>JAUIMM010000163.1:600000-929436 GCA_031769625.1 Taudactylus pleione
GCTCCCACTATACACTACTTCTCTTCCTCCCTTTTCCATCCTGATCCCACTATACACTACTCCTTTTCCTCCCTTCTCCATCCTGCTCCCACTATGCACTACTCCTTTTCCTCCCTTCTCCATCCTGCTCCCACTATACACTACTCCTCTTCCTCCCTTCTCCATCCTGCTTCCACTATACACTACTCCCCTTCCCCCCTACTCCATCCTGCTCCCACTATACACTACTCCTTTTCCTCTCTTCTCCATCCTGCTCCCACTATGCACTACTCCTTTTCCTCCCTTCTCCATCCTGCTCCCACAATGCACTACTCCTTTTCCTCCATTCTCCATCCTGCTCCCACTATACACTACTCTTCTTCCTCCCTTCTCCATCCTTTTCCCACTATGCACTACTCCTTTTCCTCCCTTCTCCATTATGCTCCCACTATGCACTACTCCATTTCCTCCCTTCTCCTTCCTGCTCCCACTATGCACTACTCCTTTTCCTCCCTTCTCCATCCTGCTCCCACTATGCACTACTCCTTTTCCTCCATTCTCCATCCTGCCCACACTATACACTACTCTTCTTCCTCCCTTCTCCATCCTGCTCCCACTATGCACTACACCTTTTCCTCCCTTCTCCATCCTGCTCCCACTATGCACTACTCCTTTTCCTCCCTTCTCCATCCTGCTCCCACAATGCACTACTCCTTTTCCTCCCTTCTCCATCCTGCTCCCACTATACACTACTCCTCTTCCTCCCTTCCCCATCCTGCTCCCACTATACACTACTTCTCTTCCTCCCTTTTCCATCCTGCTCCCACAATGCACTACTCCTTTTCCTCCCTTTTCCATCCTGCTCCCACAATGCACTACTCATTATCCTCCCTTTTCCATCCTGCTCCCACAATGCACTACTCCTTTTCCTCCCTTCTCCATCATGCTCACACTATACACTACTCCTCTTCCTCCCTTCTCCATCCTGCTCCCACTATACACTACTCCTCTTCCTCCCTTTTCCATCCAGCTCCCACTATACACTACTTCTTTTCCTCCCTTCTCCATCCTACTCCCACAATGCACTACTCCTCTTCCTCCCTTCTCCATGCTGCTCCCACTATACACTACTCCTCTTCCTCCCTTCTCCATCCTGCTCCCACAATGCACTACTCCTTTTCCTCCCTTTTCCATCCTGCTCCCACAATGTACTTCTACTATTCCTCCCTTCTCCATCATGCTCGCACTATATACTACTCCTCTTCCTCCCTTCTCCATCCTGCTCCCACTATACACTACTCCTTTTCCTCCCTTCTCCATCCTGCTCCCACTATGCACTACTCCTTTTCCTCCCTTCTCCATCCTGCTCCCACTATACACTACTCCTCTTCCTCCCTTCTCCATCCTGCTTCCACTATACACTACTCCCCTTCCCCCCTACTCCATCCTGCTCCCACTATACACTACTCCTTTTCCTCCCTTCTCCATCCTGCTCCCACTATGCACTACTCCTTTTCCTCCCTTCTCCATCCTGCTCCCACTATACACTACTCCTCTTCCTCCCTTCTCCATCCTGCTTCCACTATACACTACTCCCCTTCCCCCCTACTCCATCCTGCTCCCACTATACACTACTCCTTTTCCTCTCTTCTCCATCCTGCTTCCACTATGCACTACTCCTTTTCCTCCCTTCTCCATCCTGCTCCCACAATGCACTACTCCTTTTCCTCCATTCTCCATCCTGCTCCCACTATACACTACTCTTCTTCCTCCCTTCTCCATCCTTTTCCCACTATGCACTACTCCTTTTCCTCCCTTCTCCATCATGCTCCCACTATGCACTACTCCATTTCCTCCCTTCTCCTTCCTGCTCCCACTATGCACTACTCCTTTTCCTCCCTTCTCCATCCTGCTCCCACTATGCACTACTCCTTTTCCTCCCTTCTCCATGCTGCTCCCACTATGCACTACTCCTTTTCCTCCCTTCTCCATCCTGCTCCCACTATACACTACTCCTCTTCCTCCCTTCTCCATCCTGCTCCAACTATGCACTTCTCCTTTTCCTCCCTTTTCCATCCTGCTCCCACTATGCACTACTCCTTTTCCTCCCTTCTCCATCCTGCTCTCACTATACACTACTCCTTTTCCTCCCTTCTCCATCCTGCTCCAAGTATGCACTACTCCTCTTCCTCCCTTCTCCATCCTGCTTCCACTATACACTACTCCCCTTCCCCCCTACTCCATCCTGCTCCCACTATACACTACTCATTTTCCTCCCTTCTCCATCCTGCTCCCACTATGCACTACTCCTTTTGCTCCCTTCTCCATCCTGCTCCCAGTATGCACTACTCCTCTTCCTCCCTTCTCCATCCTGCTCCCACTATGCACTACTCCTTTTGCTCCCTTCTCCATCCTGCTCCCAGTATGCACTACTCCTCTTCCTCCCTTCTCCATCCTGCTCCCACTATACACTAATCCTTTTCCTCCCTTCTCCATCCTGCTCCCACTATGCACTACTCCTTCTGCTCCCTTCTCCATCCTGCTCCCACTATACACTACTCCTCTTCCTCCCTTCTCCATCCTGCTCCCACTATACACTACTCCTCTTCCTCCCTTCTCCATACTGCTCCCACTAACTTACTTCTGAATTCTGCTCCCACTAGACACTACTTCTTTTCCTCCCTTCTCCATCCTGCTCCCACTAACTTACTTCTGAATTCTGCTCCTGCCATGCACTACTAGAAGTTTTCCTTCATAAAGCAGCCATATAAATGAACACTTTATACAGTGGCTACTAAAAAGGGGCTCAAGTTTATATACTGATCACAATATTTACAAGCCACTAGCATGGTTCTCTTTTCTATATAGGTTACCAGAATAGTCTCACAGTCTCTGCTTTTAATGTTAGTGACCAGAATGAGCTGTGCATTGGTCAGCAATGTGACTTTACACTGCATAACATACTGGGAATGTATGAGCATAATACACTGCCCACTGTCTAGGTATTTGTTGGGGGCACTGCTGGGTGTAATATATGCTGTGTAAGGTTAATCTGCACATTTTCTAAGCTAACTTTATCAATGTAGACAATAGGGAAATTTATATAGCCCGAACCCCCAAAATGTGCACTCAACACATAATACTAACTACCACGGCCGCTGTTACTATACAAGGAAACATCTCTGGAATAGTTTTCCAAATGTAGCAAACTATACTAGGTAAAGTCTCACTTTTGGAGTTTGCATCAAACCATCATAAATATTTCTAATGCTATTCCAATGACACTTTTTTCAATGCCATTGCTATAATTAAATACATTGTCTATATAAATTCTAGAATTGTCTCTTCAATTTATCATATTGAATATCATTTTTGTTTTGCTGCACTAAGAAATTATTTACTGTTGGTATTCATCTGAACAATAAGCAGCATCAGATTAATGCCGGTCGGGACAAAAAAAAAAAAAAGAAGAAACTCATATAAACCATTTTGATAAATATTCCCAATTAAGAGCAGAAACAAAATGGGAAATTTATACTAATAAATAAAAACACAGCTGTAGTTAGTGACACATTGTTGCAAACGTCAAGCAGCGCTGGCTGTTACCACGCCGTTCGTCACCTTGGCAGTTCCTGACAGTCTTCGGTTAGTGATGATCCCGGTAAGACAGATCTGCTGGCTGTAAATGAGGCACAGTAAAGGCTTATGCATAGTGAGACACGTGTAATGAAAGTGTGCCTGTCATAGCTTCGGCTCCCCAGCTGAACTGCCTGCCTAGAAAAACACCTAATCATTTCCACAGCCAGAGTGACGTTAGGTCTCCAAACAGAGCTGCAATCTGGACACTCAGGGGAGTCGTACCTATCATCCAGCCCTCTGTTATTTTGATGAGCTTCAGAAGAAAGCTATAAAAGCTATTACACAGGAGGTCCTTCTGGGGCTTAGAAGGCTGGCTGCGTGACTTATTTTAAGAAGGTTATGGAACAAAAAGATGAAGTGCATGATACAAAAGCCTAAAGGTGGTGCATGTAGGTTCTAAAGAAGGGTACTGCAACATGTGCATGTCTTATGACTCCAGTTAAGTGCCTGGTATTAACTTCGATGAAAAGTACCACAACGATTTTAGGTTGGGAGGGGAGGAGGGGTGGGTGGGTGTTATAATTTCATTTTGGCACCCCTATCTGTATATCTATATATACATACATACTAAACACACTTACACACACATTTATGCTAAAAAAAATAAAAAAATCCAGAGGACACTATGGGGATGTACAAAGCTCCCTATACATTAAGGGCCTGATTCAGAGCCGCTCGTAAGCGGCCGCTCGTTCGCTCCGAGCGATGTTTGCCCAACTGCGCACGCGTACGGATCGTTATACGCATGCGCGAACCAGTCAGTGCGGTCGAAATTCATGTGCTCGCAAAATAGCGAATGCCTGCTATTTTGAGTGACAGAAAGAGGCGTATGTGGGTGGTAACAGGGGAAGGTGCTTGAAAACGGGGAGTGGAGATCAGAACGCAGGCGTGCTTAAAGGTCAAAACGGGCGTTTTATGGGTGTGCATAATTAAAACAGCAGCGTCATTGACCACGTCACTGGGTTATTTTATAGTCAGAACTGCTCGCAAAATTGTGGTAGCAAAAACCAACCACAAGAATAGCGAGCAGTTCATACCCTGGTCGATGTACTCGATTAATCTAATAAATAGCGGACATGACGTAGGATGCGAGCGGCCAGGGGGCGTAGTTTCCCAAAAAACGTCCGCAAGTTTTGTTCGCTCGTTCAGACCTAGAGGCGTGAACAGACCGCAAACAGCGAACGGTTCATTTGAATAGCCACCCCTATTTTCTGGACGAGCGAGCGCTAATTGCGTCTGGCTCTGAATCAGGCCCTAAATGAAGATAATAGTGTATTAGTATAAAATTACAACAGCAAGGCGCCCATTTATTATTTATTGGGTTTCAACACCGATAAATAGAATTTCTTATTGCTGCTATTCAGGCAATAAGAAATCCATTTCTACCAGGATGTATTAAAAATCCCATCATGAACAGGCGCTTCGATAGGAGCCCGACTCTGCAATGTGTAAAGTAAAATGATCGCATCATCGACCCATTTACTTTATGCTGCGGACTTACTGCGCATGCACGGTCAGTATATAGTGCATAGGCGAGTGGCTGTTACCGGGGACAGATCCGGAGGATTACATTTTGTGGGTATCCCCCCAAAAGCTAACGTTTTCGGGGGATTTTCCACAAAATGTGTATAATAAATATGCCCCTAAAACATAACGGTAACATGTGAGTGACTTACCTTCATGAAGAAGACAAAAAGAGAGGATCGACTCAGAGCTGGCTCCTGGCTGAGGCTGTACATGGAAAGTGAACTCGGGGGGAAACGGGAGGGGGGTTGGGAGAGCCCTGAAATGGGGTTGGAGGTGTCAAGAGAGGAGGGGGTCAGGAGGGTTGGGAAGGCATGTTGTGGGTACGCAAATGGGGTGGCATTTGGTCCAAGGGGGGATAGAGAAAGGACGAAAGGGAGTTGAGGTTGAATAAGGAGGGAACATATAAAGTATGAGGGGAGAAGGGTGCAAGGCTAGTCCCAGAGGAGGGGCCAACCCAAAGTTACTAGCCACACAATGTAGGATTCAGAGCCAGGTGGAGGGGGGGAGGCGGACAGAGAAGGGCTGTGGGGAGGGAAGAGGGAGGATGTGGAGCAGCCAGAAAAGGAATTATCTCCGTGTCCAGCCCCGTGGTAATCCTAGACAGCGGCCACAACTGCTCTAGTGTTCATTCTAGCACCCGGCACTTGTCACAACCAGAGCAGTTCCTCTTTCCTGCCTGGTGTGTTGCTGTCTGCTCTGGTGCTTCTAACACATTCATCTGATGCAATAAACTGCTGAGATACAGACCAGAGTGTGCAAGAAGCACCACAGCAGGCAGCAACACCCCAGACAGTAAAGAGGAACTGCGCTGGTTGTGACAGGTGCATGGTGCTAGAATGAACATTACTGCTCCCTGTGACCCAGTAAATTGCCTGGCGCATCTCAAATGTTTTTTTGGGAGGGCGAGCCATCCCCTTGCCCTCCCCCCCCCTTCTGTCACCTAGGAATAAGTAGAAATGCTTTTTAGCACCAGCAGTATCCTTACAACAGGTACAGTCTGTATCATACCTACCAAACGTCCAGACTATGATGGGATGGGACAATACCGATTTGAGGATACTGTACCGCCGTCCTGGTGAAGCTGGAGAGCACTTCTGCGTATACTCCATTTTGGCTTCCCCAGGAAGGCTTCAATCCCTAACCAAGATGGACTTCTGCGTATGGGAAACGGACATGTTCCACTTAGCTCCAGGGAGAACCCGCTATTACCAAATGATCCAACCTGCTACAACCGCTGATACTGCTGGTACCTTGCACAACTAGCCACATACAGTCACCGGCTGGTCACCTGTATACTCTGCTCCATATTGAGAGTCTGTATATGCATAACAGTGAGTACGGCTGTACTAATCACATAACTGCTGAATAAACCACCCCACTGGTTAAGTACTGGGCTGTTCACTGACTCAGGGCATCTGTTAGTGTGTACAGTACTCTGTCATTCCAGCGCCAATAGTACAAGCATAGTTCAACATGTCCCACGATCTTACATTCGATTTGCGTGAAGTTGGGAGGTATTTTCAGTGCCGCATGTAGTGGATGTAGGTGCCTCCAGGGCATGCAGCAATAAGATTGTATTTCTGTATGCTGGGTGGTAGCCTGGCACTTTAGAAGTGCTAACCGAACCGCCTGGTAGTCTGACTACCTCCAATGAGGGAATGAGGGTTCCCAATATTCCGTATCCTCACCCGTGTGTACCGATTCCACGTTAATCAATGTTGGAAGGAACAGTATGCTGTACCACTTATGCTCTGCTGCCGATACTGGATGGCAATGGCAACAGTTTTTCCGCTTGATCAGACAGTTCTATTCTCTTCTGGGCATGCGGGACCCAGTTCACACATGTGCACGGCACTGGAATAATGGATTTGGCCATTCATTTGTAGATTCACTAAATAAATAAAAAAATATAAATAAACATTGAAATATCGGGCGCAGGAAAAAATGCTGTATTTTAATAATAATACTTTTTTCCTATCTGTAGCCTCTGCTATCGCCACCCTGAGAAGGTGATAGTGTTCAGACAACATCCGGCTGTACCACAGCTCTCATTTTTAAAAAAGCTTCCCCATGCATTGTTGAAGAGGAGGCTTTTTAAATAGGTAAATTCCTAACCTCTGGTGAAAGCACTCACTCACAGCTTCATCTCTAATGTCATCTTTTATTATAAGTTAAAGCTTCTATTTTACCTTAAGTAGTTCTTGATTGGGCATATTTATGAAAGGAAGGGAATTTAGTGGTAAAGACACAGAAAACAGACATTTTGGAGCAATGCCCGCAAACAGTATCTCCAAGATCTGAGATGGGGGTATGCAGCAGATATCGGATTTTGTTTGAGAAATTAGACCCCCCCTCCTTCCTGGATCTGCCCCTGGCTGAGCAGCCACCGACGCCCAGCTGTGCAGCACGGGATGCCACACATATTTTTTTAAATTTTTGTAGAGGGCGTGGTCATGCCTACCACAACTTGGCCATGCCACCCAATACCCGAACCTGTCACCTCTCTTGTAGGCCCTGAATGCCCAGTAACAGTGCTGGGTCTGAACCCAGAATTACAGTTATCGTATTACTTTAACACATCACAGGGACGACCTTCTATCGGAGACCCTGTCCCTGCATGTTATTTTTGTTAAATAACGACGATAATTTCTTATTGACACAAATTATCATTTGAATTATCAGGACTAATTCCTTAGTATTGGTAACATTTCAACTCGCGGCAATTCATCACTGCTCCAGCGCGGAGACAGCTGATCCGAAAAATCAGCGGTCTCCCTGGATCTTTTCACTGCTTCTTTCAGAGCAGTGAAACCAGTGCGCCTGCGTGACCTAGAGTTCACGCAGGCGCACAAAAGGCCCAGCGTCTGGCGGAAGGAGTCGGACAGGGGTGGAGGGATCTGAAAATATTCCTGTTCACAACCCAGGACTCCTTCCCATAGGGAAGGAGCGGGTTGCAAAAGCAAACACCATCTGAAGATGGCGAATGTTCCTACAGTCAAGATCCGAAAATATTGTATTTTCAGAGCTTGATGAACTCCTGCCATTCCGGGAGAGGAAAATAAGCAGGAGATATCTGTGATACTAGTGTATGGGGACAGCGGGCCATTCCAGTAGAGGAAAGTAAGCAGAAGATATCTGTGATACTAGTGTATGGGGACAGCGGGCCATTCCAGTAGAGGAAAGTAAGCAGAAGATATCTGTAATACTAGTGTATAGGGACAGCGGGCCATTCTGGGAGAGGAAGGTAAGTAGGAGATATCTGTGATACTAGTGTATAGGGACAGCGAGCCATTTCGGGAGAGAAAGGTAAGCAGGAGATATCTGTGATACTAGTTTATGGGGACAGTGTGCCATTCCGCGAGAGGAAGGTAAGTAGGAGATATCTGAGATACTAGTGTATGGGGACAGCGGGCCATTCTGCGAGAGGAAGATAAGCAGGAGATATCTGTGATACTAGTGTATGGGGACAGCGGGCCATTCCGGGAGAGGAAGGTAAGCAGGAGATATCTGTGATACTAGTGTATGGGGACAGCGAGCCATTCCGGGAGAGGAAGGTAAGCAGGATTTATCTGTGATACTAGTTTATGGGGACAGTGTGCCATTCCGGGAGAGGAAGGTAAGTAGGAGATATCTGTGATATTAGTGTATAGGGACAGCGAGACATTTCGGGAGAGAAAGGTAAGTAGGAGATATCTGTGATACTAGTGTATGGGGACAGCGGGCCATTCCGGGAGAGGAAGGTAAGCAGGGGATATCTGTGATACTAGTGTATGGGAACAGCGGGTCATTCTGCGAGAGGAAGGTAAGGAGGGGATATCTGTGATACTAGTGTATGGGGACAGTGGGCCGCTCCGGGAGAGAAAGGTAAGCAGGAGATATCTGTGATATCTCCTGCGTTACCTTTTTGATGAATGGCCTGAAAATTAAATTTTTACAAAAGCAGGTGAAAATGTTCACAGTAGCCCTAAGTAACAATAATATATATTTTGCACAGTATAAACCTCACTTATTAAGATCAAAAGGCAGCAGTGCAGGTCCTCTCCAGTGAAGAAATTCAAGGTTTTACAGGGCAAGATGGCAGCACATACGGAGGAGATGACTTTTATACTGGCCAAAAGGAGGGAACTGGCTGAGTGAGGCCATTCTTGGCAAAGAACTCAGCTCCCCGGCGTCAATACTAACTGGCAGTGGCAAGAGGACTAACCATTTCGCCAGTTGACACACGTGCACTGACATGGAATAATGTACTTGAGCTTCGATTTTCATATTCACTCTAAGACAAAAAATTCAAATAAATGTTGCAATAATATATATATATAACATTAATAAAATATAAATATATATATATATATATATATATATATATATATATATATTGGAAAAGAAGGAAAATATTTTATTTTAATAATAAAGCTTTATTTATTTATATTTTTTCATTTGCAGGGCAATATTACTAATGCTGGCCATACACGCTGCAATTATCGGGAAGATCCGCCCAATATCGGCGGATCGCCGCGATAATTGTAGCGTGGGGGGGGGCGACCGAGGGTTAAATATTTGTCTAGCATGCCCGTCCGATGCGATATTTACCCAGTAACTGTCGGCCGCATCGGGCAGTGTATGCCCAGCGCGGCCGACAGACAGACATTTCCTGTGTTCCTTCCTACGGAAGGAACAGGGAAATGTCTCCTCCCCCGGGGGCGGAGCACAGATGTCGGGCTATACACTGTGAGATTTCTCTCACAGTGTATGCCGCGGACATCTGCGGCTGGCAGCCGGCCAGATAAAATGTCTGACAGACATTTTATCTTGCCGTGTATGCCCAGCATAAGATAAGTCTACAAGGGGTGAAATGGGTAAATTTTCTTTCTGTAAAAACACTTGAATTTTACACCAACTGTAAGCTGGTGGAGATCGTGCCTCGACCTTCAGTTTTAATGGGGCGTAACTGGTGCCTTCTATTTATGGAGAAGTGCATTCTAATCTACAGCCATGGCCAAAAGTTTTGAGAATGACAAAAGTATTGGTTTTCACAAAGTTTTGCTGCTTCAGTGTTTTTGGACCTTTTTGTCAGATGTTGCTATGGTATACTGAGGTAACATTACAAGCATTTCATAAGTGTCAAAGGCTTTTATTGACAATTACATTAAGTTTATGCAAAGAGTCAATATTTGCAGTGTTGACCCTTCTTTTTCAAGACCTCTGCAATTTGCCCTGGCATGCTGTCAATCAACTTCTGGGCCACATACTGACTGATGGCCGCCCATTCTTGCCTAATCATTGCTTGGAGATTAAGGTCTGGGGAGTTGCACTCACTCACACCTGCCTGCTGCCATTCCTGAGCAAGCTCTGGTGGTGCCCTGACCCCGCAGCTGAATCAACTTTAGGAGACGGTCAAGGAGCTTACTGGACGTTCTTGGGCACCCTGAAGCCTTCTTCACAACTACTGAACCTCTCTCCTTGAAGTTCTCCTATAAATGGTTGAATTAGGTGCAATCTTACTAGCAGCAATAGCCTTGCCAGTGAAGCACTTTTTGTGCAAAGCAATGATGACTGCACGTGTTTCCTTCCAGGTAACCATGGTTAACAGACGAAGATCAATGTTCCACCCTCCTTTTAAAGCTTCCAGTCTGTTATTTTAACTCAATCAGCATGACAGAGTGATCTCCAGCCTTGTCCTCGACAACACTCTCACCTGTGTTGACGAGCAAATCACTGACATGATGTCAGCTGCTCCTTTTGTGGCAGGGCTGAAATGCAGTGGAAATGTTGTTTTTGGGATTAAGGGCCTGATTCAGAGCCGGACGTTCTGAACGAGCGCCCGCTCTGAATCAGGGCGTTTTGTGTTTTTTTTGGTGCGTCCTCCGTTACTACCCACAGCTTATGCGAGCGTCCATGATGATGGTCGTGATGGTCAAGACCATTGCGACCATCGGGCTTGCGACGAGACCCTGCGGTAGGGTCTCGCTGCAGCAAGCCCAGGAGTGATTTTGGCTCTATCAGAGCCAAAATCACTCTCACTGACATCGTGGGGCCGGACCCAGACGGTAGGCGTTCCCATGGGAACGCCTCCGTCTGGGCAGCCACGCCACGGCACGCCCACCAAAGGGGGCGTGCTGTCACTCACCATCAACAGCACGCCCCCTTTGGTGCGAAACCCCGAGCGACGGCTTCCCCATCGCTCGCCGGGTTTCGCGCATGCGCACGTTGGAGCAGCCTCCGTCGTGCGCATGCGCATTTGGGTACCATCGACCCGCTTGCGAGCGTCCTGCGCTCGCGAGCGGGTCTGAATGAGACCCTAAGTTCATTGTCATGGCAAAGAGGGACTTTGCAATCAATTGCAATTCATCTGATCACTCTTCATTCTGGAGTATATGCAAATTGCCATCATAAAAACTAAAGCAGCAGACTTTGTGAAACGCAATACTTGTGTCAATCTCAAAACGTTTGGCCATGGCTGTAGGTGCATTGTTACCAGTGTAACAAAATGCTTCAAATACACAAGATTGCCATATGTAATATGATTAATTCAAGTCACAAATGACGTTAAGACCAGCATTATTTTATGTTTTCTTCATCAAAACGGTGATAAGAGGTTGGAATTTAGATATGATCCTCCCTACACACCTTCATACCCCTTTTCCACTGCCTAAAAAACCTGGGTAATTGCAGTGTCTAGCCGGGACTCAGTGGAAACGGCTCGAAGGAAAAAATCCAGGGTCTACTGACCCAGGATTTCTTCCCGGGTATTGAGCAGGGTTTTTAGCGAGTAAAACCCGGTAACACTGCAGTGGAAACAGCTTTTACCCAGGATTTTGACCCAGATAATTGCAAAAGCCGCTGATTGGCCCTTCCAGGGTGCTGGCTGCTGATGTAATTGTGGACTACTTAATATTGATGCTTAACGGTTCTGAGTGGTACATGTTGTACTATTAGGAGTTATTACAATCATAATCACATGATTGTCACACTTCTGAATAGTCTGTCCTGCACCTATTGTTTGATGTCTATGGCCCTCATTCAGAGCCACTCGCTAGCGGCAGTACGCTCGTTCCGAGCGATGTTCGCACATCTGCGCATGCGTACGGTTTTTAGTACGCATGCGCGAACCAGTCAGTGCGGCCGAAAATCGTTGGTACGCAATATAGCGAGGGCCTGCTATTTTGAGTGACAGAATGAGGCATATGTGGGTGGTAACAGGGGAAGGTGCTTGAAAACGGGGAGTGGAGATCCGAACGCAGGCGTGCTTAAAGGTCAAAACGGGCGTTTTAAGGGAGTGCATAATTAATACAGCAGCGTCATTGACCACATCACTTGGTTTTTTTTAACTCAGAACTGCTCGCAAAATAGCGGTTGAAAACACCAACCACAAGAATAGCGAGCAGTTCATACGCTGTACGATGTACTCGATTAATCTAATAAATAGCGGACATGACGTATGGTGCGTGCGGCCAGGGGGCGTTTTTATCAAAAAAACGAGCGTATGTTTTGCTCGCTCGTTCAGACTTAGAGGTGGGAACAGACTGCAATTTGCGAACGGATCATTTGAATAGCCACCCCTTGTTTTTGAACGAACGACCACAAATAGCGAACGGCTCTGAATCAGGCCCTATGTCTCTTACTTTGAACTTGCCAGTATTAATTTAACTCCTGAATAAATAAAAGGTATATTTTAATATTAATCAGATCCCATATTTCTACCTAGAGTGTGCCCCACTATAGGAGTTCTTTTTTCTTTTTCTTTGTATATGCTGATGTAATCACCCAGAGACCAGAGGAGATGCCTAAATAAAAGATGTCATTAAAAATGTAATAAAATAAAATAAATAATAATTAATTAAATAATAAAATAAATAATAAGAATCAAATTAAATAATAAGAATTATATTAAGTAATAAAAAAATAATACTAATAAGAAATAATGAAGGATGTCATTAAAAATGTCATTAAATGTGGATGTCATTAAAAAATGACCTGAATAAAAGGGCAGTTTTAATGACATCCACAGGTTTTGCTGGGCTTACCCGGGTTCAGTGGAAACGGAGGTGACCTAGGAAAAACTCGGGACAAGGGTGCAGTGGAAACGGGGTCTAAGCCGGGTACCACCCGGGAAAATACCGGGTAAAATGTCCCAGGTCAGACCCGGGATTTTGGTGGAAAAGGGGTATTAGTTTGCAGCAGCAGCATCTGACAGTGACGAGCAGGTGAGCATCTATAGTAGTGCTGGGTGGACCCTTGCAGGACGCATTTCGTTTTGCTTCGTGAGTGAGGTCCTATAAGTTTCTATATCATTAGCAAAGTGTTACAATGTCCCTCTTCATTTCTGCATACCTCTCATGCTTGCTGCAGCCTAGCAGCTAGCAAATATTGTCAATCCCCAGAATGATGTGTTTTCCCTTCACCTCTGCTGTCACCATACACTTCACATCACAGAGGTGCTCAAGTAACAAGACAAGAGAAACTTTTTTCAGTATAGAGCTGTAAAATCCACTGCTGGCAATGAAAAAACAAATGCAAACATAAAAACAGCTGCAATCCCCAAATAAATAAGAGGCCTATTCATTAACCCATAAATGGCCCGGTAACCATGCGGAAACGTAGTAGTAGCATATTTAGGTAACCGAGCTATTCATCACCAGGGGACCCAAATGGACCCCCTGATATTGAGCAAATTCCGAAAACTGAAAGTTTTCGGTTTGCTGGCTTGAACAGGCGCCATCTTCAGACGGTGCTTGTTCTCGGATGCTCTTTCCTATGGGAAGGAGTTCCGGGGATGCGAAGAGGGATCACTGCAAATATTGACTCTTTGCATAAACTTAATGTAATTATCAATAAAAGCCTTTGACACTTATGAAATGCTTGTAATTTTACTTCAGTACACCATAGTAACATCTGACAAAAAGGTCTAAAAACACTGAAGCACAAAACTTTGTGAAAACTAAAACTTGTGTCATTCTCAAAACTTTTGGGTATGGCTGAACAGAGGCCTAAGGAATACTATCTTTCCCATCTGTAGTAATAGCATATATGTTTCCATACTCCCTCAACTGTAGAACGATAGCAAGTTCTTCTTTCTGATTTGTCCTGTTTGGATCTATATGGGACATCTAATGAAGTGACCAGCATGGACAAAGCCCAGTATGGGTTTCCAAAAGTGTCTGTTTGTTTTAAAACACACATTCACATTAAGCATCAGGAATTTCTTATATGCTTTGGGATAGGCCACTATAAATAACAAATTCTGTTTTATGATCATTAGCAACCGAATGACTGCCCACGTATGTCTGTAACAGTGTGAATCTTTCAGTTACAAAATGAAGACCCTTTACACTATAAGCATCCGAAGGACGATCTGTATTCTCTCTTTGTATGGCTGGTAGTATTGCCCTGCTTTATGCTTCATGGACAAAACACTCTGTAATTTTGAAACCCCATATAATTATATGTAATAATTGTAATCACCAGCACCGCTATCATATGAGAACAATGGTACGCTATATACAGTACCAAGCACAAGGGCCAATGGCTGCAGCATAAACTCCAACTATGTAACTGGGACATAAAATAAAGTACAAAGTAAGCCATTGCGGGCAGCTGTAACATAATGTAGAGAATTCTTAAACACTGCCTTATCGTCCAGTACTTATAGAAAAATACTGTGAAAACAGTAATGGAGTAACGATCATGCAGTGCGTTTTAACTCCCTTTACAGAGCAGCTAGGGAATAATATACAGATATATATATTTTTTCAATTCGAAATTACATCTCCAGAATGGTCAGATGCATTAGGATTCTTGTTAAGAACAGGGACGTGCAGTCAGGGTAGGCAGTCATACTCCTGAGCTTTGATATAAAAATGATTAGAATAATACAAAGACGATATTTATAACTTATAAACATCTTCTTTGTTTATTGTAATCCTTTTTATAGTTAACACTCATTAGGGGCATATGAAGACAGCGCACTGGCAGCAGCAGTAGACTCTGGGCACTAGTCAGTGCACGGAGAATACTGCGAATGCGCAGGTCATCGGGAAAGAGAGCCAATAGAGGCATGCCTCTGAGTAAGGGGGGGGCGTGCCTTGAGCACAGATGGACACCTTGGATGTGTCATGTGACCTGGAAGTGCATGGCAGTGTTTAGAGATCGGACCTCAGTCAACAGCAGCAAGAGAAGATACAGTGATGCAGGTAGGAGAATCAATGGCCACAAGCTTAGTGTAGTGAGGAGAGAGTTACAGTAAGTAGGGTTTGAGACAGTTCTCCCAGCACTCAGACCCATCTCCATGTGTGCCTCCCCAGCCATTGACCTCACCACACGTCACTGGTTAAGAAGTGCTTTTAAGTGTTCTGCTAATGGTGCTAACATTGTTTTACTTAGATTATACGGGGAAGGGGGGGTTAGGTTTAGGCACTTGGTGGGGGGAATAGGGTTAACCACTTGTGGGGAAGGTTAGGGTTAGGCACCCCTAAGGGTAGGTTAGGGGGGGGAATTAGGTTAGTTATACTTACCCTAAGGACGATCGGGATTTCCTCCTCTGTCGGGCTGGTGGTAAATCATACTGAATACCTTTTTAATTTGCTAAGTGTAATCTATGACACCAGCTGCCCAAATAAACTGCACCCGCCTTAACCTATAGCAGGCCCTATTACTCATATTGTGTCATGTGTTCCCTGGTGCTCTGTTGCTACAGATCTTCTGTCTATAGCATAGGGTTATATTTAAGACTGGTGTATACAAACAGAATAGCATAATTCCCAAACTGCAAAAGAGGGCAAGGTCTAGTGAGCATGAGGCTAAACCCCTTTTTGCGTGCACCTTCATGTTTGACATTTTGGGAGCATGTCACAACCCTGTTACTTGTCATGCTGCAGGAGTGCCCAGCACTACAGGAGCTGCTGGGCTGACCCCAGCCTCTCCTGAGACTAAATGGACGCTGCATGGTATCCAATCACCACTGTTCTGCAGCTGGAACAGTGGTGACAGAGTGCCCCCCCCTGCTGTCTCACAAGTGAGACTGTGACAAAAAAGTGGCATTATCCCGCGGAAATCAGGACAGTTGGGAGGTATGGAATAGTAGAGACTAGATTCTTGTGCAGAGACCAGGAAAAATACTAGCTACAGTATGCAATCACAGACACAAGTAGTACAAACGGCAGGACCGGTCATATACAATCCAAAATGAGGGCAAGCCTTTAACTGTGGCCAGGGCAGGCGGCAGATGAGTAATAGAACAAGCAGAGGGCAGGGAAGGCAGCAGCCAAGAATAATCAAAACAAACAGATTTTAAACTGATATAGAACATAATTGCCTGAGTAAGCCAATGATATGAATTGCGTCAATGGTGCAGACTGCCTTATATACCAGCAGTGACCATCGCAGCAGTGGATCAAGCAGAACTCACATTACTGATAGGGAATGGGTATGAAGTCCCGGCAGCTGAATAGCCGCCGGTTCATATACCGATGCTGGCAGCCGAAGGGAGGAAATCCCGACAGGGCTGGTAAGTACTGTATCCCGCAGATGCGTACAGTAGTGAATCAGTCCCAATGAGCAGTGTAAGAAGCACTGAAAATATGTAAAAAAAAATTTTTTAATTTATATTACCACAACTTCATACAGTACAAAATGGTTCAAAATCTGAAACAGTCACTAGTTATCTGGGATGGGTTAAGGCAAACAAAGAAGCACACATATAACCCAAAGAAATTGCCTTGTTTAGTTTGTTTTTGTTTTGTCTTTCCTTTTATTCCCCCTTCTGATGTCTCTTCTTATCTTCCCTTTACAGGCCTCCCTGTCTGTCTTCTACCCTCACTTCCAACGTTATCTGGATTAGGAGCATGTGCGATTGCAGGAGAGACTCACTCATTCCCGCAGCTAGGCCCCAGGCTTCATCTACCTTGTGGTCCCCATGGAGTTATGTCTTGGGTAGGGATGGCCATTGATGGAATGTCCATC
Source organism: Taudactylus pleione (assembly GCA_031769625.1). Taxonomy (NCBI): domain Eukaryota; kingdom Metazoa; phylum Chordata; class Amphibia; order Anura; family Myobatrachidae; genus Taudactylus; species Taudactylus pleione. The sequence continues at coordinate 617,104 of JAUIMM010000163.1, forward strand.
GATGGTCAACACCTGTCTGAAGTAAAGACCTGGCGGCATCCTAAGTACCCAGTGTGTCGTACTCTATGGAAACAACAGGCGGTTGTTAGGCAGAAGCCCTCCCTAGAGTGACTCTTAGGGGACTTATACAAATAATTTACTTAATACAAAGGCCACAGCAGAGGATCTGATCTTTGAATGGTAGAAATGATACCAATGAGATTTAGGGTACTGTATGTACAGTAATATACCCAGTGTTGATGGTCAGAAGAAGATCTCTGGATAACCCCATTATAAAAGTGTGTCTAATCTCGTGCTGCTTGTTACAGAAGATGCTTCAAGGGAACTTGTCATCATTAAGATAAAAAATGTAGAATTGGAGGAATCTGATAAAAGCTCACACTGGAAGCGAATTCATCTACTGACTGGGCTCAGAAATTAAAAACTTTGGGCCTGATTCAGAGCCGGACGCTATTTGCGCTCGCTCGTTCATTAAAAAGGGGTGGCTATTCAAATGAACCATTCGCACTTTGCGATCTGTTTACGCCTCTATGTCTGAACGAGTGAACAAAACTTGCGGTCGTAATTTTGAAAAAGACGCCCCCTGGCCGCTCGCACCATACGTCATGTCCGCTATTTAATAGATTAATCGAGTACATCGAACAGCGTATGAACTGCTCGCTATTCTTGTGGTTGGTTTTCCTACCACAATCTTGCGAGCAGTTCTGACTATAAATCAACCAAGTGACGTGGTCAATGAAGCTCCTGTATTAATTATGCACACCCATAAAACGCCCGTTTTGACCTTTAAGCACGCCTGCGTTCTGATTTCCACTCCCCGTTTTCAAGCACCTTCCCCTGTTACCACCCACATACGCCTCCTCCTGTCACTCAAAATAGCAGGCATTCGCTATTTAGCGAACAAACGATTTTCGGCCGCACTGACTGGTTTGCGCATGCGTATTAAAATCTGTACGCATGCGCAGTTGTGCGAACATCGGTCGGAACGAACGAGCGGCCGCTTACGAATGGCTCTGAATCAGGCCCCTTGACTGAGAATTTAACAAAAAAAGCACTCACTGATTTAGAAAAGAATAATTGCTGAAATTTAATAAGAACTACCAGGAACAGAGTGCATATCGCTGGGGCACTGGCACGCTGTGGGTAATGAAATGGTTCCTATGTTGTAAAGATAACAGTGGTCATCTAGTGGCCAGAAATCTGACAGTAATATTAAATTTCCTAAATCTGACAAGACGGCAGCACACAGAGTACCCCTTTAGGTGTAAGGAGCCACGCACAATTAAGAGAAATAGACAAATGAGATGGTTGCGGAAGGGGGCTAGTGAAAAAGTCTTGATCAAGCTACTGCTCTTGGAAAGCAATTTAATCTTTAATTTATTTTCAGCAACAGCATATTATTTGCATGAATGTAGAAACGTATAGATGGAAAACAGAATTACACAATCTGAATTTGAAACATTAACTTATCTATATAATAAAGCTGGCCGCTGATAAAAATTAGGTTACCGCTTTGACAATGCTCTGCATGTGTGATGCACATTATGACAGATGTGCACTGCCTGGCCAATGATGCCGTGCTGGTGACTGACTGTGGAGATGGCACGGCATCTGAGGACAACTAGCCCGTGGTGGAGGGGAACTGGATTTAAAAGTAAGTGCAAGAGAGACCTAGAGAGGAGAAATAACAAGGGGCATTGTACCATTTGTTTGTCGTGTATTCCTGAAAATGTTTGAACTAAAATATCGGATCCTTTACTTGTGTGCAGATCCCCAGGTACCACCTTCTTGTTGTTTACTTTAACGTCTGTGGTTAAAAAGGGATTAAGGTCAGTAAGTTTTGGATGAGGACAAATAAGCATGTGACAGGCCTCACTACGTACTCATTTCACCTTCTGATGAAGTCCAGGGGGTAAATTTACTAAGATGGGAGTTCTATTTAAGAAGTGATGTTGCCCATAGCAACCAATCAGATTCTTCTTCTCATTCACCTTCTAGAAGATAATACCTGGAATCTGATTGGTTGCTATGGGCAACAACACTTCTTAATAGAACTCCCATCATAAATTTACCCCCAGGTGTGGTCTGACACACACTGATGTCAGTGAGGTTTATAAAGCAGCAATGGCACCCAAAATCTCTATATATTGTACTATTGTCACATTATATTACCATTAACTCTCTTGCAATAGCTATTATCACTACAGCCTGGATTTTTTTTCTCATTTCAAAACGAAGGCTGGATTTATCAGTGTGTCCTTTTGGCAAACATACTGTATTTTAGTTTTGATTCTGATAGGTGAAATTGCATAGGAAAGTGCCCATACAAAGGGTGTAAATAATTATAATAAACTTTTCCAATTCCATCACACAGCCTGGCTAAAAAAAAAAAAAACATTTTCCCCAGACCATGCTGTATGAATGTAATCTATAAAAATCTGTGTAAGTACATTAATAAATAATATTAATATTACTGATATGCCCAGACTAGAGAGCTTGCAGTCACTCTGTTTACTGAAAACCAGCCTCGACTAGATGAAATACAGTCATTCTGTTATTCTGTAAACCAGTCCCGGGTAGAGAGCCTACAGTCACCCTGTTATACTGGAAACCAGCCCAGGCTACAGATCCTACAGTCACCCTGTTATACTGAAAACCAGCCCAGGCTACAGATCCTACAGTTACCCTGCTATACTGAAAACCAGCCCAGGCTGCAAATCCTACAGTAACCCTGCTATACTGAAAAACAGTCCTGGCTACAGATCCTACAGTTACCTAGCTGTACTGAAAACCAGCCCTGGCTAGAGAGTCTAAAGTCACCCTGTTGTACTGAAAACCAGCCCCGGCTACAGATCCTACAGTTACCCTGCTATACTGAAAACCAGCCCTGGCTACATGTCCTACAGTTACTCTGCTATACTGAAAACTAGCCCCGGCTAGAGATCCTTTAGTCACCTTGTTATACTGAAAACCAGCCCCAGCTAGAGAGCCTACAGTCACCCTGCTATACTGAAAACCAGACGCAGCTAGAGAGCCTACAGTTACCCTGCTATACTGAAAACCAGCCCTGGCTAGAGGGCCTACAGTTACCCTGCTATACTGAAAACCAGCCCTGGCTAGAGGGCCTACAGTTACCCTGCTATACTGAAAACCAGCCCTGGCTAGAGGGCCTACAGTTAGCATGCTATACTGGCTATATTGGCTAGGTAGCACAAGACTGGTGGGAAGTGTGATCCAGAGAGAAAACACAAGTTTATTATAACCAATTGGACTACACAGTCGAGTCACATTATTATGACCACCAGGTAATGGCCAGAGTAACTGCCATGTACAGCACAGACAGCAGCTAGGCGGGCTGGGAGTGACTCAATACAGTGCTGGTGCAGTGCATCCCACAGCTGCTGGAGGGTGTGTGGTGGAGTATCCATAGAGCGAACACAACAATCGAGGTGGTCCCACAGATGCTCAATTGGGTTTAAGTCCGGGGAATTAGGGGGGCCAGGGAAGTACTTGGAAGTCTTGGTCGTGCTCGTCCAAACAATGTCGGACATTTCTAGCTTTGTGACATGTCGCATTGTCTTGCTGGAAGATCCCATCCGCCTCAGAGAAGACAATCAGCATGTATGGGTGTACGCAGGGACGGATTGTAGGCCCCACACTGCCGCAAACATTGGCCGGAACCTGGCCACTCTGGACTCTCTCTGGCCGGCTCCTGGCAGCAGTACACAGCACATTCATTCATTGATGAGCTCGACCGTGACAGACAATGTAAGCCCCGCCCACTCGCTGCCACAATTCGTGGATGTATGGGTAGGGAGCGTGTCCTAATGCCGAGAAGTGCTCCGTCCCATCAGAAAGATGCTGCTGCTGCAACAGGTAATGAGTATGTGCGCGCTCTCAATCCCTTGTCACTCTCCCCCTCTCTCTCTCTTCATTTCACTCTCTATCTCTCTCCCTCTCCTTTATTCCCTCCCTGTCCCTTCCTCCCTCCTTCTCTCCCCACCCCTTTCTCCCCTCTCACACCTAGCCCTCTCTCCCCCGTCCATCCCGCTCTCTTATCTCCCTCCCTCTCGCCACTCTCCCTTGCTCTCTCTCTTGTAATATAACAATATTAATAGCCAGTGTGCAGCTTCCTCACATCCGATAATTAGTGTCGATACATATATGTCCACACCTAAAATATAGTAGGAACACTGGGTCTCATTCAGACCCGCTCACAAGCGCAGGACGCTCGCAAGCGGGTCGATGGTACCCAAATGCGCACGACGGAGGGAGCTCCGTCATGCGCATGCGCGAGACCAGGATAGCGACAGCCAAGCTGTCGCTCACGGTCTCGCACCAAAGGGGGCGTGCTGTCGATGGTGAGTGACAGCAAGCCCCCTTTGGTGGGCGTGGCTTCCAGACGGAGGCATTCCCATGGGAACACCTACCGTCTGGGGCCGGCCCCACTGACATCACTAGTGATGTCAGTGGGAGTGATTTTGGCTCTGATAGAGCCAAAATCACTCCAGGGCTTGCGGCAGCGAGACCCTACCACAGGGTCTCGTCGCAAGCCCGATGGTCGCGATGGTCTTGACCATCGCGACCATCATCATGGACGCTCGCATAAGCTGTGGGTGGTAACCCACAGCTATGCGAGCGTCCAAAAGGCCGCTCCAAATTTAAATAGGACGGCCCTGATTCAGAGCGAGCGCTCTGGTCAGAGCGTCCGGCTCTGAATCAGGGCCTCTGTACAGCCACAAATGTCCATATGTTTGCACCAAAGTCCTAATAGTCCCAAATCCCAAGGGTAAATAAACTGTCGAAAGAGAACAAACAGGGGGTGCTCCATAGTGCATAAAAAATATATATATGGGTTAGGTATGGGTTCGAGTTAGAATACCGACATCGGCATCCCGATAGACAGAATGCCGACACCCAAAGCTAAGTATACTACTACTAACCCCTAACCTCCCCTCTAGTGCCTACACCTAACCTTTCCATCCCCCTACCATGACATTCCCTTCCCGATGCCTAAACCTAACCTACCCCCCTAGTGCCTAAACGTAACCTCCCCCTCCCTGCACCCTAAACCTAACCCTCCCCCTTAGTGCCTAATCCTTCCCTTAGTGCCTAACACTCCCCTAACCCCTGATATTTACCTTGGGGATGCTGGCGGTCATGATACTGGAGCCTGGATGCTGACTACATCCTATATGTGTATATGAGTGGCGTGTCAGACGAGAAGCATCGGAGAACAAACACCCTGCAACCATTGCTGGAAGAGCACAAGCTGGTGGTGGCAGCATTATGGTCTGGGGAATGTTTTCATGGCATTTTCTGGGCCCAAACCTAGTTCGCCAATCATAGTAGAAAAAGGGAATAACTCTGACTCAGAAGAAACTCCCTCCTCCACTACATCGACAACCTTCTCAAATGGATCGTGGTTGTTCACCTCTGGAACAAAACGGCTTTCCCACAATTTCCAGAAGTGAGCAAAGTCTCTCCCCAATATTGCATCGTACATCAGACCATGTACCAAACCTACAGAAACTATAGCAGAACCACAGGGTGTCTCGATGTTCACCTCGGCAGTAACATAATATCGAGTATCCCCATGTATGCAGGTCACACCAACAGTTTTCTCCTCACGCCGCAAGGGGTTCACCAGCTCAGCTTTTATAAGTGTCACCAAGCTACCAGAATCTAACAGTGCCTCTATTCGGTTGCCATCTACAGTGAGTACACACATGTGCTTATCAGTCACAGCCTGCCGGTCAGCCGTACAGGCTGTCTGTGCAAAGAAAGACCCCCTGCGGTAGACATGAGCATTATCACATTGCATAGGTTCAGTTGTAAGGGCACAATTAGCGGCAATATGACCGAAGCCACCACATCGGAAACACTGAGTCATATTAATGTCTAGTCGTTTACGGGGCAAGAACCTTCCCGGCCTGGCAGGCCTGTCTCCAGGTTCTACACCCTCAGTCTTAGGTACATTCCACCGCCCAGCACCCTTCTCCCCTGGAACAGTCTTACCAGTGTCTGTGGGAGTTCGCCGGTGCGCCATCGGGGCTCGGTTGGGCATACTCATCAGCTACTCAGCCGCCACGTACCTCTCCATCAGCTCGACCAACTGGTCCGCGGACTTAGGGTCTGCATGGCTCACCCACTTGCGCAGAGTTGCAGGTAATGATCGCAGGTACCGGTCCATCACGACCCTTTCCACGATCTGTGGTCCCGTCAGCGTCTCGGGCTGTAGCCATTTTGAGGACAGATGGACGAGGTCATGCATCTATGAACGTGGAGGCTTGTCCATATGGAACTCCCAGCGGTGGACCCGTTGGGCACGAACAAAGGTGGTGACTCCCAAGCGAGTTAGGATCTCCTGTTTTCGTTTTTTATAGTCCTTGGCATCAGCCAGGCATAAGTCAAAATAGGCCTTTTGTGGCTCCCCAGACAAAAAAGGTGCCACCAGACTTGCCCACTGCTCCTTGGGCCAACTCTCCCTTTCGGCCGTTCTTTCAAATGCGGTGAGATAGGCCTCCACATCATCGCCCGAAGTCATCTTCTGGAGGAAGTGACTGGCTCGTACGGAGTGAGTGGTGGTGGGAGGACCAGTACCAACATCTCTGGGCCGGGCGATCAGGTGCTGTACCACCTCTTTTATGGCCTGGCTGTTTTCCGCTAAGGCCCGGCGGGTTTCCTCGATGGCAACCTGTTGTTGCCCCTGGGCTGTCTCCAAGGCCGACAGTTGCACCCTGGTGGATTCCTGCAGAGCCCTGGTAGATTCCTGCTGAGCTCTGGTAGATTCCTGCTGAGCTGCTGTAGCTTGGAGCAGGGCTTTAATTATGTCCTCCATTTTGTCCTGGGGTGTAGGTTGGAAGCTGAACCTTGCCTCTCTGAGCATGGGCTGACGCCTCCTCTATGGGACTCCAAGGACACAGCGTTATTTCCACACTCACAAATTGGGTGTCTGTCCCTTTAATTTTTAAACGGAAAGTTTTCCTCTTGCTGCAACTTCAGTGTGTGTGGGTGCCCGCATTCTCCACCATATTGTGACAGTTAGGTTAGGGGGTCCCTCTCCTGGGTAGAGGACTCCTTCCTTACACACACACACAGCAGCAGGGAAGCAGCACACCAGTCTGGATGCAAGTACAAGCTGGTCGGCGCCAGTCTTTATTGTACAATGTCAGAAACATAACGAAAACATAAATATAAATCCTAGCCCTGTCGGGGCACTAACTTCACAGGTAGTTCCCTCACTACCAGAACCTGGCAGGGCCTAATGCCCTCGCCAGCAACAAAAGCACAGCACAACACTCACAGTTAGGTATCCAAGTGTCTCTGAGCAAACTCCCTGTCCGCTCTCCCAGGTGAGACAATCAGCCCTAAACAAACTAGGCTTATATTGGCCACTCTCAGGTGGAAAACTAACAATCCTGTTACCAGGCTGCGAGAACCAAAACCTGGAGTGGCCGTGGGTGGAGCCCTCCCTCTCCTCTCACCCACAACCCCCAGGTCCCAAACCGGCTTTTCAAAAAGCTGAAACTCAAGCCTGCTACACTGCAGACTTTCTCCTGGGGGTTTAAAACACAAAAGACAGGAATCTGGGACAAATGTACCTGCCACAGACCACTTTACCAGTGATCCTATCACAATATATATATATATATATATATATATACACAGTCAGGTCCATAAATATTGGGACATTGACAGAATTTTCATATTTTGGCATCTATTCACCACCACAATGGCTTTGAAATGAAACAAACAAGATATGCTTTAACTGCAGATTTTCAGATTTAATTTGAGGGTAATTACATCCAAATCAGGTGAACGGTGTAGGAATTACAACGGTTTCTATATGTGCCTCCCACTTTTTAAGGGGCCAAAAGTAATGGGACAAACTAAACAATCCTAAATCTAACTTTCACTTTTTAATACTTTGTTGCAAATACTTTGCAGGCAATTACAGTCTGAAGTCTGGAACGCATAGACATCACCAGACGCTGGGTTTCATCCCTGGTGATGCTCTGCCAGGCCTCTACTGCAAATGTCTTCAGTTCCTGCTTGTTCTTGGGGCATTTTCCCTTCAGTTTTGTCTTCATCAAGTGAAATGCATGCTCAGTCGGATTCAGGTCAGGGGATTGATTTGGCCATTGCATAACATTCCACTTTCTAGCCTTAAAAAACTCTTTAGTTGCTTTTGCAGTATCCATCGGGTCATTGTCCATCTGCACTGTGAAGCTCCGTCCAATGAGTTCTGAAGCATTTGACTGAATATGAGCATATAATATTGCCCAAAACACTTCAGAATTCATTCTGCTGCTTTTGTCAGCAGTCACATCATCAATAAATACAAGGGAACCAGTTCCATTGGCAGCCATACATGCCCACGCCATGACACTACCACCACCATGCTTCACTGATGAGGTGGTATGTTTTGGATCATGAGCAGTTCCTTTCCTTCTCCATACACTTCTCTTCCCATCACTGTGGTACAAGTTGATCTTTGTCTCATCTGTCCATAGGATGTTGTTCCAGAATTGCAATGGCTTTTTTAGATGTTCTTTGGCAAACTCTAATCTGGTCTTTCTGTTTTTGTGGCTCACCATTGGTTTACATCTTGTGGTGAACCCTCTATATTCACTCTTGTGAAGACTTCTCTTGATTGTTGACTTTGACACATATACACCTACCTCCTGGAGAGTGTTCTTGATTTGGCCAACTGTTGTGAAGGGGTTTTTCTTCACCAGGGAAATAATTCTTCTGTCAACCACAACAGTTGTTTTCCGTGGTCTTCCGGGTCTTTTGGTGTTGCTGAGCTCTCTGGTGCGGTCTTTCTTTTTAAGAATGTTCCAAACAGTTGATTTGGCCACACCTAATGTTTTTGCTATCTCTCTGATGGGTTTGTTTTGATTTTTCAGCCTAATGATGGCTTGCTTCACTGATAGTGACAGCTCTTTGGATCTCATATTGAGAGTCAACAGCAACTGATTCCAAATGCAAATGTCACACCTAGAATCAAGTCCAGACCTTTTACCTGCTTAAATGATAATGAAATAATGAGGGAATAGCCCACACCTGTCCATGAAATAGCTTTTGAGTTGATAGTCCCATTACTTTTGGCCCCTTAAAAAGTGGGAGGCACATATAGAAACCGGTGTAATTCCTATACCGTTCACCTGATTTGGATGTAATTACCCTCAAATTAAATCTGAAAGTCTGCAGTTAAAGCACATCTTGTTTGTTTCATTTCAAAGCCATTGTGGTGGAGAATAGAGGCCAAAATATGAAAATTCTGTCAATGTCCCAATATTTATGGACCTGACTGTATATATATATATATATATATATATATTCCAATCAGGGGCGTCGGAATGATTTTATTTTGGGGGGCATAGTAGTCACTGCGTGAGGTCCCCACAAACCTTAAACCAGCCCTAGATGGATGTGCTCTGCAGGGATGGACTCATAACCAAATTGGTTGAGAGTGCCTTCCACATGGATGAGTGGGCCCAGAAAATGCCATGAAAACATTCCCCAGACCATAACGCTGCCACCACCAGCTTGTGCTCTTCCAGCAATGGTTGCAGGGTGTTTGTTCTCCGATGCTTCTCGTCTGACACGCCAGCATCCATCCATTCAATGATGCAGAAATGTGACTCATCGGAGAAGGCAACCCTTCGCCAATCAGCAGAGATCGAATTCCGATACAGGTGTGAAAAGTGAAGCCTTTTCTGCCGATGCACCTTCGTTAGCATAGGTGCAGTGACCATCTGTTTGCTTCAGAGCCCATATGCAGCAGGGTTTGCTGAACTGTTGTTTTAGACACACGTCTGGTTGCCCCCAGTGTAGCGTGCCGGTCGGCCCTCACACACCTTCGAAGCCGACATTAATCTTCAACATCAATGGCACATGGTGCTCCGCAGTTCCACGTCGGTTACTCTCAATGGTGCCATTTGTACAGTCACTATACACCTTCACCACAGCAGCATGCGAACAGTTCACAAACTGCGCAGTTTCAGACATACTGTGTGATATGTGCGCAGATGGCCTATCGCACCAAGCTAGCGAACGGCACGTGACGTACTACATGGGCTGCACTGCCGGAGTCAAATGTAGGAGGTGGTCATAATAATGTGACTCGACTGTGTATAATGGGGCCAATTCATCATTGGGGGCAGGGCAGCCTCTGATGATTAAGTATTCAATTCACCATGGGGGATACTTATCACCAGAGCAATTCAGCATTGCCCTGGTGCGGGGACAGCTGCCCCGAAAAAAGCAGCTGTCCCCAAGCTCAGCAATAATGCAACTTCAGTAGCGGCGTTACTTACCACCTCCATTGCCAGCTTCTGTGTATATGTGACTAGAGGTCACACGTGCGCAAAGCCACTGGGTAAACAGTAACGAGGTGGTGGAGGAATCCGCTCAGATACCTATTTGCAACCCTGGACCTCCTTCCCATAGAAAGGAGAGGGGCTCAGAGAAGCAGTGCCATATGAAGATGGCGTTTGTTCTCGCAAGCAAACTCCAACAACTTTAACTTAGAGTTTGCTGAATATTACGCAGCCCTATTGGACCCCTAATAATGAATGGCCTGTTACATGAAATATGTGTAAAGGTCCATTTAAGTGATGATGAATAGGCCCCTATGTCACAAGTGTGCTTGTGTTTTATTTTTATTTATAGCACATTTGGGCTCTGCATATCTCCCAATTGTCCCAATTCAGGCAGGACAGTGCTGGTCTTAAGTCTCTATAGCTCCATCGCGATCTAGACAGCTTTATTACAATTGGTCCGGAAAGTATGGATGTGATGTGTTACCACATATTGTGATGTGTGGCCACGCCTCCTTCTTGTGCGCTTCCCAAAGTTGGAAGTATAATATTGTTGCTGTATTTGTTTTGATTGCCACATCAGGCAACACAATACAAAAAGCAGGTGAGTCTGCCAGACAACAATCAGCCCTTTTATGCACATGTCCGTCTCCATAGAGGTCTATGCGAGTGAATGTATTCCGCAATTTAGCAATCAACGAAAAGCTTTGCTTTTTGTCCCAGTGTAACGCCATCCTGAGACAGCCATCTGTGGGGGGGGACTTGCAAGATCCGCTCCGGATCAAGGCTGGCTGCGCATTCACATGTACTGCAGGAACTCCTTACCAGCTGTGATAAGCTGCCGTCTGTAAGGAGGAGAATACTCTGGTATGGTAGCAGGGTTTTCACCGGGGGCTACAAAAGGAGTCACAGATTGCTAAATCAGGGAGCAATTTATATTTGCATTCCCACGACAAGCAGTGATGCAGACTACAGTTTGAGCAGGGTATACATAAGTAAACCCCTAAGCAGGTGGGGCTGCAGCACAGTTCAAAATTCAAATAGGGGAGCCACACCAACTGCCACCCCAAATATTTCTGGCTGGGACTCACTGGCAGTTGGTGTGATTTCCCTATTTGAATTTTGAACTGTGCTGCAGCCCCACTGCCCCTAAGCCACAAGTTATACATGTTTTAATTTTTAAAGCCTTTATATTTTTAAGCATTTTGTATGTTATGACAGTTTGTTCTATTGTCCTGCTGCAGTGCGCCCTTTAGTCTATACGGTGCTCAGGCAGGCAACATTATCGAGCTGATCCTCAGTCGGACATATCTGGCCACGATGTCTGCTTACTACATAGTGGTGTGAGAATCTGCCTTTGTATGGTAAAAATCTGTGCTGCTGCATTTGGAAGCCGAACCCACCCACTGTTACGTCCCCTGCAGCAGCCGTCATCATTACTGTAGCATCTGGACTTACACCAGGTGAGAGTAAATGAACAGGCCAAAAAAGACGTCCCATCTACATTCGCACGCTGCAAATGAGCGTGGTTGCTGTCATGTTACCACCTGGCAATGCCCATTTCACTGACAGTGTGCTCCGCTGATCCGTCGATTGGATCAATCCATATGCACTAGCGTTCTCCCTCCGTGTGCCAATACCGGATCCTGCACAGGCACAGAAGTAGTGTTCTCTTTGACACAAGCGCAGTTTGCTGAAAACCGCAAGATCTGTGCGCATTGTCTGCAAGATGGTATGAGCCTAATTTGACGTATACTCGTACATAGGGCCTGATTCAGACCCGCTCGCGAGCGCACAGCACTCGCAAGTGGGTCGATGGTCCCCCACTGCGCATGCGCACGCCAGAGCCGGCATGCGCGAGCCCCCGTGAGCGACGGCAGCTACGTCGCTACTAGGCTCACTACAAGACGGGGGGCATAGTAGACACTGCGTGAGGTCCCCACAAACCTTAATCCAGCCTCACTACAAGACGGGGCGGCTGTCGATATTGATTGACAGCTCGCCCGTTTTGCAGGAGGGGGGGTGGCTGCGCAAACGTAGCCGGAATGCTCACTGGGGCTTGCAGCAGACGAGACCCTACCACAAGGGTCTCGTCGCAAGCCTGATGGTCGCGATGGTCGAGACCATCGTGACCATCACCTGGCCGCTCGCAAAAGCTGTGAGTGGTCACCCACAACTTAGTGAGTGGTCAGGAGGCCGGCTCCAATAAAAAAAAAACGCCCTGATTCAGAGCGAGCGTCCAGCTCTGAATCAGGGGCATAGTTCTGCGGTGCTCCCTAATCTCCAAGTTTTATCCAGAAACACATTGATGTGGCAGAACTTCAAATGCATTTTTGCTATTACACAATTTCCAACTGCTCTATGGACAATTTTAAACACAAAGTGCTTATCAGTGACTGTAGCACATTGCTTGTATATAAGTACAGTGATTGTGTTGGATCCCCATCCTGAACAGCTGACGCTCCATTCCAAATACAATGAGTTTTTATTTATTTTTTTCGAGTGCTCGTTGTCGTCACTTGAGTAGTCGAAAATTACAATTTTCACTTTGTCAGATCCTGGATAGTTTTGGAAAGTAATAACCAACAAATTGTACACAGAATAGCCGTGTTGACAGTAGTGATTGCCTTTCCTGTTAAGCTATAAAACCCCACAGTTCAAGGAGTTAGAAGAACAACTTTACAAATAAACAAAAGAGCCAAAAGTGGCAATATCATTTAATACCAGACATAGCAACGCTCTAATCTCCTTTACTCTATATGCATTGCCTCTGGGTTTTTACTCTACGAGACTCAATAAATTAAATAGATTTATTACATTTTTTAAATCCCATGGACTTGGAATACTAACTAGGTACAGTAAGTGAATAAAAGCAGAAAGACCTCTACCATGCGTCATGAAACTGTTTTGCGTTATATAGGTAGATGGAGCCAGGGTGAGTGGTATCAAATACTGTTGGGTAAGTCACTTTCTTTAAAGTAGACTATGGGTCGAATTCAATTCGCCCCATTAATTTAATGGGAATTAAAAAAAAAGGTGGTAGCCTCGGGCATTAACCCCTGGGGCTATTAAATTTTAGCCACTCTTTCAACCAAGTCCATTTCTAACGCCTGTTAAATTAACAGGTTAACGGGCGTTAACACATACAGTTCGTGATAAGATCACGGCCAATGCGTTAACAGGGTCGCAACATTAGTTAACATGTTCTTCAATGCAAATTTATTTTCGGATCTGCAAAAAAAATCCCCGTTAAGTGCAGCATGCGGGCTGCCTTCGGGGCTAATTGAATAGCCCAGGGAACAATTAGCCCACAGTAATTTACAGCAGCTAAATTACTTCCTCTCTATGGGGTCTATGTAGCAAATGCCTCACGCTCATTAACCTTCCGTGAACCAGGTCGAAAAAATTTACATGGCGAACCATGTGGGGTATCTCATACCCCGTGCTATACTTCACGATAAGTAGACTAATTTAGTATGTTGTAATTCTGACGGTCATAACATTGATTCTTGTCCCTAAAGGTATAAAAATAAAACAAAATAATAAAAAGTGAATCCTCTTAAATCTTTTAAAACAAGAAAACAAAACTAAAACAATTTTTTATGAACTAAACTTATAAGTCTCCTAGTAACAACTTTTTTTTAAAAAGATCTTTGAAACACGTTTGAATCACAATCATTGGTAAAAATTAAACTTATGAACAAATGGAAATAATTCAAATTAACTTAGTCAACTCAGTCTTAGTAAGATCACTCTTGGCTGACATCAAGGCAGGTGCTGAACCATGTGGGGTATGAGATGCCCCATGCACTTAACTCACATGTGTACTCGCTGCGGTTGTGCTTGTTGCACTAAACTGCCATCACTGTGCAAACTGGCAACGTTGCAACTCCAGCTACATAATGGCAACTTGTGCGCAGTTTTTTTTTTAAAGTTATAGGTGGGTATCCAATTAGCCCAAAAGTCGGCCTGATGACGGCACTTATCGGGGGTTTTTTTTTCAGGACCTGATGTGTCCCGAAAAAGAATCCACAATAACTGCTGTTAACAGCCGCACCAAGTAGCTCCCGTGCTACCACCATTCACCTTACGGCTTCCCAGCCGCACCAAGTAGCTCCCGTGCTATTACCATTCACCTTACGGCTTCCCAGCTGCACCAAGTAGCTCCCGTGCTATCACCATTCACCTTACGGCTTCCCAGCCGCACCAAGTAGCTCCTGTGCTACCACTATTCACCTTACGGCTTCCTGGCAGCACCAAGTAGCTCCTGTGCTACCACCATTCACCTTACGGCTTCCCAGCCGCACCAAGTAGCCCCCGTGCTACCACCATTCACCTTACGGCTTCCCAGCCACACCAAGTAGCTCCCGTGCTACCACAGTTCACCTTATGGCTTCCAAGCTGCACCAAGCAGCTTCCGTGCTGTCACCAGCTTTCAGCCATCCTTCTACACACACTCATAAGTATCTACAGTTTTATACTCTTTCATGCGTAGATACTTCATCAAACCAAGTCTCCTCCAGAAAGCATCTGAGTTTAATAGTACAGGTCCAAGACCCAGCCCAGGAAGACAGTCTCAAAATCCCACATCTGTGACAATGTGAAGAAAGTGATCGGGCTTATCATTTATTTTGAGTGACTTACTCTATTATATATTTCCATTGTGTGAGATTAATAGGTGATTGGAACTATCACTCCCACAGGGGGATGCAGTCAAAATGCCGGCGGTCAAAATGCCGACAGCCAGCTTCCCGACTGACAAATCCTGGCAGGGGACTAATGACAGGCATCAAAATATCGACGCTTGTCAGCATACCTACGCCAGGAGCCCGACGTCCGGCATACCGAACGAAGGTAAGATAGGCGCCGGGTGCGGACAGCCGCGGGGGGGAGGGTTAGGTATGGGGCTCCTGGGGGGGACTTAGGGTTAGGCTAGGGGAAGGGGGGTTAAGGTTTGCACCACTGGGTGGAGGTTAGGGTTAGGCATCCCCCCACCCCTGCGGGTTAGGTTTAGGCTGCAGGGAGAGGGGGTTGGGCTTAGGCACTTACAGGGGGCAGGTTAGGGTTAGGCACCCCTAAAGGAGGGTTAGTGTTAAGGGGGGAGAGGGTTAGGGGGGATAGGGTTAGAGTTAGTTAGAAACTTACCTTAGTTGGGATCCTGCTGTTCTGCTTTCCGGCGTCAGTATAACATCCGCCGGGCTAACATCCGGCGGTATTTCATACCAATCCCTTCCCAGGTCAGGTGCTAACAATAGTTTTTCGCAAATCTGAAGGACTACCCATTCACATTCAAGATTACACACACTGGTGTTATGTACATATTTTGGTGGGTGCATCTTAATAATTTATGATAGTTTAAACCAACATTCTCTATCTCATCATCAAACTGAGTTTTTGTACAGACTTCTCCCTCACATCCAACCCACTATTTTCAGACAGGTACGGCAACAACCTACAGTAATACTTGTCATATAACATTAAAAATTAGCTGGGCATGCCCGGGGTACATTAACTAACAAGAAATAAATATGATCAGACAACAGAACATTTATTGAAAATGATATGAAAATAATTGTATGAACTGTGGGATATGAATAAATAAAACGTGTAAGGTCATCTTTGAAAAGAACTTGCCAGTAAAAAAGATCTTGGGGCATGTTTAGTCCAAGTAAAATGACACTAAGTGAGGGAAAATTGCGCTTTCTATGAGCTTTTCTCATTATGGAGAGATAATGGTACAGGTTGAGTCTCCCATATCCAAATATTCTGAAATACGGAATATTCCGAATTACGGAATAATTTTGGCATGACTGAAATAATAAAACCTTTGATTTTTGATGGTTCAATGTACACAAACTTTGTCTAAGGCACAAATGATTAAAAATATGGTATAAAATTACCTTCAGGCTGTGTGTATAGGGTGTAAATGAAACATAAATTTATTTCATGTATGTACACAAACTTTGCTTGAGCCACAAAATTATTGAAAATATTGTATAAAATGAGCTGCAGGCTATGTGTATAAGGTGCATATAACACATATATGCATTTTGTGTGTATATTGGGGTCCCATTCCCAAGATATTTCATTATGGTATGCAATTATTCCAAAATACGGAATATACCGTTATCCAAAATACCCCTGGTCCCAAGCATTTTGGATATGGGAGACTCAACCTGTATTGTGGTTTATTATTATTAATTACGATGGCCTTTTTATGAACGATGGCATTTTTTAAAAAAATTATAGGAAAGACGATAATAAAATCTACATTTCAGATTATGTAACTAACCCCCGGGAGCAGTGTTGAAAGGCATTCACTAACACAAATATCTCTTTCACCTTGCTACACAACTTTTATGTGCTGCGGCCTAATTGTTGCATGAATATTAAAGCAGAGCTGTCTCCGTGAATTAACATTTTCTGATTTGATAAACAGAAAAAAAAAGATGAGGCGACTGGAAATACATTTTATTCGCGGCTTCCTCCTGTCTGTCTCCCATCACTCCTGAGAGTGGAATAGTATTCACATAGTAGGCTTTGCAAAATTCATCATACAGTACAGTACTTGCAAAATTTAGGCCGCAATACATAATATTTCTGTAGCAAGGTGAAAGAGGTATTTGTGTTAGTAAATGCTTTATAACACTGCTCCCAGAGGTTATTTGCATAATCTAAAAAGTAGATTTAAATGTAGCTATAGGGGTATATGTAATATTGTGCGAGTTACAGGCAGCAGCAAGAGGTCTATACGATTTAGGCGGTAGATTTATAAACCACCCTGATCTTGCCTTTTAAATCGAGTGGTTAAATTGGTCACATCTGGCAGCTGCATATATCGCATTGTCCCTAGTGCTCTACAACTGTAGCATACTGTATAAGACAATAACAACAGATACTGTACTATTCTGCCATAAATACACATAATGTACATAAGGTACCCATAGAGCATACCTGCCGACATTCAGCTCCCTCCCTCCGTCCGAGAGGGAGCTGTATATATATATATATAGAGAGAGAGAGAGAGAGAGAGAGAGAGAGGGAGAGATGCTATATATATATATATATATATATATATATATATATATACATACAGTATGTTTGCTATTTGTAAATGTCACTAGTATCTTGTACTAATGAACTGTACCTAAATAATTAGCCAGGAGATGGTGCTGCAGGAACAGACAACCTTTGACTGTATTCCTCTGTGGGTGAATACATTAATAAATCTATTTATTAGTCAATAAAGCCATGCTATGGGTTACTTGATAAAATGTGTTTCCGTACTCTGCTGCTATACAAAACTACATTAAATATGAAAGATTAAGAGCGCACATAACTATCTGGCAGGACGGATATCCTGGGCACTCTCAGAGAAGAAGAAAGCAATCGCTGTTGGAAGCTGGCATGCCTGAACATAAATAGAAAGACAGCCGGATATGCTCTGGATTTGAAGTACATTTAAAGTTCATTGCACAGACGTGCCGCTGGGGGCCACACAGTGGGGCAGGAGCTATGTGAGCAACTGTAGCCCAATTGTGTATCTCCACACTTCACTGCCATCCCCAGGCACTGCCCACTGACACCGGTTTATTTTTATGATTCATAGTAACTGTATATTTTGTATATTGCTTTCATTCAATCATGATATTAGGCAGATAAAAACATGTTTGCAAAAGATAAGATAAGGAAATATCCTTTCTAATTCTTTAGAACATTGTCCTGCATTAAGATGTGTAAGTAAATGTCACAGACCCAAAGACATTTAGGCTAAAAGTAGTTAGCAGCCCATCAAAATAACGGGACACTGTTGGACCCGCGAAAAGGCCCATTTGAGCTCTGAAAGGGGTCAAGTTTCAGTCATTTGTGCTCGCCAGCGCGGGGGGTGGCTGCTAGTAGAAATGTCAGCGCTGGCGGCTGTGGGTGCCCGAAGGGAGCAGTAATTGAATTGCTCCATCAGGCGCCATCTAGTGGACACGCAACACACCTGAATTCCCCCAATAGTGGTGAGGAGCAGCGTTAGCAGGTCTTAGTGCACATGCTCATTCATGACCCGGCTAGACTGTTCATTTCCAGCTCGGCCTTCAGCTCTAGTTTATTACTAAAAAGTTTTTTTGTTGCATGAACAGATTGGAAAGGGGGGGGAAGAGGACCCAATCAATCCATCAATAAACAGCCTACATCAGGGGTCAGCACCCTGGCATACAAAAAATAAACTGTTAAGTGTCATTGAACCTGGCATTGACCCAAGTAGGAGCAGAAAGCCGGGACGCTACATCATGCACATGCGGCAGTGGCTAGGGGAAAGGACCTACGGGCATTACCCGGGCCCAGGCTTGCTAGAGGGTCCCGGGACCAGCGTTCCCCCCCCACCTCCCTCACAGCAGCTCAGCACACAGCTTGTGCTGGGCTGTAGTGTGAGACTGCTCGCGGCTGCTGCATCAGCCGGAGCAGTCTCCTATGGCTGTGGGGGCGAGCGATCACAATGATAGTGGCCCCCCTGCTTAGCGCTGGGCTGGGGGCCTTACAGCGCCCCCCTCCCCGACGCGCAGCGCAAAAGTGATATTTTTATTTTTTCTCAAGGGGGTGTGGCCACGCCTTCTGCAATTAGGCCACGCCCTCTCCTTTACCCGGGCACCATACTTGCCTACTCTCCCAGAAGGTGCGGGAGTCTCCAGATTTTTCAAGTATTCCCCCGCACCCACGGAAGAGTGACCAGATCTCCCACATACCGTCTACTTCCTAGTCAAGTGGGCAGGAGAGGAAGGGAATTGCCGGGAATCAAGGGTTTGTAGGGAGAGGGGGCAGGTCTAAAATGCAGCGAATAGCATTGGTGTAGCTCCGCCCCCTCCAGATGGACCAACAATTTGCGGTATTTTGCCATGACAGGGCAAGGCCTAATTATGTAAGAGTCCAGCCCTGCCCCCTAAAGTGGCCAGCTGAGTCTCCTCTCTGGGGTTTCTCCAGGGGAAGAGGAGCCAAATATAGATAATGAAGGAGGAAAAAGCTGATTAATTTTATGCATTGTTGTGGACCGTTTGATAGCAAACAATGATTCAGGGTTTCACTTTCATGAACATCAATGGTCATTGATGTTTCTATCACACTGAAGTAAGTATTAGTTGCAGTGCTTCACAAAGTACGCAACAAACATAGGTAAACCAGCTAATAAACAATATTTATAATAAAATGTGTAAAATGAGTCAATGGCCAAGTATAATAAACAATGCATTTACAGTGCGTTTGCTTGGAGATGAATGGAAGTTTGAAATATGTAATGTCTCATATGGTACAATGAGTTTTAGTTTCACATATTCACACCCCCTAATTTGTGTGAACACGCCCACCTCTAGCGGAAGAGCATCTCAGAGGAGGCCGATAAGCATGATGGGATGTGGCCACGCCCCACATTTTGCCACACCCCCTATAGGAACCAGGCATGTAACCCTGCCAGTGTGTACGTCAGTAAAACAATTGGACTTAATAAACATAGGAATACAAAACACACACTTAAATACCTTCTGTCTATCCCTGTGACAATAAATGATAGCAAAACTAAATATTGGGCCTCAGGGGCTTATTAACAGAGGAGGGGGCCCTTGTGTAGTCTCCGTCTGGGCCCCCACCTCTCTACCCAATGCTGTACCCGAGTCTACTGCGCATGCGTAGGTTTCCGAGAAAATGGTGCAGGGGGAGTGGGCCCCCTAGACCTAGGTGCCCGTGTGCAGAGCACGCTCTGCACCCATTATAGATAAGTCACTGATATTACTGCTGTAATGCTGGAGAAATCACAGACTCCTCTGGAGTGCCAGCACTGTTGTCGCCTTAGAGGCGTGGGGTCGGCGAAATGTAACAAGCTCCAAAACAGTCGTTTTATGGTGCTTGTTGATGGCATTAGTGGGTTATTCCTATGGTGTGAGCCCCATCCATACAGGGATGAATCTTCTGATCCCTACCCAGCAGGCTGGATGCCACTCCAATCCCATATCCCTTGGTCTAAAGCCTGATGGGCACACGTGCTGACATTTTTGAGCTAGCAGCTTCAGTGTCTTAAAATTTTACACTAGTTACAGGGGAAAATGCAGGATTTCTAGAGGGTTTCCAAATGCTAGATTTTGCAGCAAGTATGCTAACCCAGGAATAAGGCAATATGAGCATGTAACTGGCTATAGTCTGCCTCTTACAAGGTGCTTTAGACACATACAGGGCCAGTAATCACAGTAAGCTATTAGATGCGGCAGTAGGATCAGCCCGTCTGAGTTGTATGTTATATATATATATATATATATATATATATATAGTAGCCACAGTATCTGAGGACCCTACCGTACATCTGGCCCATGGTAGAAAAAGCTGCTGCTACTGGGCACATGCAGTAGCTCAGTTCCTTCCGTTAT
The DNA here is from genome assembly GCA_031769625.1 of Taudactylus pleione. Lineage (NCBI taxonomy): Eukaryota > Metazoa > Chordata > Amphibia > Anura > Myobatrachidae > Taudactylus > Taudactylus pleione. Next base: position 637,829 of record JAUIMM010000163.1, read on the forward strand.
ACTACATGTTGTGGCCGTTATATATGTACTCATGGATGCTTTAAGAGAAGAATCACTCTGATAAGCTGTGTCAATCCTTGTTCTGTACAGCTTGTCAGAATGATTCTTCTCTTAAAGGACCCGTGAGTGCCGCCATTGTACCCCTTTCTGTTGTCTACATGAGGTTATTCATTAACCTCTAGGAGAGCACCTGGGCATTTTGCTTACCTGTTACAGTGGAGTGTCGGTATTTTGTTTTGTTTATTATATATATGAAAACTTGGAACCCCACGCGTTTTGCCTACGAGTTATTTGTACTAGCCTACATATTTCACTGCCACAATTACAAGTGATTGAGTTACAGTGCTGCCACCACCATGCTTCACTGTAGGGATGGTATTGGCCTGGTGATAAGTGGTGCCTGGTTTCCTCCAAACATAACGCCTGGCATTCATGTCAAAGAGTTCATTTTGGCAAACTCCAGGCAGGCTGCCATGTGCATTTTACTAAGGAGTGGCTTCCGTCTGGCCACTCTACCATACAGGCCTGATTGGTGAATTGCTGCAGAGATGGTTGTCCTTTGGGAAGGTTCTCCTCTCTCCACAGAGGAATGCTGTAGCTCTGACAGATTGACCATCGGGTTCTTGGTCACCTCCCTGACTAGGGCCCTTCTCCCACGATCGCTCAGTTTAGATGGCCGGTCAACTCTAGGAAGAGTCCTGGTGGTTCCAAACTTCTTGCATTTACGGATGATGGAGGCCACTGTGCTCATTGGGACCTTCAAAGCAGCAGATATTTTTCTGTACCCTTCCCCAGATTTGTGCCTCGATACAATCGTGTCTCGGAGGTCTACAGACAATTCCTTGGATTTCATGCTTGGTTTGTGCTCTGACATGCACTGTCAAGTGTGGGATCTTATATAGACAGGTGTATGTCTTTCATAATCATGTCCAACCAACTGAATTTACCACAGGTGGACTTCAATTAAGCTGTAGGAACATCTCAAACATGATCAGTGGAAACAGGATGCACCTGAGCTCAATTTTGAGCTTCATGGCAAAGGCCGTGAATACTTATGTACATGTGATTTCTTAGTGTTTTTTAAATTAAATTTGCAAAAATCTCAAAAAAACTTTTTACACATTGTCATTATGGGGTATTGTGTTTAGAATTTTGAGGACAAAAATGAATTTATTCCATTTTGGGATAAGGCTGTAACATAATAAAATGTGGAAAAAGTGAAGCACTGTGAATACTTTCCGGATGCACTGTATGTACAGATGTGTCCACATACATCTATCCTCCATGCACTGCAAATCTTGTTACACATTACGCATGGGTGTAGTGTGACTCGGTAGCGCAAAGCGTCTTTTCGTGCGACTTTTCCCTTCAAATGCGTCTTAATCGCACAGCGGCTGAGACACTGTAACGTTACATTTCACATGCAGATACACCCGCAGTCAGACACAGAACATAGGCATGCCGCATATCATTTTAATCAGCAGTAGCTGTTTGTGTGTCCTATTTACATCACTTTGCGATTAAGACTCATTTGAAGAGAAAAAGGTGCACGAAAAGACACTCGGCTCTACCAAATCACGTGGCGTAACTAGTAAGGCTGTTTAAAGCGCAAAGAGGCTAGACGTACAGTATGTGGACACATCTGTATAATGCCATATCAGCCAGTGATACAAGGGTTAAAGGCGGAAATCCATTAAAGATATGTAGTGCCAAAGTGGAGATCGAGACTTGGCCACAGTCAATGTTCATCTTATTTGTGGCAATGCAAACACTAACTAATGGCATCTATTCCATTTACAACATTATAATATTCATTTTCGGACTGTTCTTCATGCTGATGTTATACAACGCGCGGTTTGTATAATGTACATGATAATGCATTTGTGTTATTAGCGATTTACCGCACACACTACACTTTTGTCATGTTCTCTATTTAGTCTACAATGGGAATGAAATACCTCTGTATAAAAAGGTCACATGAAGGAACAGTGATCGTGGAGCTCGGGAGTTTATGCTCATTATGCTGGAACAGCCAATTTGAAAGCATTCAAGCCCTATAGGTGACATTTTGTGCAGAGAGAGCAAATGAATCAGAGTGGGCAAATCACAGTGTTTTCCGTCATGTACATTTCATTATTTCCTTTCATTTCTTGTGTATTGTAAAAGCGTCCATAACCGATTATTTATAGCAAAGCCTTAAAGCCACAGCATGATGCAACCACTACCAAAGGCTGATCAGCCGTGCATTACAAATATGGCAGAACTCCCATTATCTGGGATCATACGATAAAGAAAGCTGTGTAAAACGATTCTAATCCTCGCTAGTGTAAATGGGATGCGGCCGGACTGCTGACCGCTGAGATTCCGGCTTTCAGAACACAGACGCCAGCATTCCGACTACCGGAATCCCGAAGGTAAGTACTGGGTTAGGGGGAGGAGTTAGGGCTAGGCTCTAAGGGGAGGGTTAGGGGGAGGAGTTAGGGTTAGGCTCTAAGGGGAGGGTTAGGGGGAATCGGATTGATTCCCGGCAGCGGCAGCCCGACAGCGCTGGAAATCCCGATCGTCGTAAGGTAAGTAATGACTAACCTAACCCCCCTAACCCTCCTTAGGGGTGCCTAACCCTAACCTTCCCCCCAAGTGCCTAACCCTAATCCCCCCTGTAAGTGCCTAACCCTAACCCCCCCTCCCGCTAGCCTAACCCTAACCTCCCGGGGGGTGCCTAACCCTAACCCTCCCTTCCCCACTGCCTAAACGTAAGTCCTCAGGGGGGGGCCTAACCCTAAGTCCCCCCGGGGGGTGCCTAACCCTAACCCTCCCTCCCCCTAGCCTAACCCTAACCCTCGCGGGGGGATGCCTAACCCTAAGTCCCCCCCGGGTGCGCTAAACCTAACCCACCCCCCCCTGCGGCTGTCCACTCGCAGCGCCCAGCATCCCTTCGATCGGGATGCCGGGCGCCAGTCTCCCAGGGTTGGTGAAATGAGCGGTGTCTACATCTAGACGCCGGGCATTTCACCCTCGCCGGGATGTGACAGTTGGGAAGGTGGCTGTCGGTATAATGTCACCGATTGCATCCTGGGTTAGGGTTAGGCTGCAGGGAGGGAGGGTTAGGTTTAGACACTAGGGGGAGGTTAGGTTTAGGTTGCGAGGAGAGAGGGTTAGGGGTTCGGTTAGGATTACTTACTTGGGGATGCCGGCATTGTAACATAGGTTCTGTATACAATTAGATGCAGATGATCTATTAGAGCAGGAAGCTCACTGGGGCTTGCTGGAACGAGATCCTACCACAAGGGTCTCGTCGCAAGCCCGATGGTCGCGACCATCACCTGGCCGCTCGCAAAAGCTGTGGGTGGTCAGAAAAAAAAAGGTGGCCGCCCTGATTCAGAGAAAGAGCGCTCGCTTTTTGCGAGCGCCTGTGAATCAGGCCCCAAGCCCGCATTGAAGTAATTAGACAGCCCTGCACAGAACTATATTATTTTGTGTTTATAGAGCAAGACATCTACAATACCAGGCATTGTGGAAGGAAACATATTACTATACCTATAAAATATAAGCAAACAAATGAAATATATTCATCCAAGACTTATTCCGACTTTCAACGCTCTATCTACCTGGCCTATTGCAGCTTGTCAGAGGTGACGGAACGGATGGCAGCGTACACAGATAGGGTGGAATAATCTCCCACTCCAGCATTAAATGCTGCAACAAGTTATACGGATTCCTGTGAACCTTCTCCATCTGCTTTATAGAATATGAATTACAGGAGAGATTGAAGGACAGCTTTCCAAATGAAATATCTGATTGCACATACAATGCTCCAGGGAGCTGGGCCTGCAGGATATTCAAAACCGCGCTGAAAGTGAGACGGAAGAAATTGGAGCATCCATTATAATGAAATAACTTTGTTTGTGCGTGGCTAAGAGCTGGGGAGCTGGCAGGAGTTACTGTATTACTGTTCATATATCGCTACATCCATTTCTTTACTTAGAAGTTAACAGACCTGATAAAAGAAACGTTTCTGGCTTTGGGTCACTCTATAAAAGGGACTAAATGCTTGATTCAATTTTAACATATAAGCAAAGAAAACACCCATGAGCTGCCACCAGCAGAACGGCCACACTGTAATCGCAATAGTCTGTTAGTTGTATCTTTAACTGTTAAGGGTTTGTGCTTCTTTTTTATTAAAACTTTCACCTGATTGTTACAGAAGTGCTGATGTTATTATTATCGACATGTATTTATATAGTGATAGAAGGGTCGTAGAGAGCGAGGACGGGCCTGGGTACTGGAAGAGGTATGACCAAATAGAGGAGGCGTGGGCCATAGCCCCTAACGCCATAATTACCAACTTTTATTATTTTCTCCCCAGGAGATGCCCGGAGAGCAGACACAGCTGTTCACTTTAGGGGGGACGGGGCCGGGTTCTTATGTCAATAGGCTCCACTACCATGGAGTACAATGAGGGGCGGGGCTAAATTATGCATTTTGAATAATTTAGCCCCACCCCCTCTGTACGGAGCCGTGATTCCCGGCAAAATTATCTCCCCATCCTGCCCACTTTACTTGGACGTGGGCCGGATGCGGGAGAACCGGATACTCTTTCGGTGGTGCGGGGTCTCCCTAAAAAATTTGTGAGCCTCCCGCACATCTCGGAAGAGTAGGTAAGTATGCCTAAAGCACACTACGCAGGGGAGTGCCCCTCATCCAGGGGCAGATCTGGGGAGGGCGGTTCTGTGCGATACCCCGCAGCCTAGCACACAGCAGCATGTGCTGGGGAGAGAGGCTGCTGGCGCAGAGGCAAGCCTGGGCCTGGGTAGTTAGTTCCCCATCCTCTCGGCACCCCTGAGTGGTAGCATACTAAGCAGTGCTTTACAGCTGAGAAAAAAACATAGTCATATGGCAAGACGATGTATAAACAAGCAGACAGGTAAGAGATCCCTGCTCACAATGTACAGATAAAATATATGAAAGGATACATGCCTTACCATGGGATCCCCATTCTTTATCTGTGGTCCACAAGCCAAGAAGCTTATAATACAATCAGGGACGGACTGGGGCTAATATTTGGCACAAAAAAAGGGAGCATAACCATGTGTCATGTACACACATCACCGGGGCATGCCGCAAGCCACGGGGGCGTGACCTTCTGACATTCCCAATATAAGCAGGTCGGTCAAGCAGAGAGCCAGGAGACGGAGCTCCTCGGCCAGGCCTTCAGAGGGCCAAACCGGCCCATCAGGCCTGCAGCCCTTCTAGCATTTGCTGTGAATACAAACTATGGGCTCTATGTATTAAGGCAAATATGGAGGGAAAGAGCAACATAAGGTCCCTTTGCCCCGCGATGACTAGATGGTAAAGTCATGCAATGGGAAGGGGAATCGCCAGGGGAATGAGGGTGTGCACACATGGTTGTGATACTTATCATTACTATGTGGAACGTTGAGTTGCTTCTTCCACTCCACTCTGTGCCAAAATCCTCTGTGCTATTTAATGGGGTCATTTAGAAACCCGCGTGCTGTACAAAAAGCCCAATTGGCCTGTGGTAATGTTTTAAAAATGTATTTGTCTCCTGTGAGCCTATTTTATGGTACCACGCATGGATTTGTCGAAGACGTAGGTCTTCAACCTGCTGGAGGACGCTAGTCTCTTCAAGTACCCTCGAAGTTGGAAATGCTACATTGCCTTATATTTCATTGGACTTTTGAGAAACTGAACATTTTTTTACTTATCGCTTTTTTTTTTTTTTTTTAGGATGGCGTCTGTTTTATCGGTGAGCTATTTACTTGTTTACATAAACTACGGACATTTTTTTAATAATGTGCTGAGCCCCTGAGAGATATACTTTAAGTGTAGACCGAACATTTCTTATATGCTATTTATTTGCCTGCTGGAACAAGCATCTGTTATACTGAAATGTTATTGCTTTGGAGAGTGATCATCATTGCAAGTCCCAGTCAGTAAAGGCAGAAGAATGTTTGTAATGTAGGACTGTATACCATATGTTCCCAACTGTAAAGACATGAGTAAGAAGTATGTTAAAAAAAGGGACATATATAAATTATTGGGACTTCGTTCCGATAATTCTAATTTCTTATCACAGCAATAAGAATTTAAGTATTGCAAGGATTCAACTAAAAAATACACACGTAGGGACAGCGGCTCCTATAGGAAGTGAGGCTCTGCAATACTGAGCAGAAGAATATATACATGAAACAACCAGTTGGTGTATACTAATACTAAATATGTCCACCAAGCCCTGTCTACTACACTGCGGCAGGATCCCATGTTAGTAGGGGATGTAGTCTGCGTTCGGGATGCTGGCAGTCAGTATAGCGAAGCTGGATTCCCGACTACAGCATCTTGACTGCTCATATCTGGACGGTAAGTATTAGGGTAGGGAGGTTAGGTTTAGGGCTAGGGTTAGGCACTAGGGGGATGGTTAGGGTTAGGCTGGGGGGTGGGTAGGGTTAGGCTGCAGAGGAGGAGGGTTAGGCTGCGGGAGGGGAAGGTTAGGGTTAGGTTGCGGGGGGGCGTGTTAGGGTTAGGCGGCAGGAAAGGTGGTTTAGGGGGAGGGTTAGGTTACTTACCTAATCCTGTCGGTATTCTGACTGTCGGGATGCCACTGTTGGTATTCTGACCGCCGGCATCCCATATTCAACCCGTTAGGAGGGTGGTGCTAGACAGATATGTTTTACAGGAATGCACAGTGTGAATTGGTTGATCAGGAAACATTGTATACAAATATATTGTGCACACACCTGAGTGCGTATAATTAAAAAATAAATAAAAATAAATAAAAATAAAAAAATAAAAGAGAAATAGAAAAGAAAAAAGAAGATGAAAAACAACACAAAGGCAGAAAGACAGGCGGAACCAATCACATAGGTTAAAAAGCGAAAAAAGCATGTAATGTTTGTCTATAGCTAAGAGGTTCCCAAACTTTTTTGAATCACGGCGCCCTAGAGTAACAGCATTGTTTTCACGGAACCCCTATGCCAAACGTTTGTTATTGAGAAATCAGAAAAAATGCAGTAAAGTAGTAAAGTAAATTGTGCTTACCTGTCATCCTTATGTTCAGTTAGGTGATTGTGGACAGGTTTGAGCTTCTGTGTGTCCACGTCCACATATTTACATTACATTGACCATAAATAATTTGATTTGGTGCTGAACCCCTGCAAGTGTCCTGAGGCACCCCAGGGTACCACGGCGCATAGTTTGGGAACCACTGCTATAGCTCTTCTGAGAAAATGTCCCAAAAAGAGTAGATGGGGAGGTTGGACTACAATACTTCAATAAGCTCTGATATAATCACACCTAAACCTTTTCTATTTCTCTTTTGTTTATTTATCAAATTTTGCTTAATTTATTTATTGTTCATTTTATAATTTTTGTTTATTTCTACTAGTACTTGTATTTATTTTCTTCATTTTATTTTAATTTTTGTTTTATATGCTGCCGCTATTAGTTTATATCCACATATATTTATTAATTTTAGCGATCTTTTATTCCAATATTGATCAGGAAACATTATTTCACCACTATTTGCTCTGACCCAAAACCCTTCAGACAGGGGCGTATTAAGCATGTGCAGCAGATTCGCCCATTTGGGCTGTGCCCTCCTCCCCCCAACAAGGCATTGTACATTGATCCAGCAAACCCGGGTCCCTCCTCCTCTGTGGCGCTATCTTCTGAGAAATATTTGGGAAGATGGCGCATGCACACTAGAGAGCATGGGCTCTGGCACAGTACCAGAGTATTTGCTGTCGATGCACATCACCATCTTCCCAGAAAATGTAATTGGGAAGATGGTGCCAGGAGGAGGAACTGCTTGCCGGAGAGAGGTACGTAAACTTTGGGTGCAGGGAGTGCGGTGCGAGGCCCCCCTGGACAGGGGGGACAGGTGCACCGCACACCCTGCACCCATTATATGCCTTCAAAACGCTATTCTAATGACATAGGAAGAGTTGCAACTGTAATTTATTTTTAATTATTATCAGTTATTTATATAGCACACACATATTCCGCAGCGCTTTACAGAGAATATTTGGCCATTCACATCAGTCCCTGCCCCAGTGGAGCTTACAATCTAAATTCCCATCCACATGTACACACGCAAACTTACACACCAGGGTATCACTTAAGCCGCATACACACTAGCCGATATTATGAACGATTGAAAGATAACGATATCGTTATCGTTCACAATGTCGGCCAGTGTGCAACGGTCAGCAACCAGCGACGCACGCTCCCGCTGGTCGTTGAAAACATCGCTCATCGCCCGAACCTGCTGTCAAACCTGACGATATCGTCAGGTTGTGCATGTTCAGGGATGAGGGAGGGTGCCGGAACTGAACGATACCCTTAACGACATCGTTCAGTGCGTGTGCTCAGTGTCATTAACGACATTGAGCACGGCACTGCTGCGGAAACACTAAACGATATTGCTCATGGAGCATATCATGTAGGAGCTCATGCAAACCCGCTCGCAAGATGCGTTCGCTCACTGGCAAAAAGGGGCCGGATATTTAAATCAAGCGCTCACACTGCGTCACGTAAGGACGCCCACTATATTTTATCGAGCTACGGCAAAGTGCGCTCGCAAATGTCTGAAGACGCCCCCTTGCCACTCGCAACACAAGTCATCTCTGGGAAATGAAGGATTAATCGAGACCATCATGAGCCATCTGAGCTTTTCGCAGCCTTTGGGGTTTCCTTAACCTTCCGCAAGCACAGCGATCAGCGCTGGCTGAAATACATGCAGGTGACGTGTACAATGACGCTACTTTTCTAATTATGCACGCCCTTTAAACGCCGTTTTGGCAGCCAGACACGCCTGCGTTCGCACATCCACTCCCCCGTTTACAAGCACCTTCCCCTGTTACCACCCACAAACGGCACTATCTGTCACTCAAAGCAGCGACCTGATAGTGGCTTACGAGCTACCAAAATCAGATTGCAACGAATGGCTTGCGCACGCGCACTGCGAATTATATGCATGCACAGATGGGAGAAAATCGCTCAGAGCAAGCGATCGCGCCTTAGCGAGTGGGTCTGAATAAGGTCCTTAGGGCCTCATTCAGAGGCGGTCGGAGGATGCAAGCGGTCGCTTAGAAACTGGGCGGCCACTTGCATCCTGACCGCCCGCCTCTGTTGCGGTCGTTAGGCTGTGGGTTAACACCCACAGCTCTAACGACCGCTCCGGTGATGGTCACGATGGTCAGAGACCATCGCGACCATCGGGGCTTACGATGAGACCCTAGGGTAGGGTCTCCCTTGTCGTAAGCCCCGGAGAGCTTCTGGCTCTGTCTGAGCCGGAAGCTCTCCACTGACATCACTAGTGATGTCAGTGGGGCCTCCCCCAAACGGTAAGCGTTCCCATGGGAACGCCTCCGTTTGGGCTGCCAGCCCCCCCGGCCCGCCTTCCAAACGGGGCGAGCTGTCAATCAACATCGACAGCTCGCCCCCTTTGGATCAAGACCCGCTACGACCGGCGCTGTCGGTCGTAGTGGGTCTCACACATGTGCACGACGGCGCCGGCGTGCGCATGCTCTGTGGGGGTCATCGACCCGGTCCGAGCGCATCGCCGCTAACGACCGGGTCTGAATGACCCCCTTAGTGTGTATGCGCCTTTACTACAGAATAGCCCCTTACGAGAGAAATAACCTTTCGATGGCTCTGACCTAGGCATGGCCAAGAAGATGAGATCTACTAATATATAGGAAATGGGAAAATAAAAAACTGAAACAAAAGGTTTTATTATCTGAGAAATCTGTAGCCACAATTGTTTCGGAATGCTCAAGTAATTCTATGTGGTCTTGTTTTTATTTGCTCAATTTACACCAAGACTGTCTAACTAAATTAGTTTCCAATATGATATCCATTTAATCCCTGACAAATTAAAATTAATTAATGCAAAATTATTATTTTGTAGGTTTAATATGAGACATTTTTATATGCGCTTTTCTAAAACAAATAAACAAAACAATCCCCCAGTAAACCACCTATTTTCAGTTTGAAGACAAACAGTACACACAATCAACATTATGTTGTCAACTATGAGGAAGAAGCATTAATGTAGTTTTTATTACTATCCATTTATTTGAAACAAATTAAGCAGTTTCAATAAACGTCGTATTTTATCAAAAAATAAATATGTTGTTTTACCATCCAGGCCCTGGGCAGGAGTGAAATAAACAGCTTTATGTTCATTTTATTTACTATTTTGTGCCTGTTTCTTTTATTAAATAATGTAATAGACCTTTGACTGATGTAAGTACCATCAATTTGTTTTCTGGTAACTGTTATTATTGGAGCGAGAAAATTAAGTAAATAAAAAAAACACATAAAAAGTCAGAAGAACATTATACATGCAAAGGTTACAATGACAGAAACATAAGATCTGCATGTTCAAGGAAAACTAAATAACGGGACTATGAATAAAACAAATTGAAGTGCTAAGAATGGCTGGTACTCATCCTGAACATATACCTTAAAAGGTGCTGAGGACCAGTCTCACTTGTCCATAGCACACATCTGGTGCGTATAAGTAACCGAATCTCAGCAGAATTTCCTGTCAATGGGGGATGGGGGGAGTGGCGATACATAATGATGTCAGTCACCACACTACAGAAATATTTGAAGAGCCAGGGGATGATTCTAAAAGTGTTTGACTTCCCCCACACTAGAACCTAGGAGCATCCTCATTTCAAAGAGGGGAGTCCTCTATTTCAAACAATGTGGTTTCTTAGAAATGATTGTAAATGTTAACATATTACACTACAGAAAACATTTAAGAGGTCAAGCAATGGTGTAAGGATCTCCCCCATCCTGGCTTTGATAAATCCAGGGGTATCCTCAATTGAAAACGATGAGTCCCCTATTTCTGTTTTAGCAGCACAGAGATTAATAGATATTGCCTTGGTGAAATAAGTACTATGCATATAAAAGTGAACATCAAATCTTGTGTCTGAACCTTATAAATCCCTGGTTTAATGGCCCTTGCAGGCCAGCCCACACCAATCATTTATAATAGGGAAGCAGCCGGGAAGCCGACGGATTAAATCCCGACCGCCGGCTTCCCGATTGTCTAATCCCGGCAAGATACAGTACTAATGACAGGCGTCAAAATCCCGACGCCTGTCATTAGACCTACGCCGGGAGCCCGACACCCTGCGTACCAACCGAAGGTAAGCCGGGCGCGTACAGCCACGGGAAGGGGAGGGTTAGGTTAGGGGCTCCCAGGGGGTACTTAGGGTTAGGCACCCCCCCTGGAGGTTAGGGTTAGGATAGGGGAAGGGGGTTAGGCACCCCCCCGGGAGACTTAGGTTTAGGCTGCGGGGGAAGGGGGGGTTAGGTTTAGGCACTTGGGGGGGAGGTTAGGGTTAGGCACCCTTAAGGGAGGGTTAGGGGTAAAAAAAAAAAAGGTTACTTAATAATTACCTTTTGTAGCTTCGGGATTTTCACCCCTGCCGGGGTTCCGCTGTTGGGATTTGAACCGCTGGCCGTGCGGCCGGCGGTAAATCATACTGATTCCTTATAATATGTCCCTTCACTAGTCTGGATAAACAAGCACACAATGAGGATTTTTTTATATTAATGTACAATGGTGCAGTAACTGATAGCAACCCAACATCTGCTGTCATCTTCTAGACAGCACTAGAAAAGTGACAGCTAGATTTCGGTTGTCATGGGTTACAGCACTTTGTAGGATATGAAAGTCAATGTCTGCTAGGTTAATGACGTAGGGTTCTCTCCCTGCGTACCAGTTTTCATAACTGCCCCCATACCACAGTATAACAGCACAGTAGGGGATACATTTATTAAGATGGGAGTTCTATTAAAAAGTGATGTTGCCCATAGCAACCAATCAGATTCCAGGTATTATCTTCTAGAAGGTGCTAGATAAATGAGAAGTAGAATCTGATTGGTTGCTATGGGCAACATCACTTCTTAAATAGAGCTCCCATCTTAGTAAATTTACCCATAGGTCTTATCTGCAAAATGCGTGCATTCTCCTGGTCAGCAAGGTGTTAATGTGTTGAATTTGAATTCACACAGAGGATTTGTTAGATTTCATTCCTGCGTTTTTTTTGTTTTCATCTGTAACTGATACACAGAGCTCAGCTGAGAGGACAAAGCGCTGATGAGCTGGAGAAATAAATGACAATCTATGAATGGGGTCTGAGCTCAAAACAATTTGCACAAAAATGTTGGTTGGAAGAATAAAGTGTCAATGATTTGATTTAGTGGAAAATGAGAATCATTGCGGCAAATGAAACAACCCCTGATTATTATGCAAACTTTAAGTCCCTTCTGATTCAAGGGGGTATTATGTCTTCTCCCATTCACCCTAATTAGACTGAATTGGGGTCTTAGAGGTGAAGGGCTGTGATTTTGTCACATAATAAACACCTGTTGCTGCTTATGTTCAGTCTATGGTTCTATTGGATGAGCAATGTGCGGTACCATGTACAGATGGATGACAGCGGGCATGCCTTGATGCCAATTTCATTTCTAATTCGTTGTTATTATTTATTATATACACACACACACACATATATATATATATATATTAGGGGTAAGCGGGTTCGGATTTCTGAAATCCGAACCCCCCCGAGACCCCCCGATCCGAGGCCGATCCGAGTCAGGCTCGACTTTTCCCGCCTGACTTGGATCGGAAATCGAGGCAAAACGTCATCATCCCGCCTTCCGGGTCTCGCGGGTTTTGGATCCTATATAAGGTACCCGTGTCGGTGCCATTTTCTCACTCGGCTGTGGACAGTGAAGAGGGAGGGTGGGAGTTAGGGCTGGCTGGGCTGTGTAGTGTAGTGTAGTGTAGTGTTGTGCTGTGCTGTGCTGCGCTGTGCTGCTGTTGTCCACAGGGACTGTGTCCACTACTTCAAAGTCCATAGGGGCTGGCTGGACTGTGTTGTGCAGTCAGTTCTCCATAGGGGCTATGTCCACTCCAAAGTCCTGTGCAGTGTCCCAGTCCTAAAGGGGTGCTGTAGTGTTGTCCAGGGGGTGCTCTGTCCATCAGGGGTGCTCCCCCAAGTGCTAAAAAAATTATATATTTTCTGTGTTTGTGAATTGTGTGCGCAGTAGCCGCACGTGCATCAACAAAGTAGTGCCAAGCGTGCGCCTGTGTCCTAAGTAAAGGGCCGGCTGGCTTGTCCGTTAAAGGGTGCTGTAACCCCCAAAGTACATTTCAAACAAAATTTAAAATATTTTCTGTGTTCGTGAATTGTGTGCACTGTGGCTGCACGTGCATAACAAAGGAGCAGCGCCAAGCGTGCGCCTGTTTCCCATAAGTAAAGGGCCGGCTGGCTTGCCCATTAAAGGGTGCTGTAACCCCCAAAGTATACTCCAAACCAAAAAAAATATATATTTTCTGTGTTTGTGAATTGTGTGCACTGTAGCCGCACGTGCATCAACAAAGTAGTGCCAAGCGTGCGCCTGTGTCCCATAAGTAAAGGGCCGGCTGGCTAATTTCTTAAAGGGTGGTGTAACCCACAAAGTGCACCAGTCTCCAACAAAAATAAAAAATTATTTTCTGTGTTTGTGTGCACCTTAGCCGCACGTATATATCAATATAACATAAATGGAGGACCAAACTTTCTCCGAAAAAAAAAAATAGGGAAAGATCAAGAACCACTTTCTCCTAGTGCTGTTGCTGCTGCTGGGAGTTGTTCATCATCCCAGAGAGGAAGTAGGAACACCACTACTTTTACTAAACAATTGACCCTCCAACAGTCCTTAGCGAGGAGGATGAAGTACGACAGCAGTAATCCTGAAGCAAAACGTATAACTGAGGCCTTAACTGCTATGTTGGTGTTAGTTGTGCGTCCGGTATCCGCCTTTAGTGCAGTGGGATTTAGACAATTGATGGAGGTAGTGTGTCCCCGCTTCCAAATCCCGTCTAGATTCCACCTGCATCCTCAAAGCAGCAGCGACAAGCGTACGTCTGTCTGTTAAAGGGTGGTGTAACCCTCAAAGTGCGCTCCACAAACAATAAAAAAATTCTTCTTTTTTTTCTGTCTTTGTGAATTGTGTGTGCTGTAGCCGCAACCTGCATTCTCAAAGCAGCAGCGACAAGCGTGCGACTGTCTGTTAAAGGGTGGTGTAACCCTCAAAGTGCGCTCCACAAACAATAAAAAAATTCTACTTTTTTTTCTGTCTTTGTGAATTGTGTGCACTGTAGCTGCACGTGCATCAACAAAGGAGCAGCGACAAACGTGCGCCTGTGTCCCATAAGTCTGTTAAAGGGTGGTGCAACCCCCAAAGTGCTCCAAAAAATAAAAAAAATTGTTTTTCTGTGTTTGTGACTTGTGTGCGATGTAGCCGCACGTGCATCAACACAGTAGCAGCACCAAGCGTGCACCTGTGTCATAAGCCAAGGGCCGGTTTGGACATCTGGTCCAGACTGAAGGACGTGCCAACAATTTCTGACAAGTCTACTGTCACTGCATATGATACTGTCCTCAAAGCAGCAGCGACAAGCGTGCGTCTGTCTGTTAAAGGGTGGTGTAAGCCTCAAAGTGCGCTCCACAAACAATAAAAAAATTCTTCTTTTTCTTCTTTGTGAATTGTGTGGGCTGTAGCCGCACCTGCATCCTCAAAGCAGCAGCGACAAGCGTGCGTCTGTCTGTTAAAGGATTACATCGGTGACAGCATCCAAGTAGGCATGTCAGACAGTCCGTACATGTACTGGCAGTAAAAAGAGGCAATTTGGAGGCCCCTGTACAAACTGGCTCTATTTTACCTGAGTTGCCCCCCCTCCAGTGTGTACTCCGAAAAAGTGTTTAGTGCAGCCGGGAACCTTGTTAGCGAAAGGTGTAGGAGGTTGCTTCCACAAAATGTGGAGAAGATGATGTTCATAAAAATGAATTATCAACTTTTCGAGGGAGAACAGCCTCCAGAACGTACAGAGGGACCTGTGGTGGTGGATTCCAGTGGGGACGAATTAATACTCTGTGAGGATGAGGATGTACACAACACTGAAGAGGGTGAGGAATCGGTGGATGAGGAGGATGAGGACGACATCTTGCCTCCGTAGAGCCAGTTTGTGCAGGGACAGATTAATTGCCAGCTTGTTTTGTGGGGGCCCAAACGAACCAATCATTTCAGCCACAGTCGTGTGGCAGACCCTGGCGCTGAAATGATTGGGTTGTTAAAGTGTGCATGTCCTGTTTATACAACATAATGGTGGGTGGGAGGGCCCAAGGACAATTCCATCATGCACCTCTTTTTTTTCTTTGCATTATGTACTGTTTGGGGCCTAGTTTTTCACAAAGTGTGAAAAAACTGAAAAAAGTGTGTAACAGTGAATATTTGTTGAACAAAGTTAAGGGTATTGTATGATCCTTAAGGGCTAGGTGCAAGGGTTAGTCTAGCCGCTCGGTAAGCAGGTTTACCCTTCTATACACAGTAGCAGGTGTACATGTTGTCTTTGTTGTAGAGAGGTGCGTGAGAGTAGCCGAGATATAAACTCTCATAGGTGTGGAAGTTGCCTTGCTAAATCTTATCCGGGTGTGGAAGTTGCCTTTTTCAAATCTTATCCAGGTGTGGAAGTTGCCTTACTAAATCTTATCCAAGTGTGTGGGCGCCGCCGACTTAAATCGTCCACAGGTAAGTGAAAGTGTCTTGATTGTCTTTCACCGGTTTAAATCTTTATTGAAAAGCATAGGAGTTGTCTCAGAATGGGAGCCACGCAAACAGTAGAGATGTTAGGCAATGATGTACTGCTAATGGAGGCGCCGATCGGATCGGCCCGTCGTATCATGCATACCAAGTACGGTACTTATGGAATAAGGTATTGTATTTATGGTTTACTATGACGAGGAAGAGTGTTAGACCGTTTCCCAGAATTGGTAGTTTTGATAAAAATGTGTTAGACAATGTCCGGGAACACATCAGTTTGATGCGCTCCCGAGAGAAAAAGGTTAAATATTTTGAATGTTTAAAACTGTGGCAGCATGAAGGGGATGCGTGGGTTAACAATGTGCAAACGACGCAAACTAGCGTCGTGAGCACAATGCCAGAAAATACATCCGCGACGCTGAATTGCAATACGGGCGAGCCGCAAAATGGCGCGCACGTGCGACAAGGTAGCGTCATGGAGAGTATTGCCAGCAGTTCACGCTCACCTCCCCCACCTTATGTGGATGGAGGTGCAAGTACAGTTACCAAAAATACCCATAAAAATGTAACAAGCAACTTGTACCCTCTCTTAAACAACTATAAAGAAAATGTTCATGATGCGGATGATGAGCCTATTTTAATGTCTGCCATTTCCCATGCTGTGCAGATGATAGATGCTGCATCACCACAATCACGAGTGGTGCCACCATCTTCATCGGTAACAGCAAGGGAAGTGCTAACACCCTCTGCACCCGTAGAGGAAGTTGTTAATACCATACGTAGCAGCAGCAGACTAAACCCCCAGCCAGGTAATCAGGTCAAAGGTAGCAGCGCAACCGGTCTGCATCCCATTCGGACTAATGGAAATGCAGACGCGAACGGTATAGTGCCCACGAGGGAAGTAGTAATGCATTGTCCTTGGACAAGAGCAGAACTAAATTCCATCATAAATGATTTCCCCGATCCCAAAAAGGAATTAGCCAAATGTCAAAGAATTTTGAGAAATTTGGGTAGTTCACATGAGCCCACTAATAAAGATTGGCGTGTGGTGTTAAGGGCATGTCTGCCACGCAATACCGACGTGACAAAATTTATCACGGATTGTGTATTGGATGGTGACGTTCTCTTAACAGACCAAGTAAACCAAGGTAACATTTCCCGCATTGTAACTCAATTGGGTATATATTTTCCAGTAGTAGTTAACTGGAACAAAATTTTCACCATTAAGCAGAAAGAGAGTGAGACTGCAGAAGATTATTGCGATCAGGCTCTGCAGGCTATCACCCAGTACACTGGGATAGAAGATATTAAAGATAGCACTCACCACCGGGGGATGATAGTCACAGTACTTGTGGAAGGTCTGAAAGAGAGTTTAAAAACTCAGGTCAGACCTCACAGCCTGGCTGGCGGGGACTCACAATAGATACCCTCATAGAAACCACCATTGAACATGATAAAAACATCTCCAAAAAGAGAGAAGCCCAGAGCGAAAAACTAATGGCTGTCAGTATACAAGCTCTGGAGGGAATGACGTCTGAACAAGTATGTGCTCTCACTAACCCCACTCAACAACAAACACAACTCTATCCCACTAACCCGATGCAACCACAGGTCCCAGGCTATCCACCAACTTCTTATCCCCCACAATACCCTTACCCTCCCTATCCTTACCAATATCCACCACCTTTACCCTCTGCACAAACCTCACAACACCACATGTCTTCACCCGAAACACGAACATGTTTTAACTATAAACAGGTGTTATCGGTGGGGAGGTCGCATCATGCAAACTCAAGTTATGGATCGCAGAGCCTACAAGCAACAAAATGTATATTTCATGAACAACTGTTAGAATGTTGCAGGGGGTGTGAAGAGGAAGATCCCCAGCTGTTAGAGGCAGGGAGAGTCTATTTGAACCAGCCTGTTAAATGTGCTGTAACAGATGCTTCTCCCCTGGGAACCAATGACATCGGCAACAAACTTCCCTATTGTCCTGTTTATTCTGGGGGGGTATAAATATGGGTGCACGAACGTTGGTTCTCAGTCTTCGTGCTGAACGCTGTATGACATGGGGTCTCTTGCTGATGCCTATCTCCGGGTCCGGAAGCGCCTGCGTATGTATACTGTACTTGGGTCTGTATAATTTTCCTTTTGCGCCTAAATTGTGTCTAGATCAATTGCGTGTAACTGTCTGAACTTTTACCTGAATAACACTTGTGCTTTGGAACCACAGATTCCACGTCTAAGTCTTTATTTATGGTATGACTGCGTGCGCAAATTAGCGTCATCGATAGAAAGTATAGGCAGGATATTAGAAGGTATAGGAAGGTGTGTATAGAGGTTCTGATCCAGTATCATTAGCGCCCTAACCGGAGTTTTACATGGCTAAAACCAGTCTATTAAGGCGTGAAAAAAGGACGATAATTAATAGCACCCGGAACAATTGAATTGCAAAACTGGGCGCTTATAAATTATCGCTGCCCACGCAACAATTGAATCGCCCCCATACTGTACCAACATCAGCTGTTAGATGGCGGGGCTGGCGGAAACACAGTCCAAGATTGAGGTACATAGGGCTCTATTTATTAACATTATTTTTACTAAAATAAAGTGAAAAAGCATGTTTTCACACCCTTTTCACATTATTTTAGTATCACCTATAGTTATTACAGGGCAATTGGAGTAGAATTCGTAAAATTATACTCCAATCCCTAAGTATCACCTATATTTAGTAATCAGATAACATTTCGCATTTCATCTGGAAAAAGTTACTAAAAATAAATTGTAAAAAATTATCGGAGAAAGCCCTGTGATAGGCGTGGAGGTGGCATTATCCAGGGTCTCCCCCGGTTACCGGACTCCTACTCTGCTCTAAAAGGCAGAGCAGAGCCCGGAGCCGGTCCCAGTGATCAGCTGCGTGGTCTAAACATGCCACATGCTGATCACTGCTAAAAAAAAAACCAGTAAACAAACAAAATTTACTTACCTGACTCCATGGACTGGTGATCGGGGCTGGTCTACCATGGTGCACTGCGGCCCGGTCATCAGGTGATCGGGTAACAGTGCAGTATGGGATATCAGCTGACCGAAGGCATGGAAGACATCACCGGAGCACCGATGACTGCAGGTAGGTGCTATTAAAGGAGGGGGGTCGCGGGGGGTCCGTGATCGCGGGGAGCTGGGCTTAACGACGGGGTGGGGCAGCAGCAGCGGCCGGTCGGCGCATGCGTGGGCACTTTGTCAGAGTATTTTTTGTGAAAATACCGTGACTAGTGTGCAGATGGGATAAGCAGGGACAAAGCTTTATCGCAAGCTCTGTCCTTGCAAGGGATTTGTAGTAAATCCCTGTGATTTTTCCTGAATTAGCAATGCTTCAATAAAGGTCGGATGGACGTTCAAGAAGAGCAGTGATCCGGCCACCCAAGCACGTCCACCACAGATTACAATTTGTGCCGCATTGAAGCGCTGATTCAGGAGGACGGACACATTTGAGTTATTGATACTGCTGACAAACTGAACATATCAGTGGTTACTGTGCACAACATGAGCAACTGGGGTATAATAGGAAAAAGAGTTCACGCTGGGTACAGAAGCAACTCACAGAAGTTCACAAAGCCAATAAGATGGGATTGTCTCTCGTGCACTTGACGCGGTACCATGCAGTTCCTGCAGCGTATTGCTACAAGTGATGAAACACGGGTGCAACATGTGACACCGGAGACAATGCAAGCATCCATGACATGGAAACACGCATGGTCCCCATCTTCAAAGAAATTCAAAACACCTCATCAGCAAGGAAGGTCATGGTCAGAACCGGTTAGGCACCCCCGGGGGGGGACTTAGGGATAGGCTCCCCCTGGGGGACTTAGGTTTAGGTGGCGGGGAAGGGGGGGGGTTAGGTTTAGGCACTGGGGGGAGGTTAGGGTTAGGCACCCCTAAGGGAGGGTTAGAATTAGGGGAGGGAATTAGGTTAGCGATACTTACCTTAGGGACGATCGGGATTTTCACCCATGTCGGGCAGCCTCTGTCGGGATTCCAACCGCTAGTTAAATCATACCGATTCCTTTGTGGCCCCCCTACCTCAAGCAATGCATAGCATTATATTTTCATTCCTGATTTATGCAGAATCAGAATCAGCTATGTATGTATAACACACTTGATTTTTGCTAAGCTTTTCGGAGTTTGGCCCCGCGGTTTGCCCACACTATAGCTCTCACTGCAAGTCCATTCCATAACACACTGACTTACTTAGAGCACTCACTCACTCAGCACACTGACCTCCATCCCAACACACTCAGTGCCCCCCATAGCACACCAACCCCTCACAGCACACACACTGACCCACTCACAGCACCACATCATACTGCCCTCATCACTGCCCCCTCACAGCACCACATACTGCCCTCATCACTAACCCCTCACAGCACCAAATACTGCCCTCTCACAGCACACACACTGCCCTCATCACTACCCCCTCAGAGCACCACATACTGCCCTCATCACTGCCCCCTCACAGCACCACATACTGCACTCATCACTGCCCCCTCACAGCACCACATACTGCCCTCATCACTACCCCCTCACAGCACCACATACTGCCCTCATCACTGCCCCCTCACAGCACCACATACTGCCCTCATCACTGCACCCTCACAGCACCACATACTGCCCTCATCACTGCCCCCTCACAGCACCACATACTGCCCCCTCACAGCACACACACTGCCCTCATCACTGCCCCCTCACAGCACACACACTGCCCCCCTCACAGCACCACACACTGCCCCCCTCACAGCACCACATAATGCCCCTCTCACTGCCCCTCACAGCACCACATACTGCCCTCATCACTGCCCCCTCACAGCACCACATACTGCCCTCATCACTACCCCCTCACAGCACCACAAACTGCCCTCATCACTGCCCCTCACAGCACCACATACTGCCCTCATCACTGCCCCCTCATAGCACCACATACTGCCCTCATCACTGCCCCCTCACAGCAACACATACTGCCCTCATCACTGCCCCCTCACAGCACCACATACTGCCCTCATCACTACCCCCTCACAGCACACACACTGCCCTTATCACTGCCCCCTCACAGCACACACACTGCCCTCATCACTGCCCCCTCACAGCACACACACTGCCCCCTCACAGCACCACATACTGCCCCCCTCACTGGCCCCTCACAGCTCCACATAATGCCCCTCTCACTGCCACTCAGAGCACCACATACTGCCCTCATCACTACCCCCTCACAGCACCACATACTGCCCCTCACAGCACCACATTCTGCCCTCATCACTACCCCCTCACAGCACCACATACTGCCCTCATCACTGCCCCCTCATAGCACCACATACTACCCTCATCACTGCCCCCTCACAGCACCACATACTGCCCTCATCACTGCCCCCTCACAGCACCACATACTGCCCCCTCACAGCACCACATACTGCCCTCATCACTGCCCCCTCACAGCACCACATACTGCCCCCTCACAGCACACACACTGCCCTCATCACTGCCCCCTCACAGCACCATATGCTGCCCCCCTCACTGCCCCCTCACAGCACCACATAATGCCCCTCTCACTGCCCCCTCACAGCACCATATACTGCCCTCATCACTGCCCCCTCACAGCACCACATACTGCCCTCATCACTGCCCCCTCAGAGCACCACATACTGCCCTCATCACTGCCCCCTCACAGCACCACATACTGCCCCCTCACAGCACACACACTGCCCTCATCACTGCCCCCTCACAGCACACACACTGCCCCCCTCACAGCACCACATACTGCCCCCCTCACAGCACCAAATAATGCCCCTCTCACTGCCCCTCACAGCACCACATCACTGCCCCCTCACAGCACCACATACTGCCCTCATCACTGCCCCCTCACAGCACCACATACTGCCCTCATCACTGTCCCCTCACAGCACCACATACTGCCCTCATCACTGCCCCCTCACAGCACCACATACTGCCCTCATCACTGCCCCTCACAGCACCACATACTGCCCTCATCACTGCCCCCTCACAGCACCACATACTGTCCTCACCACTACCCCCTCACAGCACCACATACTGCCCTCATCACTGCCACTCACAGCACCACATACTGCCCCCTCACAGCACCAGATACTGCCCTCATCACTGCCCCCTCATAGCACCAGATACTGCCCTCATCACTGCCCCCTCACAGCACCAGATACTGCCCTCATCACTGCCCCCTCACAGCACCAGATACTGCCCTCATCACTGCCCCCTCACAGCACCAGATACTGCCCTCATCACTGCCCCCTCACAGCACCACATACTGCCCTCATCACTGCCACTCACAGCACCACATACTGCCCTCATCACTGCCCCCTCACAGCACCACATACTGCCCCCTCACAGCACCACATACTGCCCTCATCACTGCCCCCTCACAGCACCACATACTGCCCTCATCACTGCCCCCTCACAGCACCACATACTGCCCTCATCACTGTCCCCTCACAGCACCACATACTGCCCCCTCACAGCACCACATACTGCCCTCATCACTGCCCCCTCACAGCACCACATACTGCCCTCATCACTGCCCCCTCACAGCACCACATACTACCCTCATCACTGCCCCCTCACAGCACCACATACTGCCCTCATCACTGCCCCTCACAGCACCACATACTGCCCTCATCACTGCCCCCTCACAGAACCACATACTGCCCCCACACAGCACCACATACTGCCCTCATCACTGCCCCCTCACAGCACCACATACTGCCCTTTCACAGCACCACATACTGCCCTCATCACTGCCCCCTCACAGCACCACATACTGCCCTCATCACTGCCCCCTCACAGCACCACATACTGCCCTCATCACTGCCCCTCACAGCACCACATACTGCCCTCATCACTGCCCCCTCACAGCACCACATACTGCCCTCATCACTGCCCCCTCAAAGCACCACATACTGCCCTCATCACTGCCCCCTCACAGCACCACATACTGCCCTCATCACTGCCCCCTCACAGCACCACATACTGCCCTCATCACTGCCCCCTCACAGCACCACATACTGCCCTCATCACTGCCCCCTCACAGCACCACATACTGCCCTCATCACTGCCCCTCACAGCACCACATACTGCCCTCATCACTGCCCCCTCACAGCACCACATACTGCCCTCATCACTGCCCCCTCAAAGCACCACATACTGCCCTCATCACTGCCCCCTCACAGCACCACATTCTGCCCTCATCACTGTCCCCTCACAGCACCACATACTGCCCCCTCACAGCACCACATACTGCCCTCATCACTGCCCCCTCACAGAACCACATACTGCCCTCATCACTGCCCCCTCACAGCACCACATACTGCCCTCATCACTGTCCCCTCACAGCACCACATACTGCCCTCATCACTGCCCCTCACAGCACCACATACTGCCCTCATCACTGCCCCCTCACAGAACCACATACTGCCCCCACACAGCACCACATACTGCCCTCATCACTGCCCCCTCACAGCACCACATACTGCCCTTTCACAGCACCACATACTGCCCTCATCACTGCCCCCTCACAGCACCACATACTGCCCTCATCACTGCCCCCTCACAGCACCACATACTGCCCTCATCACTGCTCCCTCACAGCACCACATACTGCCCCCTCACAGCACCACATACTGCCCTCATCACTGCCCCCTCACAGCACCACATACTGCCCTCATGACTGCTCCCTCACAGCACCACATACTGCCCTCATCACTACCCCCTCACAGCACCACATACTGTCCTCACCACTACCCCCTCACAGCACCACATACTGCCCTCATCACTGCCACTCACAGCACCACATACTGCCCCCTCACAGCACCACATACTGCCCTCATCACTGCCCCCTCATAGCACCACATACTGCCCTCATCACTGCCCCTTCATAGCACCAGATACTGCCCTCATCACTGCCCCCTCACAGCACCACATACTGCCCTCATCACTGCCCCCTCATAGCACCACATACTGCCCTCATCACTGCCCCCTCATAGCATTACATACTGCCCTCATCACTGCCCCCTCACAGCACCACATACTGTACTCATCACTTCCCCCTCACAGCACTAAATACTGCCATCATCACTGCCCCTCACAGCACCACATACTGCCCTCATCACTGTCCCCTCACAGCACCACATACTGCCCTCATCACTGCCCCCTCACAGCACCACATACTGCCCTCATCACTGCCCCCTCACAGCACTACAGTTGCATGGAGAATACAGACTATCTGGATATAATTTTAATCAGCAGAAGCTACAGAGTTGCGCAGCGCTAATACGTTACGTTTAACACGACTTGTAGCGCATGGAGGCAAGATGTATGTGGGCACATCTGTAGTTTGAATGCCACGAGTCTGCTATCACTGGCATAGATCACAGCCTGCATAAAATGTAAATCAATCTTTATGATAACATCAGCGTCCAATACGTTAAACGGCGTTATCTTTCTAAGCAGGGGCAATTTAAGAGGGCGGGCGTGTGCAGACTCTGCGCGGACCCTGCCTCCACTCTCTCTCGCCGGCACAGATCGCACACGCCATTTCCCAGTGACTACACCGGTGTTAGTGGAGAGGTAAGGTCATGGGTGCAGGCCCCCCTGGACCCAGGCGCCCGTGTACACCGCACACCCTGCACCAATTATAGATATGCCCATGATTTATAACTACGACTCTAAAGTGCCTACATCGAGGATTAAAAGAGAAACAAAATAAAAATCCTCTGAATGCAGCAAAGCATATTATGCCCAATGTACTAAATGGCCTTTGGGAGAATAACATAATGCAAGCTTACTTCAAGAAAATTGGCTCATATTGGTTTGGGAGTTTGAGCCACGC
The DNA here is from genome assembly GCA_031769625.1 of Taudactylus pleione. Taxonomy (NCBI): domain Eukaryota; kingdom Metazoa; phylum Chordata; class Amphibia; order Anura; family Myobatrachidae; genus Taudactylus; species Taudactylus pleione. The sequence continues at coordinate 662,370 of JAUIMM010000163.1, forward strand.
TTAGTTAAGTAAATGCTATTAAAAGTATTAGGCATATAATGTTACAATGCATAGCAGTGTGTGCTGTTCTGCCTCACATCCTGCCGTGTGTTACCAAAGAGAATTGCTCTGTGCTCTGTAAGACTGGCAATAGCAGCATGTGTGGTCCTTATATTACAGGCTACCATTTACAGGGGTAAAGACTGACGTTAGCTGTTCACACTCATTAAAGGCAACACGTGGACACATTCAATATGATTACGTTTCTAAAGTTAATGTAGCAGTCATACTTATACTGCTGATGAACCAGAAAAACAGGCTGCAGATTTGGAGTATTTGTACGAAGACTAATTAGAATGAAAGAGTCTGACAGGCCTATGTGACTTCAGAACACAACGAACCTTTCAGAGCAAACTACAGGAGCGATTGTCAGCCGCTCAATAACAATCACTCACTTGGGTGTCATAGAACTTGCCGCAGCGGGTTTCCTATGGAGTAATCTACACAGGTGAGTTTTTTATCAGTGAGTAGCTTAACCATCGCCTTTGATCAGGCAGTACTGCAAGCTAATCGCATTGCATGAACTTCGAGCAATTAATCTCGTACATTTACTGTAATGGGAAAAATGATACATGCTATTTTCTCTTTAGGCGTTTCAGAGTAGGAAATGCTACTTTGAAATGTGTATTAAGAATTTAGAGATATTAATCTAAGTTGACGAATTGCGTATAGTAACAGAAAGTAGCTCAGAGTTCCCTAAGTGATTCATCTTATCAGACTGATGGCAGAGACTCAAATTTGCCAGTCAAAGGCAAGAGGTATATATAAAGTTTGGAGTAAGTCCAGCCAGACACTGCAGAAGGGACAAATTTAAAATGTGTAGACAAAATAAGAATTGGGAAGGGAGCACATACTAGCTCAAATCTAAATCCCAACGTTGGAATCAATACGCCGAGTATTTATGTGTAATCGCAAGATCCAACACTCACCTGGGAACACTGGATCCTGGGAGTTAAGTGACAGGGGAAGAGGTCACTGGATAGAACTGCAACGAAAAGCTTCACTTTTAACAGAGAAAGCTGCCATTATTACAGAGAGAGCTGCCAGTCTTGTTCAAAGAGCTCCCAATCTATCAGTAGGCTTACTATAATATAACTTTAATCTGGGACACATATAAACAGTGGCATAACTAGGGTATTTGGCGCCCAGGGCAAGATGAAAACTGGCACCCATCCCCCCAATGGTAGTGCAAAAAATTGGGCGTGGCCACAAGGAGTGTGGTCACTAGAAAATGGGGGCGTGTCAACATAAAATACCACCGTTTCTCGTCACTCTGGGAACATTCCTTTCCATTCCATATGCACTTTAGTGCCCCTTATGTAATGCCCCTAGTATTAGTGCCCCTTATGCAATGTCCCCAGTAGCAGTGACCCTTATGCAGTGCCCCTAGTAGTAGTGCCCTTTATGCAGTGCCCCCAGTAGCAGTGACCTTTATGCAGTGCCCCTAGTAGTAGTGCCCTTTATGCAGTGCCCCCATTAGTAGTTCACCTTATGCAGTGCCCCTAGTAGTAGTGCCCTTTATGCAGTGCCCCTAGTAGTAGTGCCCTTTATGCAGTGCCCCCAGTAGTAGTGCCCTTTATGCAGTGCCCCTAGTAGTAGTGCCCTTTATGCAGTGCCCCCATTAGTAGTGCACCTTATGCAGTGCCCCTAGTAGTAGTGCCCTTTATGCAGTGCCCCCAGTAGCAGTGCCTTTATTGCAGTGCCCCCAGTAGTAGTGCCCTTTATGCAGTGCCCCCAGTAGCAGTGCCCTTTATGCAGTGCCCCCATTAGTAGTGCACCTTATGCAGTGCCCCTAGTAGTAGTGCCTTTTATGCAGTGCCCTTTATGCAGTGCCCCTAGTAGTAGTGGCCTTTATGCAGTGCCCCTAGTAGTAGGGTCCTGTATGCAGTGCTCCCAGTAGTATTTCCCCTTATGCAGTGCCCCTTATGCAGAGGCCCCAGTAATAGTGCCCCTTATGCAGTGCCCCCTGTAGTAGTGCACCTTATGCAGTACCCCCAATAGTGCCCCTTATACAGTGCGCCCAGTAGTGCCCCTTATGCAGTGCCCCCAGTAGTGCCCCTTATGCAGTGCCCCCCGTAGTGCCCGTTATGCAGTACAGTCAGTAGTGCCCCTTATGCAGTGTCCCCAGTAGTGCCCCTTATGCAGTGCCCTCAGTAGTGCCCCTTATGCAGTGCCCTCAGTAGTAGTGCCCCTTACACATAAAACACACAAAACACAAAATTATACTTTCCCGAATCCCCGCACCTGCCGCCGTTCGCTCCTCCCATCCCGCTCAGCACTATTGGAGAGACTTCATGACGTTTCTCCCTTCACCCACTGGGGGAGCCGGGAAGGCGGAGCTCATGAGTGAGCTCCAGCCCGGTGCCGGCACTGGGTGCAGCAGCCAATGAGAGTCTGTCTGACTCTTATTGGCTGCTAAAACAAACAAACCGCAGCCGTATAGTACACTCAATATCAGTTAATGTACTACCTGGCGTCGGCGTTGGTGTGTTTGTTTTAGTGTATAGTGCCGCTGTCGGACTTGAGGTTCAGAGGAGTTGTCACAGCAATCTACTGGTTCTTCTGTTCCATATTATTGTCCAATCACACCAAACACACTGCCATATTTCTATTCATAGTGCAGAGTCAGCGGAGATCCTTTACAGCCATTTGAGGCAAAGGCAATGCTCTGAGCTACCCTACACTACTGTGACTGCTCCTCCACTCACCTGTAACATTTAAAAGAGGTAAGTGCCCAAGGGACCACTCAGTTCTTTTTCCTGATCACATATCTGGGCTTATCCAGTAGACAGTAACTCTTAGGGCTAGTATATTTACTAAAGAGAGAGTTTTTAGAAGTGGAAATGTTGCCCATAGCAACCAATTATATTTAACTAGCACCTTCTAGAAGATAATAGCTAGAATCTGATTGGTTGCTATGGGCTACATCTCCATTTCTAAAAACTCTCACATTAGTAAATACACCCCTTAGTGTGTGGTAATTCTCCAGTTGTTATATGTTCTGGCAATTATTGGGATGTGGACTCTCAACATCGTTATCTTCAGATTCTAGGCCCTCATTATGGTCCAGACTGTGCACTTAGCAGGAATAGACTTTTTCTTTCATCTGTGTCTCCTGTAGTCCATTTCTTGCATCAGATAATGATTAACCTACAGTAAGATCTTATCAAACAGTATAGTCATGCTGTCAACAATCACGTAGTCGACAGTCAAAAAGGTCAACATCATAATGTCAACATGGCCAAAATGTAGACACCTAACACTGTTAAAATGTCGACAATAGAAATGTTAGGGTTAGGTTTTGGGTAAGGCGTAAAATTGTGTGTCGACATTATGAACCTGTCTTCATTTGGTCTTTTAACAGTTTGAACATGTCAACATTTTGTCAATGCCGTCATTTTGCAAGTCAACATTGTGATGGTCTGAACATGTTGACAGTTTGACTGTCAACATAATGGGGTCTAGATAATGGCTGTCGACATTGTGATTGTCAATAAAACATAAGTTATATTGGTGGAGATCAGCGCTACACCTAAATTATATACTTATGTATAGAAATAGGTATTTTTATTTTAAAAAATTTTTAATTTTTATTTTCATTGGTTAAGATGTAGGCACAGGGCCTATTGTGTCAATTATAAGTACGGTGCACAGTTATAGTGGTATAGTTGGTAATATGCAGATAGTTAGTGCAATAAACACAATATGTTGTAATATGCAGATAGTTAGTGCAGCAAACAGGAGGGTGTTTGCACTGGTCCTGGTATTGTTGGGATATGTTTTGCAAAAAGTCTTGCACACAATGTAGGTCCAGTATACAGCGCCAGCAGATGGGATCCAGCTGGTGTGTATATGTGTCCTTATACGTGGGGTGTATCAGTATGTGTCTGGTGGGGCGGTGTCCCGTATACCCCAGGTGCACATACTTACCCTTGACGTCCTCTGTTGTTCACCTCCAGGTGAGCGGTGTCCTCTTCTCCGTCCTCGTCATGGTCTCCGGTCTTCTTCTCCGCTATTGCTGTCAGCGCGTGTGTGGGAGACACGCGCTGGCTGGGATGCAGCGTCTTCACCGGCGTCCTTGCGAGACTTCCGGGTTACTGCGCTCTCGCGAGAGCGTGCAGTTCTCCAGGCTCAGCAGTCGCTCGCGGTGGCTCGACTCGGTGCCGTGAGGAGACTTAGTGAGGGGGGCCCGGTAGATGTGGGTGATGGACAGGTGTGGTAGTGAGTTCCTTCCAACGCGTATCGGCTAAAGAGCCTTCCTGTGCTGCACAGCTGGCGCCATATGTCTGTGAACGATGTCATAAACAGACATAACGGTGAAACGCATCCGCAATGTATTGGCCGTTCGACTGAATGGACGATATATCGCCCAGTGTGTACCCAGCTTTAGTGTCTGTAATACTTGTTTTACCCCATTATTCCTTCATTGCCGGCTTCCCGACTCTATATCTACTATTTCTTTATCAATGGCGCTCCTCTTAAGTTTGTATTTTTCTGTCTGGCCGCTATACCAAATGTATCTATAGTGCTGTACTTCAGTGATACAAGCGATAATATTCCACAAATAGGATTCCGACCCAATAAACATCTGCTATCGCAGATTAGTACTGGCATTTCCCATTGGCTGGCATGATTCTGCAGGCTTATCCACTGGAATAAGGTCTGCATTGAGCATCTGCTGAATTGTGTTACTTGGAATAATTAGATATAATGGTGGCCTAATCCTTCTCTAAAACGAAGGATAATGAAGGTCCATTGAGCCTACCAGTAAAGCTCAGTTAATCCCAATAAATCCTTTCTATTTGCTTTTTTTCTCCGTCTTCGTACTGATACAGTGTACATGAACAGATGTTCCTCTTCCCATGCAAGGTAATTATAGAATACTTCTGCTACAGCAGAAAAGAATTGGGAACCCAATCAAATCGTGTGATATTCTCCTTCCCGACAAGTGATCTTTAAATCATTACGCTCGGACAGCCAGAAATTTCCCTGTGGGCCTGATGTCTTTGGATACTTCACAGACCTGTCCCCTTGCACAGCGATGCAATACACAAACACCTACAATAATGGGCATCATGGGTACCAAAAATAATGATATAATATTTTAGAAGGACGCCAACAGATTGGAAAAAGAAGTCGAACAGCCAAATATGACATCACAAATGAATAATGACCATCTCCTCACTCAGGAGAAAATATTGCCATCACTGATTCGTTCAGAGGATGGATCCCTCCTGTACGGAACACCTAGGCCTTCATAATGTATCTCGTCATCATTTAATCTACAGATCAATTTGTGTATTCAGGCATGGGATTTCTTGTGTTGTGTAACAGGATAAGGTGTACCAAAGGTGTTCTAAAGTCAGCACTGCCTGCAATAAATAGAAAATGTCATTGTCTAAAATAGTCCAGTAAAAAGGTTCTCGTAGTAGAACCTTACCAGGTACTCGGTCTCAAATAACAGTAAGGACTTGTGCCATACTGTACATTTGGATGTGTTGTAGCATCAAACCGAGCGATAGGCAGGAGAATACATCAGAGAAAACGACCATAGGTCAAATGCAAGAAGGTTTTGAAAGTGTAAAATCAGGAAAAAAACTTAAAAATTGTGCTAAATCCAGAAGATTGTGGCCACTTTGGCAGGTCTCTGGGCTCTTTAGATAATTTGTAGCCTGTCCTGTTTGCAGGATAGGATTGTGCACAATCTAGGACACTATGACTCTAAGTAACTCCCTGCCCTGTCCTTAATCCAGGATAACTATAAAGATTCACCAAGGTCAGCAATAGAAACATTGCACCTTTTCATGCAAGTCTAGACACTTTTAAGGTCCACGTATGGGGTCTGTCCCACTGAATTTGGGATGGAAGGAATTAGAACAACTGTACGTGCATTATATTTTATGATTTAATAGATCCAAAACTCATTTTAGATGCTAGATCTTTAGTGGGCTAACGGTCATCTGGTGAGGTTACATCCACGTGACCCTTGTTAGGGTTAGGCTGCAGGGGATGGATGGTTAGGGTTAGGCTGCAGCTGGGGACGTTTAGAGTCAGGCTGCGGGAGGGGAGGGTTGGGGGGAATAGCAGGGTCCTTTAGCCAACTTGGATTTAGACTCAACCAAACTGTCATGTTTGATCTTCTCCAGGGCCATAACAATGGGTGTGCGACTGGTGCCACCGTCCAGGGTACAATGCTGAGTGAGCGGCATGGTCGTCACCCTGATCACCCTGGAGAGGCACCCAATACCCATCTCACCTTACAGTATGCCTGGCAAAGACGAGCATGGCACCCATCTTCCTGCTCCCAGTACTCCCTTAACGCTTGCCGTGCGACGTCATGGTGTTATGTGCGGTGTGGAGGAGCGGAGGGCACATGGAGCAAAGGCACCCTGCTACGCCACTGATTTTATCACTGTAAACAGAATCTATATGGAGCTACCAGGAAGTTTATTTTTAAACCTGAATTCCTAACTATTTCCTAATATAAGAATCACCTTACTTCCCCTACTGTAACACTCAAATTTTTAGTAACCAATTGAAAAATGAATTTGAAACCAGATAAAAAAAAAAAAAAGAAGAAAATTCAATATGAAAACTTGGAAGGAACATTTTTCTATTAACCTTTGTCTGACTACGAGATAATGAAACAAAATAAAATATGCCTATCATGAACAGCTAAGATCTTATCTGTGTGCAAACAGATGGGGTGTTGATGGCAAAAGTATATGAACATATTGGTATTATACATATTCTGCAATCAGATATTAAAATCTGTAAGTGGAGCGAAACACTAAAGGTTGCGTTTGTTAGAATCACATTGGATAGTCGGTTTTGCTGGCATCCCAAAGCCCTGCTGCTTTGTGCTCAAATGCCTGCTGGAATCTACGGCGGCATTGTCTGATCCCGACAGAAAATCTCATTAGGAGGCAACAAAACTCTGAGCTTCTGCAACAGGTGTTGACAAGAAGAAAGTATAAAGGGAAATAAAGGAATGGTAGTGAACACACAGGAAATATGTTAAATTACTTCTTAGATCCCCCCCTTCCCAAACACCAGATGCTGAGACAATCCACCAGCCTCCGATAATGGTGTTTGCAAGCAACGTGAAGCGCTTAGATCTCGATCAGTGTGAAGAAAATGTTCTTCTAAAACTCTTTATTCAATGTCAAATGTTATTTGTGCCAAACATCTTTTAAAGGCTTTTTGTCTTGCAGCATTTTTAATTTGCAAACAACTATAAAGGAGTCCCTGCGACCATGTTCCCGTAAGAATCAAAAATATTTTCTGGTGACTAAAAAAAAAACCTTAAATGCTGGCACCATAAAAACATCATCAAATAAAATGTGATAACGGATTTCAGGTTAGAAGTGACTGTTACGTTGGCACAAGGGGTCATCTGCTACCATTTATAAATCTGTTGCTACTTACATCTGTCGGGGATAGGACTGTAAGACACAAACAATATAAACCCGTAAAGGGGTTTTCTATCTTAAGCATATTTTTAGCAAATCCCTCTGTTCCCCTATACTATTACTTTAGTGGGTCACTTTTGATCCGCCCACGGTAGGAGATCCTCCAATCAGTAACTGGCTTTCCATAAGAATCGCTGTGTCGGATCTCTGCTGCAGCGGAGAGAGGCCAGCGGCCCCGAAGGTGATTGGCAGGGGTCCCAGATACATTTGGGATCCTGTTGATTATATAGTGGTGGTGGGAGAGACTTGGTTCAGCCCACAAAGGGCCAGGTTCAGAGGGGGGTGGCTGCTGCGTCCGCTGGTGTGTGTGTTGCCGGAATCGCGGCTGCGATAATCTGCGAATGCTACTATCAGCCCTCTCCCTGGTGTAGTAAGCCTGCGTCTGAGTGAGGAAGCCCTGTAACGCCCACTGTCAGGGTCTCTGCAGCGCTGAAACACCGCAGGTGATTCTTTAGAAGCCCCCGACAGTGCACCACCGGCTGCACTGTCGACACTTGCACCAGTCCTATGGCAGGTGCAGTGTCTCCGTCTAAACATGGCCTCCGAGACTGCGGCTCTGCTTCTGAAAATGCATTCACTGACACGCCGGTGACACTCCCGTAACACGCCCATGAGATGGACATGATTTGCGTTCACTTCAGGCCACCTCCTAGTCACCGCTAGGAAAGCCCATCAGTTTGCCGCCCCCTGTCTGCCCGGAACACAACAGCACCTTTGTGTGTACTCTCTGTGTAACGCTTGCGCCGTAGGGGTTTTCAGAACTTTTTGCACATGCGCAGTAGCAAGTAATCACTCATGCATGTGAACATTGGCACTGTGGCCCTGATTCAGAGCCGGACGCTCTTTCAGAGCGCTCGCTCTGAATCAGGGCGGCATTTTTTCTTTTTGAGAGCCGGCCTCCTGGCCTCTCACTAAGCTGTGGGTGACCACCCACAGCTTTTGCGAGCGGCCAGGTGATGGTCGCGGCCATCAGGCTTGCGACGAGACAATTGTGGTAATAGAGCCGGAAGCTCACTACTGAGGCCGCCCCCAAACGGCAGGCGTTCCTTCGGGAACGCCTCCGTTTGACCAGCCACCCCCCCTGCCCACCTCCACAACGGGGCGAGCTGTCAATCACAATCGACAGCCGCCCTGTTTTCGTGCGAGACCCGTAGCGACGGAGCGCCCGTCGCTGGCCGGGTCTCGCGCATGCGCATGCCGGAGCTGGCTCCGGTGTGAGCATGCGCAGTGAGGGACCATCGACCCGCTTGCAAACACTGTGCGCTCGCGAGCCGGTCTGAATCAGGCTCTGTGTACAGATTGCGTGCACCTCTGAGTCAAAGTGTCTACCTCCATAATGGGGCAACAGTACACTTTAAGGCAGTGTTTATCAAACTTCGGAGCCTACTTATCAGCGTTAGTATGATAATGGTGCTCCAGCCAATCAGCTCCTAACTGACATCTGTTTGAAAACTGACAGTTGGGAGCGGATTGGCTGGAGCCTCATTTATCATACGCAAGGAGTTTTATCACTGGTTGCATATCATAAAACTTGTTGATAAATAAGCCCCTTGGTCTTCAGGACCTCGTACAGCTCATGTTTTCCTAGACCTGCAGATCTTTTGAATCTATCAGTTCAGGATGGACGTACAGCATCTTTTAAAATGCGAGTTAGGAATGACTACCCCTGTGCACCAGCTAGGTGGTCTGGAAAACATGACCTGCTTTAGGGATACTGTATGTCTAGTCAACTGAGCACTGGAAGCCGAAAGAAAATGTACTAATAAACATGGCTGGTAGGTCTGCCGTCTTCTTTAATAATGAGACCGTGGAAGAGGACAGAGAACCTTCCCATTCAACTTCTCAAATTCTTGTTAGAATACCTTTTTGGGTCATTCCATGAAATGACCCATACGTGACACTGTACAAAGAAATCTGTAGCTGTGTATCTTTTGAGTTTTCAACAAGTTAAATTATAGTTATTATAGTCATAGGTTTCCTTAAAAACAATAACACAGGCTCTTAATGCAAAGAGCTGAGCTTAATTATCAAGTAGAAGTTTCCTTTATGTCCCGTACGTGAAATGGAATGGCCCTTTTATACATACTCAGTCATTGTTGGGACTTGCGGTGCTATATAAAATGGGAAATGCCATTTTGAAATGCTACGTCCTAGTACGTTCAGTGAACACACAAGCAAGTCTAAAATAGGACATAAGTTTGATCAGTTTATACTAATATACTGAATGCAAAGTTTTAGTGCAGACAGACAAATTCATTGAAAATAGCCGCAACTTGATCCAGTCCCATGTAAGTTGATGGGTAAAAATTAAGGGGTCAATCCTATTGGGTGTGAGTTGGGGGTCTGCGAGCCGTTCTCACGCACTGTAAGTTACAATTGCAATACAATTCCAAACTCGCATCCATTTTTCAAAGGAAAATCGTGGGTTTTTTGTGAGCAGGTGAATAGGTAGCCAAAAGCTTTACTGTAAGGTACAAATGCTGGGACACAGTGCAGAACCTTTGGTACAGTACACCTCTCCCAATTAATAATCATGCACTTGGGGGGGGGGGATTAAATAACATCAGTTGACCAATAAAGACATGTCAGTTTACAGGTGAATTTCTCTAAAAAGAACAATAATGGGTTAAATAATGTGGAACAGGTATATGAAGGTGTTGTACTGATGGCAGAGGGGTTTTAGAATTTGCAGATGAGAGGTAAAAGTGTTTATTTCAACTTTTTTAAAAATTGTATAAAACCACTGAAAAATTACTATACAGACGTTTTTCTGTACCCCAAATTGCTGGAAAGACTTTAATTTGATGAAAAATGCTTGATCTCATTCTTCCACTATCAATAAAAAGTGCAAAAATCATCCATTTGACACCTTTCAAAAGGTTCCAGTTGAATGTTCAATAGTAAAAAGGTCGACAGTGTATAGGTCGACACTAGATGGTCAACAGGCAATAGGTCGACAGGTACAACAGTGTTCTCCCCAGAATTTTTTTCCACCCGGGTGGCATCAAAAGTAGCCGGGTGGGGGCCTTCACAATTATGCGCGTGCCTGGAAAAGGGGTATCTCCTTACCAACCAGCCCGACAGGTCTCAGGCTGCTCCCCCACTGGCTCTCAGTTAAAAGTGCTCATTATACAGTGCTCCCTGTATTTGTGCCCTTTATACAGTGCCCCCTGTAGTTTTCCCTTTATGCATTGCCCCCTGTAGTTTAGCTTTGCCCTTATGCAGTGCCCCCAGGCTGAAGTAGTGCCCCTAATTAGTGCCCCCAGACTGGTCCCTTATGTAGTGCCCCCAGATGAATGCAGCAATGTACAGAGTCATCCTGGATGAAAACCTGCTCCAGAGCGCTCTTGACCTCAGACTTGGGCGACGGTTCATCTTTCAGCAGGACAACGAACCTAAGCACACAGCCAAGATATCAAAGGAGTGGCTTCAGGACAACTCTGTGAATGTCCTTGAGTGGCCCAGCCAGAGCTCAGACTTGAATCCGATTGAACATCTCTGGAGAGATGTAAAAATGGCTGTGCACCGACGCTTCCCATCCAAACTGATGGAGCTTGAGAGGTGATGCAAAGAGGAATGGGCGAAACTGCCCAAAGATAGGTGTGCCCAGCTTGTGGCATCATAATCAAAAAGACTTGAGGCTGTAATTGCTGCCAAAGGAGCATCAACAAAGTATTGAGCAAAGGCTGTGAGTACTTATGTACATCTGATTTCTTAGTTTTTTGTTTTTTTTAAATAAATTTGCAAAAATCTCATAAAAACGTTTTACACGTTGTCATTATGGGGTATTGTGTGTAGAATTTTGAGGACAAAAATTATTTTATTCCATTTTGGAATAAGGCTGTAACACAACAAGATGTGAAAAAAGTGATGCGTTGTGAATACTTTCCGGATGCACTGTACATCCACATTGACCTTTTGTGTGTTGACCATTTGGTATTGACCTATATACTGTCAAACTTTTTATTGACAATCTAATGAATGACACCCCTTCTACAAACCTCCAGTACTTTTCTTATGGCCTCTAACAGGCTTCTATATGGTCCGACTATCTCTTTGTCACTTTAGGGTTCAGGATGGGTTCTCCACTCTTTCATTTCTCCCAGGTCGCATTTTATAGAAAAGTCGCACACCCTCGACGCAACTACTGCGAATTGCCATTTCTAATTGGATCTCACATTTCTCAGGTGTGTACATTCATGCGATGTATGCAACTCGCACCTAATAGGATCGAGCCCTAAGCATTTTCACACAGCTAAGTCATTTCTATAAGTGTTATTTAATGTGAATTTGTAGTGTCTCTACTGCCACCTAGTGACTGAACAATACAGTACAGTAATTTTTATATTTTTACTTTGCAGCAAGAGAAACCACATTCATGGTAAAAGCTGTATGTGATGTAAAATTTGTGTGACCACACTGCTGACAGTGAAAACTGTTGCCCAAATCACTGTGCAAAGGTGACGTAACCCATAGCAACCAATCCTAATCTGTCATTTTTCTGTCTATATAAATGAAAGTAAACAAGTATTCCTACCAGCTCACTGCAAGTTGGTGTGCTTTCAGGGTGTTGCTCAAGCAGTGCCCACTCATCTTGAGGTTACGGCCGCTTTTTCCTTTCAACTGAGACAAACGAGGGTTCACTCTGGTATCCTGGGGGAATTCTGAGTCCTGAAAATGAATAATTACAGGCGCAGAAACGCAGGGTTATTTATTTTCAAATTATTTCTGCAACATAAAAACAAGGATCAATACTGTACTTTTCCACATGGATGCAGTAATTCAAAAGTAATTAAATGCACAGACTATAGGACAATTTGACTGACTAAATAAAGTTCTGTTGTTAACCATTTCAGTGCACCTGTCCTTTACACTGACGCAGGAGGTGGCGATAACCCTAACACCTAGTAACAGGAAAAGGCTGCGCTCTCAGGAATATTACTGCAGCCCCAAAATGGCCGCCTGCACTGCGTGCTGGAGCCAGGTACACTGTAATGAACGTGTTGTGGTGTTGGATGGGCTTGCTGCTGCTGTTTAATGGTAGGTAACGGCCTCCTAAATGTGTGGACTGGGATTTTTATAACTGCGGTTAACGAACAAGCTGCAGTTTACAGAAGCTAATTAAAACAGATATCACAACAAAATGCTGCAGTTGTTTTAAGCCTCATTTGCATTCTTTCCCTATCTACCTTATTAACCTTCAATATTAACAGGTAAATGGCTCCAGCAAACAGATCAGTGTGAACATTCTCCCATAAGTGAGGGCAATAATAAGCATCTTACTTTTTTTTTTTGTCTCTCTTTCGGCAATTACGCTCAGGTTTCAATGCCACAGGATTACTTAATACAGTAATCACCTTCTACTTGGTGTATAATGTTGCGTTCCTGTATTGTATTCCTGACAGAATAACCTTGATGCATTATCTTCTCTTTACATTAATCTATATAACATTTAACACTTAACGATCTAATTGCTTGTTTATATCACACTGCGGAATCATAATTCTCACATATTGGGGCATTTGGAGACCTGATAATTGCACATTATTTTTAACGATGAGTAATAAGTTAATTGTGATCAATAAGTTGATAACACACAAGCAATGGGCAAAAGTTAAAGTCCTAAGGTGTTATGAGTAGTCCTCCCCATACACCCAACCATGACACACACTCACCTATAGGTACACCCATTCACCAACAGGTTTAATTAGTCTAGCTCTGGCCTTCCCGATTTGCCGGATGGGTTTTACTATATCCCTCTACCACCTGTCCTACTCCCAAACGTTTGCTCTGTCCAACTAATGTGCCCTTATCTCCCACAGATGCTGAGCTGTTACCACTTATATGGCCTTACTCTCAGATCATGTGACTAGTCCCAGTCCCCAGCCTAAATTTGCATATCATCAGGAAGATGGGGGAGAATGGTTAATCTGTGCATTTTAGATCTGTAAAGTGTATAAGACCACTGATGAAGAATCCGCAATGTTACATTCATAACTACTGTCACTGTGGCCTGGGTGCTGAAGTTCTCCTACACCCCTTAAAGATTTGCTGTAGCTGTTCCTGGTTGTTTGCAACCAACTGAGTAAAGCTTAAAAGTTACTTTTTTGCTTACTTTCTCATTAATTGAATATACATTTCTGTACTTTGGCCACAGATACTGGAATTATTTATTCAATTTATCAGAGCTGTGGATCTATTTATCAAAACCTGATTAAGGTTCCCTGCTGTCCTAGACGAAAATGCCCAAAACGATACAATACAGAAAGCATCATACAGAATTATATACAATACACAGAGCATCCTAGTGACTGCCAAACAATACAGACAGAATCATATAGACCGCAATACACTAGAGGGCATCCTTCTGGCTGCCATACAATAGAGAGCATAATAAAGACATGAACATCCTACCGACCACCAAACAATACAGGGAGCATCTAACTGACTGCCAAACAATACAGAGAGCATCATACTGGCATTCCATACATTACAGAGATCATCTAAGTGACTGCCATACAAAACTTAGAGCATCATAAATACATATACACAGCTACTTACCTGCCCAAAGTAACTGACTACAGCTGGGCATGTTATCTACTCCTTACACATCATCCTTCTCTAATCTCCTTTTTTTCCATGCTTAATTTTTCTCTGTACTCCTCCTTCTCCTTTTCTCGCATTCATCCTTCTCTAACTTCCTTTTACCTCTCTCTCTAACCTGGTCCTTTGCCTTTCTCGGGCTGCAAATCAGAGCATTGTTTGTGTGCAGAGCCTCGATCTGAGGAGCCCAGTGCACATAATTAGTGAGTTCCAGGATAGTGCACTGCATGAACTGCCCCAGCTGCACTATGGACGTGTCAGTCTGGGCGTAGGCCAGGACCTTTCCCTGACCCCGTATGGTGTATACACCACCGGCAGCAAGAAGATGGATCCGCAGCCCAAAAAAGAAGCTGGCTGGTGTCTGCAGAGGGGAAGTAGTGGCATCTATGGGACTGCACCGCAACATTCGTGAGAGTCCTGGACACTCCGGTAGAGTACTATAGGAAAGTATGGTTTCCCTGACAACTAGTCCTTCTTTGGGACCACAAGTGTTTTCATCACTGCAGCTTCAGAAATGAATTTGTAGGAACAAGCAATATTTTACTTTTATTATTTTTTTATTTTATATACATTATATATATATATTCAGAAAATAGCAGTATGTGAGATATAATAAATAATGTAATTATACAGGAAGTTATTTATGTACCGTATAATGGATCTTGTGCTCTCACCACTGCTTCAGAACACAAAATGGAAGTGTTAAAATTGCCCTTTGTGCTTTGTGTATAATATATCAATATGATGGAAAATGTTACTATTGCAAATAGCATTTTTCTTAATGGCATTTTACCATTTTTTATCACAAAAGTAACCCCATTCCATGAAAAGTCATTTATATTTAGAACATATTTGGAACACAATATGATGTTGTTGCAGAGTACCACTAACATGTATGTAATGTATCCACTCCGTATATGTGCTCTGGAACTCCTGTAATAGCTTACAATATTATTTTGTACGCACTACAAGAGTGAGACAACTTCCTTTGCTGAAAACCCAACTGCAGTCATGCTTCCCGGGCACTTTGCCAGGGGTCATCCCCCGGCAAATGCAAAGGATGTCAGGCGATCTAGCATTCTGTGATACTTACAGATATTTATACAGGGATGGGTATGAAATACTGGCGGCTCAAATCTCGACCCCGGAAACCCGACTGCTGAAAATGCAGAAGAGGGAAGGTAAGTGTGCTATCCTCCTGTCTCACCCCCTAAACCTCCCTTGGTGGTAGCTAACCCTAACTCCCCCTTCCTGCACCCTAAATCTAACCATCCCAGGGGGGTGCCTAACCCTAACCTCCACCCAATGGTGCCTAACCCTAATTTACCCCCGCGGGTTCCTAAACCTAACCCTACCTTCCCCGGGGACAAGAAGATACTTACCTGTCCTGGACGTTCGAGATTCTGGAGATTCGGGATGCCGTCCGCCGGCAATATAACTAAATCCCATTTATACACAGTGCTACACTGCAACAACATTCATTTTCATATCGATGGATATGTATTGAAGCAGTGGTTCCCAAACTGGGTACTGTGGCACCATGGTGTGCCGCAGGGCACTTGAAGGGGCGCCACAGGTTGGTGGTCCAGTAGCAAATAAAATAATTTTTGGTCAATATGATATTCAAGATCAGTGCTGGTGGCTGCCAATCATACGTGGAAAAAGTGAAGCACAACCCTGTCCATCACCAGATAACTGACCCTAAGGCAGTGGCGGAACTCCCGGAGACAATGGAGTCATTTGCTGCCGGGCGTCAGCCCTGAAGGGGGCACCTGGCTCCATTGTCCCCGGGAGCTGCATGGAGAAGAAGCGCCGCTGATCGGTGCTCCACCTCCATTGGCGTAACTACGGAGGGTGCAAGGGGTGCGGTCGCACCCCCTGCACCATCCATTTGACGGGCGCCCGCTGAGTGTGTTACCAGCGGGCGCCCGGCTCCTATTCAAACCCCCGGCGGACGGAGCCCCCTCCGTCTTCCGGGTCCCGCAGTGTACTATGGGAGTGACGTCATAACATCACTCCCATAGTGCCGAAGAGCGGACGCCGTGGATGGACGGCAGCAGCACTGGAGCGGGGATAAAGGTAAGTGTTTGTTTTTTTTGTGTGTGCACGCGATCACTACTGGGGGCAACTACAGGGTGCTCACTAGTGGGGGCAACTACAGGGGCCTCACTACTGGGGATAACTACAGGGGCCTCACTACTGGGGGCAACTACAGGGTGCTCACTACTGGGGCAACTACAGGGTGCTCACTACTGGGGGCAACTACAGGGGGCAACTACAGGGGCCTCACTACTGGGGGCAACTACAGGGGCCTCACTACTGGGGGCAACTACAGGGGCCTCACTACTGGGGGCAACTACAGGGGCCTCACTACTGGGGGCAACTACAGGGGACTCACTACAGGGGGCAACTACAGGGGGCTCACTATTGGGGGCAACTACAGGGGGCTCACTACTGGAGGTACTGCATAGGGGGACCATTACTGGGGAGCACTACATAGGCGGGCACTGCATAGGGGGACCACTACTGGGGGCATTATATAAAAGGAACTGCATAAGGGGGGCGGCGGCAGCTCGGGCTGGCAAAGGTGCTGGGGGGTGGTACATTTTAGTTTGGGGGGGGCACCAACATTTATCTTGCCTCCGGGCACCTGGGATGAAGTTATGCCACTGCCCTAAGGGTGACAGGTAAGCACAGGTAATATTGTCTGTGCACCGTTATGTACCACACCAACCCGCATTCTCTTTCCATGCTATGTCTGTGTGTGTGTGAGGAGGGGGGGTATTGATGATGTGCGTTTTGCTATTACTGGTATAATAGTATAGAGTAAGACAGTGTTATTGCTATACATATGTAGGTGGAACAGCTGGTATAATACAGTATGTGGGGTAAAGAGTATTGGATGAGCATGAAGGAGTGCAGGGGGGACTTTACTAATTTATGCATTTTGTGTCTCTACTTCCTTTGTCCACAACTGGTCTGTGTGTGTTGTAGTCTTAGAGGACGGCATGGTAAGCAGCTTGGTGTCTACTAGACTAGAATCTCCTTGTCACGACCAGGGTTTTGCGGCGTTGAGGTTTTCGGTCCTTACCGTTGAGGGCGCTGTGGCGCGGTCCTTCTGGCGGGGGAGCTGGCGTGTGGAGACTGGCATTGCGTGTACGCAGAGGTCTGCCAACTTTGGGCCATCCTGGCAAGGGTAAGTCTAGTGGCGTCTCCGCGTCACGGCTGTCTGGGCGCCACCATGTTGTCTTTGGCCATGTGACATAGCAGGCCTATCGTCTGTAGGTCACCTGCTCTTTCTGGCCTATCACATTCCGTTACTGGGTACTTAAGGGTGTTTGGAGCTCCCTGCAGTTGCCAGTGCAACGTGTTCTCAGGGCAGCTGGGAGAGAGAGTTCTCTGCGCTCCTGAGCCTTAGTCTTGTGCTCCGGTGCTTGTTCTAGCTCCTTGTCTGCCTTCAGCTCCCTGCAGCCTGCACCGCTCTGTCTTGCCTCGCACTCCGCTGGAATCAGCCCTGCACCTTCCACCAGACCCACGCCTGCCTGAACCTGGCTCCACAGTTATCCCATTCCTGCACAGCCATCATCATAGCATTACCGGATTCTCCTTTCAGCCATCATCACAGCATTACCGGATTCTCCTTTCAGCCATCATCACAGCATTACCGGATTCTCCTTTCAGCCATCATCACAGCATTACCGGATTCTCCTTTCAGCCATCATCACAGCATTACCGGATTCTCCTTTCAGTCATCATCACAGCATTACCGGATTTCCCTTTCAGCCATCATCACAGCATTTCCAGATATCCCTCTCAGCCACTATTCAGCATACCAGGATATCCACTTCACTCTTACAGTCTATCTGGATTCACCTCAATCATCTCTGTCACTGATCTGGACATGCGTTTATTCCCAGTCACTACAGCTCCCTCCTGCCACATATATTAGTTTGTTTATTACTGGACTTTAGTTTATCTTATTATTCTTGTCTACCAACACTCACATTAAACAACCCACCTTTCAGTTTAAACCTGTTCGGGTGTCTACTGTTACCACCCCGGGTCCACAACAAGCACAGACTCTAAGAGGGGAATTCAATATGAAACGTAAACTTCGCTGTCGAAGTTTACGTTTCATATCGGAGCTTTTACCTGGGATAAAGTATCGGGCACGCGCCCGCTTATCCCCGTAAATAATATGAAACAAACGAAAGCGGGAGCCTGTGAAGTGGGATTTGCGTAAAGTTACGAAATTTTCCTTAAAAAAATTGTAGGACCCCCCTAAAGTTGTAAAAACATGGGGGATCACTATGGGTACCCCGTTTTAGCCTTTAAATGAAAGTTGGGGATTTAAATAGCCGCAGCAGGTGTTTTTTCCCGACATTGAAGAAGTGTTGCAGAAGAGCACTTAGGTTATTTTTTTCATTTTTTTAAGTGGTCCCATCAAATTTGGGGTACATAAAAATGGGTACTAGCATATTTTGATGTCCCTAAAGTAAGTTTTTAAAAATTCTGCAGTTGTACACCTGCCGCTATAAATCTATTTTAGAATACACCTGCCGCATACATGCAGAATAGCCCTGAACCTATTTCCCTATTGTTAAACAATTTTTTCCCTTTTTTTTTTCACCCCAATTTTTTTATTAATTTTTTGGGGTGTCCCTATTTTTTTTAAAACTTTTTTTGACACAGTTCTTTTTTAAATGTCATTCCCAGAGGTGCAGGCTATTTTTTTAAGCCTGCACCCCTAAACCCCAATTCTGCACTTTTTTTCGACACCTATTCAATGGTGAAAAGTTATCCCCGTTTTTTATCAAAGACTTTTCGAACCTGCGAAAAGTCTTTGAAATTGAATACGGTGTAAAACTAAAACCTGCGATAATGACGTCATAGGTGCGATATTAACGCAAAAACTGAGTTTTCGCTCCCATATTGCATACCCCTATAACACTCCTGTCCTGCCTCTGTGCTGTAGGACTTTTAAAACAGGTACAATTTATTAGAGGAGAGGGTCATGGAGATTGCATTAAGCTAATCCCCACATTGGTGGATTATTATGCTTTATTGATGTTTAAATAAATACGGTTTTACGCTATGAGATGAACATCTTTGTTAGAAGAGGAGTATTCCATTCCAACATCATCGTTTCAAAACCAAGGATATTACCCATATTTATTTTGAGACTTTTTTTAATTGGAACATAATAAAACTAGATTTAATATTTGTAGGAGCGCTGGTTTCTATTCTTTCATAACGCCATATTTATGAAGAAAGCACCAGGAAAATGGCACTGCCAGCCGCCAGGTAGATCATTTAAATGTGCGTAGTGTATCCGGTGTGGACCCCCCCTTATCTCAGAGGCCCATGTGCACCCATTATAGATACACCAGTGGTGCAGCTAGATACCAGACAGGTAGAGCAGAGAGATTCATTGCCCAAGCATTAGGATTCTGTATTGTCTGATGAAAGAGTAGCAGAGGTAAGAGAGTGGTTTGCATTAGATATGCCTCTATAACACCTTTTATTGCCATAACTGTGACACTCCTACAGTAGCTCAGTCTTGGTGGGGAAGGTCCATATACTCACATAAGGGAATCAAGGGGTATATTCATTAAAGGCATATAAGCCCTAAATCTAGCAAAGAAAATGGGTATTATCGCAAAGGATAGAGCTGATCCATCTTTAACGATCCCCCAGCGATTACCTCCGATGATGGCTCCCCTGTGGATTGTAACAATCCCATTGCCGTTTTAGCTGAAAACAATTATGGGGTGATTTTTTTTTTGTGTTTTGTTTTTAAATTATTTGACACATTTGGCTCCCCGGTGATGCTGTCTGCCAGCGGGTGAGGCTTAGCTCATCGCTTCTCTGGCCAAAGCCGGGGGTGGCTTCACAAACGGAGGCGTTCCCAAGTGAACTCCTGCCGTTTGTGGGCGGCCCCACTGACATCACCAGTGATGTCAGTGGGAGAGCTTCCGGCTCTATTAGAGCCAGAAGCTCTCTGGGGCTTGCGGCCACGAGACCCTACCACAAAGATCTTGTTGCAAGCCCGATGGTCGCAATGGTCTTGACCATCGCGACCATCATCCTTGCCACTCGCAATAGCTGTGGGTGGTCACCCACAGCTATGCGAGCGGCCAGGAGGCCGCACAAAAAAAACAAAAAACGCCCTGATTCAGAGCGAGCGCTCTGAAAGAGTGTCCGGCTCTGAATCAGGGCCTCTGTCACATGCATAGCAGAGCAGCGGTGATGGATGACATGTGCATAGCCAGGTAAGGCCCCTTTTACACTGCACATTTGACCCGGGTTATTCCCAGGTTCACACTGAACCTGGCTCTGCCCTGCTAAACTTGTATGTGTCATTAGAAACAGCCTTTGTTTTCAGGATCACAAAGATGAGGTCATAAAAAGTGGTGAATGATTGCTCACTGAAGTTCCAACCATCGCCTGTTTGCGTGAACCGGACAGGAAAACCCAGGACACGCCGTTTACACGGCACCGTTACCCGGGGTTGGATTCCTGTGTAACTCGACCCAGGTTACAACAAACGTTGATCCGGGTCACCCTGGCAATACCCTTGGTTATTTGTTTGGTGGAAAAGGGGTAGTATTTTTGTAAGCAACAAAAGCTAAAACACACAAAAAAATTAAACAAAATCAAAATAATACTGTATTACCGCAGTGTGTATGTTAACATGTTAAAGTGTGAGGAAGGTGTATTATTGCAGAGTCTTTTAGGTCACACATCAACAGACTTTTCTTTTTGTACTGCTGTTCACTGGTTTATTCTTAATACATATGCATAGTTCTCATTCCAAATTCAATTTATCTGTCCATTGCTATACATTGGTACATCAATTTAATGTCACACTCCCACAGAGAGCTCCATGTCCCATCTACTACAGCAGCAGCAGCATGTGTTGGTCTCATTTCCCAGTACAGAAATAATTTTCTTAACACCATCTTGGCAGCAAGGAGCGAGCCATGCTGCGGGCATCATTCTCTGGGCAAGAGAAGGGCGGCTGAACTAGCAAATCTACATTATTAATCATTTTAACTGGATAATTATCTGACCGTTATTACTAATAAGTACATTTCTAATTTTATTAAATAAAAATATTTTTTATAAAGCAATAACGAAACTAGGGAGACAAAACAAACGTACGCCAGGCGATATACAGATGTAATTGTCATTACACAATGGAGACATTATGTACGAGACAAACATGTCATGAATGATTTGCTTCTTGTGTCTGTAATAGCGACTCCAGTATGAATTGAGGCAATATTGCAAAGTATATTAAATGATATTGTATAGAAAACTATTATACAGTAGTTGGAAAATCAATCTCCATCAGCGACAATATAATATATGCAGTTAAATAAAAAAATAAAAAAAACAGAAATAAAAAACAAACAAACATTGAAGATGCTCTTCCATTAGCGGATGCGGAATTCTAGTCCTTTGGTGCCAGCCTGTCCAACAACCGAGGACATGTCAATACATCACGTGATCCTCAATATCTTCCCAATTACACCCCCATCGGGGAAAAAAAAAATGAGGAAAGAGAAAGCTTTAATTATGCCTATACTTGGAACGAACCATATATATATATATATATATATATATATATATGTATATGTCACGTCTGAGACTGGTGAAGAGGACGTGGTGGGCCTAAGTTGGGGAAAGAAGCGGAGACGAGGGGCCTGGATGTACGTTCTCCTCATCCACAGGTCTTGAGTGTTGGCGAGACCTGGGCAAAGGTGCGGAGTCTAACCCACAGGATGGTGTTCGCCAGTGACCCCCCCAATTTGGATATGGGCTTAGCTGCACCCCGTGAGCAGGTCGCGGTCCTTTGACCAGGTACCCAAGCCCTGCAGGGATAGAGACACTACACCCGTGGCCCAGCGAGGATATGCCTGCTAGGTACCAACCAGTCCCTTAAAACACTGTATAGAAAAACACCTTGACACGAGGATCAAATGTCAATAAGGATTTCATGGGGCAGCAACTCACGGTTACTTGAGACGTCACCAGAGATAAAAGGCACACGGGTAGAGGTGGTATACGTTGTAGCACGGATGTTCACTGGAGACGTAAGGCACACAGGTGGGGATGGTAACTCTGCTGCACGGGTATTCACCAGAGACGTATAGGCACACAGGTAGAGGTGGTAACACTGCTGCACGGGTATTCACCAGAGACGGGAGGCACACAGGTAGAGATGGTATACACTGCTGCACGGGTATTCACCAGAGACGGGAGGCACACAGGTAGAGATGGTATACACTGCTGCACGGGTGTTCACCAGAGACGGGAGGCACACAGGTAGAGATGGTATACTCTGCTGCACGGATATTCACCAGAGACGGGAGGCACACAGGTGGAGATGGTATACACTGCTGCACGGATGTTACAGAGACGGAAGGCACACAGGTAGAGATGATAACACTGCTGCTACAAGGAAGGTTAGGAACCTGGACCGGGAACTCACAATAGCACGCTAGGAGACAACCGTTGTTCAGGCAATTTCCTGGAACCTGTGGAACAGTTTTATACCCAGGGGAACCCTTAGACAGGTGCACAGCATCAGCTGATCACGGACCTATCAGGGAGAAGGATACAGTCACATGGGCCAACTGTCATGGCGGCGCCCATGTCCGGATTTGCGATGCCGGACACCAGCCCACCAGGAAGCCACTGCATGCGGGGAGAATACTCAGCTTCTCCCCCGCCGTCGCGCAAGCTGCCCGACCACCCAGGATGACAGGGGAAGCCGGCGGCGCGGTAAGCGGGAGCCGATCCCCGGCTGAGCCCTGACAGTATATATATATATATATATATATATATATATATATAGTCGTCTGTAAAGATACCAATCTATTGATTCAAATTACTTTAGAAGATGTGTTTTTTTTTTTTTGGGGGGGGGTGTAATTTCTCAATATAAACTCCCCATTTCTAATAACATCTTATAAATACGCCACATTCGTCCTTTTGTCAGTACATAGAATTAGTAACAGTACAGTCTGGCTGACCCCAGCGAGGAGGGAGGGGGGAACTGTCTCCATTTTGTCAAAATTGCTTCCCTAACAACTACAATAATAATGGTGATCAGAGGGATGATGGACTCTAATTATACTCAATCTTAAAGAGAATCATCTGCAAAAAAAAAAACTCTCAGCAATTCCCATGCGTTCTGTCATTCTACTACAAGATCTTGGGCGATATATAGCTATAGTACACAGGGCTTGATTAGCGTGGATTGCTATTGCAATCGCATACGCAGATGGGCGATTGTTGCGTACTGCGCATGTGTAGGCATCGCAGTGCGCCAGCTAGCATTGCGATCACCTACGCAGATACAGAGCCATGGCAGACAGAGTGACGGGACGTCAGTGTTTGGGGGTGGTGGCGGGGGAATGGTCGTAGAAACGCAGGTTTGCCTGTCCGTTTTAACGCTGTTGCATGGATGTGCATTGATCTCATGCATTGTGCGTGACGCGACTTGTAGCACACGGAGATGTATGTGGACACATCTGTAAATTTGGAATATGGTAGAGAACGCAGCTTTAAGTTCCCATTTCCCTTGAATTTCCCATGATCTAGCCCTTATTTATTGTATTACAGCACTGCGCTCACCTGACCTTGGCATCTTCCCCATGTTTCGCCTGTATATAGGGAAGTCCAAAACTACTGTAAGTAATTACCAATTCAAGTAGCACAAGCAATTTCAAATGAGAATTGTTGAATTTTCAATGTTGGCAAACGTGCATAACTAAGAAATAAATGTGGTGCCATGATGGTACAAAGGGCATTCTTCTGGTCCTTAAACTCTGCCGCTTTAGGCCCGTTCTTCCCACGTATACAGGCCTGTCCAGCACTGTATGTAATCGGGCCAAAATCACAAGTTTAGCCCCAAATCTAATACCAGACCCGCCCCCAAACTCCAAACAGTATAGAAGGAAGTTATCCCTTCACTTTCGACATTACTAGCTTTATGATGGCACATGTCCCTAAACAGATCTCACTTCCTCTGCCAATCACAGACCTCCCCAAACACGCTCCTAATCTGTTCAGGCACAATATCAGTACTGTGGACATTGTGAAAGAAACCTCATCCCTATGGGCTTAACTACCATAGGTGTAAGGGGTACAGCTGCTATGGGGCCCAGAGCTGAGGGGGGGCCCATCTTCCTTGTCAAAGTTACATGTGTTACATACATTTATCACCATTGGGTGGTACATAGGGGCCCCTACAAACATTTGCTATGAGGCCGTCAAATACCTAGTTACGCCCCTGCTCTTCCCCCCTACAATTTGGAGGTGTGCAATTGGGTCTGGAACTCATATCAGATGGAACATATTACTAGTATCCCGAGAAGCACCTCTGTGTCCTTCAGAAAATCTGGTCTTATTGGGCCTCCTTCTATAACCAATCTATGCTTAATTTATAGAACTCAGTCTTCCAACTAGTGGTCATTAGTCCTCACCCACGTGGTTGCTTACTCCCTCTCGGAGCCTCCTTCCACCCCTATTCTCCCCATTTCACCCCTTCCCCCATCTCTCCGGTCTTATTTTAAAACTGGTGTCATTGGTACATCTGACTCCTCAGATTACTTGCTAATAAGTTTTGGGTTGCATTCCATTGGATATTTTGCCATCCACTGTATTTACAGTAAATCACTGCATTACCTGGTTGTTAAGCTTCTGGTGCAGTCAATAAATATTGATATAAATAGGGATGAGCGGGTTCGGATTTCTGAAATCCGAACCCCCCCGGATCAGAGTCGCATCCGAGTCAGGCTCGACTTTCCCGCCTGACTCGGATCTGAAATCGAGGCAAAACGTCATCATCCCACCTTCCGGATCTCGTGGGCTTTGGATTCTATAAAAGGTCCCTGCGTCTGCGCCATTTCTCACTCCGGTTGTGGACAGTGAAGAGGGAGGGTGGTAGCTAGGGCTGGCTGGGCTGTGTTGAGCTGCTGTTGTCCATAGGGTCTGTGACCACTCACTCCATATGGGCTGACTGGGCTGTGTTGTGCTGCTGTTGTCCATAGGGGCTGGCTGGGCTGTGTTGTGCTGCTGTTGTCCATAGGGGCTGGCTGGGCTGTGTTGTGCTGCTGTTGTCCATAGGGGCTGACTGGGCTGTATTATGCTGCTGTTGTCCATAGGGGCTGGCTGGGCTGTGTTGTGCTGCTGTCATAGGGGCTGGCTGGGCTGTGTTGTGCCGCTGTCATAGGGGCTGGATGGGCTGTGTTGTGCAGTCAGTTGCAGTAATAGGGGCTGTGTCCACTCCAAAGTCTATAGGGGCTGGCTGGACTGTGTTGTGCAGTGTCCCATAAAGGCTGTAGTCCTAGAGGGGTGCTGTAGTGTTGTCCAGGGGGTGATCTGTGCATCAGGGGTGCTCCCCCAAAGTGCACTCCAAAAAAATTTTTTTTTTTCTTCTGTGTTTGTGAATTGTATGCGCAGTAGCCGCATGTGCATCAACAAAGTAACGCCAACCGTGCGCCTGTGTCATAAGTAAAGGGCCGGCTGGCTTGACCGTTAAAGGGTGCTGTAACTCCCAAAGTGCACTCCAAACAAAATAAAAAAATATTTTCTGTGTTTGTGAATTGTGTGCACTGTGGTTGCACGTGCATCAACAAAGTAGCGCCAAGCGTGTGTCTGTGTCATAAGTAAAGGGCCGGCTGGCTCGTCTGTTAAAGGGTGCTGTAACCCCCAAAGTGCACTCCAAAAAATATAAAAAAATATATTTTTTTGTGTTTGTTGATGCACGTGTGGCTACTGTGCACACAATTCACAAACACAAAAAAATATATATTTTTATTTTTTTTGGAGTGCACTTTGGGGGTTACAGCACCCTTTAACGGACAAGCCAGCCGGCCCTTTACTTATGGGACACAGGCGCACGCTTGGCTGTGCACCTGTGTCCCATAAGTCTGTTAAAGGGTGGTGTAACCCCCAAAGTGCACTCCACAAAAATAAACAATTCTTTTTTTTCCTGTGTTTGTGTGCGAAATGTATGCGCAGTAGCCGCACGTGCATCAACACAGCAGCAGCACCAAGTGTGCGCCTGTGTCATAAGTCAATGGCCGGTTTGGACAGCTAGTCCGGACTGAAGGACGAGCCAACAATGTAAATTTTTGACATGTCTACTGTCACTGCATATGATACTGTCACCACTGACAAAATGGTGGAGGAATTATTTTCTGTGTTTGTGAATTGTGTGCACTGTGGCTGCACGTGCATCAACAAAGGAGCAGCGCCAAGCGTGCATCTGTGTCATAAGTAAAGGGCCGGATGGCTTGTCCGTTAAAGGGTACTGTAACCCCCAAAGTGCGCTCCACAAAAAATTAAAAATTATTTTTTTGTCTGTCTTTGTGAATTGTGTGGGCTGTAGCCGCACCTGCATCCTCAAAGCAGCAGCGACAAGCGTGCGTCTGTATGTTAAAGGGTGGTGTAACCCCCAAAGTGCGCTCCAACCAAAATAAAATAATCTTCTTTTTTTCTGTGTTTGTGTGTGAAATGTATGCGCAGTAGCCGCACCTGCATCCTCAAAGCAGCAGCGACAAGCGTGCGTCTGTCTGTTAAAGGGTGGTGTAACCCTCAAAGTGCGCTCCACAAAAAATAAACAATTCTTCTTTTTTTTTCTGTCTTTGTGAATTGTGTGGGCTGTAGCCACACCTGCATCCTCAAAGCAGCAGCGACAAGCGTGCGTCTGTCTGTTAAAGGATTACATCGGTGACAGCATCCAAGTAGGCATGTCAGACAGTCCGTACCTGTACTGGCAGGAAAAAGAGGCAATTTGGAGGCCCCTGTACAAACTGGCTCTATTTTACCTGAGTTGCCCCCCCTCCAGTGTGTACTCCGAAAGAGTGTTTAGTGCAGCCGGGAACCTTGTCAGCGAAAGGCGCAGGAGGTTGCTTTCACAAAATGTGGAGAAGATGATGTTCATAAAAATTAATTATCAACTCTTCTAGGGAGACCAGCCTCCAGAACGTACAGAGGGACCTGTGGTGGTGGATTCCAGCGGGGATAAATTAATACTCTGTGAGGATGAGGATGTACACAACACTGAAGAGGGTGAGGAATCGGTGGATGAGGAGGATGAGGATGACATCTTGCCTCCGTAGTTTGTGCAGGGACAGATTAATTGCCAGCTAGTTTTGTGGGGGCCCAAACGAACCAATCATTTCAGCCACAGTCGTGTGGCAGACCCTGGCGCTGAAATGATTGGTTTGCTAAAGTGTGCATGTCCTATTTATACAACATAAGGGTGGGTGGGAGGGCCCAAAGACAATTCCATCTTGCACCTCTTTTTTTTCTTTGCATTATGTACTGTTTGGGGCCTAGCTTTTCAAACTGCCATCCTGTCTGCCACTGCAGTGCCACTCCTAGATGGGCCACGTGTTTGTGCTGCCCACTCGTGTCGCTTAGCATAGTCATCCAACTACCTTGGTGCAACCTTTTGGACATGAAAACACTATTGTGAGGTGTGAGGTGTTCAGAATAGACTGGAAATGAGTGGAAATTAAGGTTATTGAGGTTTATAATAGCATAGGAGCAGAAAAACCTACAAATTCTGTGATTTTAGCTGTTTTTATAATTTTTTTCAAAAAAATACAGATCCAAAACACAAAACCCAGAACCCAAAACACGGAAGGGTGGTTTTGGCAAAACCAATCCAGATCCAAAACACGAAGAAAGATCCAGATCCAAAACCAAAACACGAAAAGTGGCCAGTGCACACCCCTAGTTGTAAAAGAGATGACTGCAAAGCCCAATAATAATCTGATAATAATAAAATGGATCATTAACAATTATCCAACAGCTCAGTATGATGCAGCCAAAACGGCTCAGGTGCAGCAGGGGCAAAAAGTATAGTTCTGGCATCCGCCAAACCTGTATCCGCTCCATCACTCCAAAGAACACGTACTCACTGCTATAGAGTCCAGCAGCAGTGTGCGCTTTACACCACGACTCTAGCCAATGTTTGTCATTGCGCTTGGTGATCTGAGGCTTGGAAACTGCATCTATGATGCTTCCAACTAAACATTCTTGTACGGACATTGTTTCCGGATGCAGTTTGGAACTTGTGAGCGTTGCACGCAAGAACGTTTTATTTTCATGCTATGGTCTTGAGCACTTGGTAGCTCCAGCAAGGCAGAAACTTGACCACCTTTCCTGTTGGAAAGAGTGCATACCATGGCAGCATTGGCTGCAATGTATCGCCTGTAATCCAAAAGGTGGCGAGGCATGAGGTCATCTTCTACATTATCCTATGACATTGCTACACGTAGTCACTAAGCTCTTCAGTATGACCCATTTTACTGCTAATGTTTGTGTATGAAGATTGCGGGTGAAACAGCTAAATATAGGAGGTGCCCACAAACTGTTGGCCAAATACCATATTTTGAACTGAGGGTTTAAAAAAAAAAAAAAAACTAACGCTAAAGCTGCATACAGTACACACACACAACGATTTAGTAAATGAACGATTTTAGTAAACGATTTTCATTCATTTTGTCTAGGGAAAATGAACAAAAATCGTTTACTAAAATCGTTCATTTACAAAATGTAATGAACGATTCTTTTGAACTACAAACAATTTTTGCATATTCCCTTAATGAAAATAGTTGAGTTGGTCAGTCTGACTGAACTACAAACGTGAACGCGCATGAACGATAATCGTTCAAACTTAGAAAGCAAACGATTTTTTCAACGATGGAACGATAAGCGATATCGTTAACGATAATCGTTCAAAAAATCGTTGTGTGTGTGTATGTACCTTAAGGGGTCAATCCAATTAGGTGCCAGTTGCAGATTTAAATTTTTCTAAAGTCATCTCAAAGTACTGTACCTGGAAGGCATCTTATCTTTTTTCGTACTTTGTTTTGCATTTTCCTTTTTTCGTATGAAAGTGAACGAAAAAAGTTTGCTTTTTTAAAAAAAATTTTTTAAGAAATGCACAAATCAGCCATTTAACGCCATTTAAAAAGCTCCAATACTTTCCTTATGCAAACTAACAGTCTTCTGTATGATTCTGCAAACAAAATTGTCACTTTTTCGGGGTTGGGAAGGTCACACCACTTTTTCATGCAACTCTCACATCGCATTTGGCTAACAATCCGTAACCCCCCGCTGCGAGTACCGTGAATAGGCATTTTTAATTGGATTACAAAATTCTGGGGTGCGCACATTCATGCAAAGTCTGCGAGTTTCATGAAACAAACTCGCACCTTATTTGATTGACCCCCCAAATCTCATTATACAGGGTTGAGTCTCCCATATCCCAAATGCTTGGGACCAGGGGTATTTTAGATAACGGAATATTCCGTATTTTGGAATATTTGCATACCATAATGAGATATCTTGGGAATGTGACCAAACTATACACACAGAATGCATTTATGTGTTATATACACCTTATACACACAGCCTGCAGGTCATTTTATACAATATTTTCAATAATTTTGTGGCTCAAGCAAAGTTTGTGTTCATACATGAAATTCATTTATGTTTCATTTACAACATATACACACAGCCCGAAGGTAATGTTATACAATATTTTCAATAATTTGTGCCTTAGACAAAGTTTGCGTACATATAACTTTAAAAAATCAAAGGTTTCGTTATCTCAGTCATGCCAAAATTATTCCGTATTTCGTAATATTCCGTATTTCGGAATATTTGGATATGGGAGACTCAACCTGTAATGCACTATATATAATCACACATCCATTATACTGAATAGTGAAACGCATTCATGATTTCTAAATAAATTAAAATAATAAACGTTGTGGCCTGAATTATCTAGGTGCCCATATATAACGTGCAGAAATTATTTGTGATGCTGGGTCTCCATTTTAAATCCTTCATGTAGAAAACAGCTAGCAGCTAGCAATGCCTTTTATTTGACCTTTGTCTGCTGGAATGGACGTGCCACGCTATTTAGGATTACAGAGGAATCTAGCTTGCAGTATTGCTACCACCCTACATTCTCACTCTAGTAGTTTATTCATTTTCACAGACCGGGGCTGAACACATACAGTATGAAGTGAAAAGCCTGATTTCTGTTGCATTTGGAATTTCAATTTCCCTTTGGACAGTTGTCAATAAAGAGAGTTCTATTCGATAGGACGGCCGCAAAATAAAAGGTTGAAGGTTCGTTGGGAATTGTTTTGTTTTAAAACAATATGCCCGGGCTGGCTCTGGCAGGAGTATAATAACAAGGCAGATATTGGGGTGACTGCGAGGTCGGAATTAAAACTATAACATTATATAAAAGCAAAGTAGATTTAAATGAATCGGGAGAATTGCATTTCTTCATTTCATTAAGCGTGGATTTGGTAAAATAGCAACAATTTAGAGTTTTGTTTTGAATAGTTCACATAAAACCATCAGAGAGTTATTTTGGTTTTAAAGAGCATTCCATTAGCGGAAAAGACCTCCCTAACAATATACATGTAGAAACAAAAACACAACTAAAACACACATCTAAAATTACATAGTACACAAATCAACAAAAATTTGTAAAAGCTATTTGTCTTGTCTGAAACAAAAACCTTCCATAATAAGTACTTACAAAAACTGATTTAGTTGTCTCTATTTTTACAGGAACAAATAAAATACTTAAATTACTGACTAATGGAGAAAGCCTGTGACATTTGTATTACTCAACATTCTTTCGCGGACAATAAAAAGTGACATTATACTGAAAATATTCTTGTTTGGAAAGTAATAATAAGTCTAATGTACATTCATACAAATATATTTTAAGATGACAAATGAATTATGACTTTTGTGCACAACATATTGTGACCTTCAGTTCAAATTATTTCAAATGTGGCAAAAAGCGCTTGCCTGAACCTGTATGATGTGTACAGCAAACAGCACTTGCCTGAGCCTGTATGATGTGTACGGCAAACAGCGCTTGCCTGAACCTGTATGATGTGTACGGCAAACAGCACTTGCCTGAGCCTGTATGATGTGTACGGCAAACAGCACTTGCCTGAACCTGTATGATGTGTACGGCAAACAGCGCTTGCCTGAACCTGTATGATGTGTACGGCAAACAGCGCTTGCCTGAACCTGTATGATGTGTACGGCAAACAGCGCTTGCCTGAACCTGTATGATGTGTACGGCAAACAGCGCTTGCCTGAACCTGTATGATGTGTACGGCAAACAGTGCTTGCCTGGGCCTGTATGATGTGTACGGCAAACAGTGCTTGCCTGAGGCTGTATGATGTGTACGGCAAACAGAACTTGCCGGAGCCTGTATGATGTGTACGGCAAAGAGCGCTTGCCTGAGCCTGTATGATGTGTATGGCAAACAGTGCTTGCCTGAGCCTGTATGATGTGTATGGCAAACAGAACTTGCCTGAGCCTGTATGATGTGTACGGCAAACAGCGCTTGCCTGAGCCTGTATGATGTGTACGGCAAACAGAACTTGCCTGAGCCTGAATGATGTGTACGGCAAACAGCACCTGTCTGAGGCTGTATGATGTGTACGGCAAACAGAACTTGCCTGAGCCTGTATGATGTGTACGGCAAACAGCGCTTGCCTGAGCCTGTATGATGTGTACGGCAAACAGAACTTGCCTGAGCCTGTATGATATGTACGGCAAACAGCGCTTGCCTGAGCCTGTATGATGTGTACGGCAAACAGAACTTGCCTGAGTCTGTATGATGTGTACGTCAAAAATAGCTTGCCTGAGCCTGTATGAGGTGTACGGCAAACAGCGCTTGCCTGAACCTGTATGATGTGTATGGCAAACAGTGCTTGCCTGGGCCTGTATGATGTGTACGGCAAACAGTGCTTGCCTGGGCCTGTATGATGTGTACGGCAAACAGCACTTGTCTGAGGCTGTATGATGTGTACGGCAAACAGAACTTGCCTGAGCCTGTATGATGTGAACGGCAAACAGCGCTTGCCAGAGCCTGTATGATGTGTACGGCAAACAGCGCTTGCCTGAGCCTGTATGATGTGTACGGCAAACAGAACTTGCCTGAGCCTGTATGATGTGTACGGCAAACAGCGCTTGCCTGAGCCTGTATGATGTGTACGGCAAACAGAACTTGCCTGAGTCTGTATGATGTGTACGTCAAAAATAGCTTGCCTGAGCCTGTATGAGGTGTACGGCAAACAGCGCTTGCCTGAACCTGTATGATGTGTACGGCAAACAGTGCTTGCCTGGGCCTGTATGATGTGTACGGCAAACAGTGCTTGCCTGGGCCTGTATGATGTGTACGGCAAACAGCACTTGTCTGAGCCTGTATGATGTGTACGGCAAACAGAACTTGCCTAAGCCTGTATGATGTGTACGGCAAACAGCACTTGTCTGAGGCTGTATGATGTGTACGGCAAACAGAACTTGCCTGAGCCTGTATGATGTGAACGGCAAACAGCGCTTGCCTGAGCCTGTATAATGTGCACGGCAAACAGCGCTTGCCTGAGCCTGTATGATGTGTACGGCAAACAGAACTTGCCTGAGCCTGTATGATGTGTACGGCAAACAGCGCTTGCCTGAGCCTGTATGATGTGTACGGCAAACAGAGCTTGCCTGAGCCTGTATGATGTGTACGGCAAACAGCGCTTGCCTGAGCCTGTATGATGTGTACGGCAAACAGAACTTGCCTGAGTCTGTATGATGTGTACGTCAAAAAGCGCTTGCCTGAACCTGTATGATGTGTACGGCAAACAGCGCTTGCCTGAACCTGTATGATGTGTACGGCAAACAGCGCTTGCCTGAACCTGTATGATGTGTACAGCAAACGGCGCTTGCCTGAACCTGTATGATGTGTACGGCAAACAGCGCTTGCCTGAACCTGTATGATGTGTACGGCAAACAGCGCTTGCCTGAGCCTGTATGATGTGTACGGCAAACAGCGCCTGTCTGAGGCTGTATGATGTGTACGGCAAACAGAACTTGCCTGAGCCTGTATGATGTGTACGGCAAACAGCGCTTGCCTGAGCCTGTATGATGTGTACGGCAAACAGCGCTTGCCTGAGCCTGTATGATGTGTACGGCAAACAGAACTTGCCTGAGCCTGTATGATGTGTACGTCAAACAGAACTTGCCTGAGCCTGTATGATGTGTACAGCAAACAGCGCTTGCCTGAGCCTGTATGATGTGTACGGCAAACAGCTCTTGCCCGAGCCTGTATCATGTGTACGACAAACAGAGCTTGCCTGAGCCTGTATGATGTGTACGGCAAACAGCGCTTGCCTGAGCCTGTATGATGTGTACGGCAAACAGCGCTTGCCTGAGCCTGTATGATGTGTACGGCAAACAGCGCTTGCCTGAGCCTGTATGATGTGTACGGCAAACAGAACTTGCCTGAGCCTGTATGAATGTGTACGGCAAACAGCGCTTGTCTGAGCCTGTATGATGTGTACGGCAAACAGAACTTGCCTGAGCCTGTATGATGTGTACATCAAAAAGCGCTTGCCTGAGTCTGTATGATGTGTACGGCAAACAGAACTTGCCTGAGCCTGTATGATGTGTACGTCAAAAAGCGCTTGCCTGAGCCTGTATGATGTGTACGGCAAACAGAACTTGCCTGAGCCTGTATGATGTGTATGGCAAACAGCACTTGCCTGAGCCTGTATGATGTGTACGGCAAACAGCTCTTGCCTGAGCCTGTATGATGTGTACGGCAAACAGAACTTGCCTGAGCCTGTATGATGTGTACGGCAAACAGCGCTTGCCTGAGCCTGTATGATGTGTACGGCAAACAGCGCTTGCCTGAGCCTGTATGATGTGTACGGCAAACAGAACTTGCCTGAGCCTGTATGATGTGTACGGCAAACAGCGCTTGTCTGAGGCTGTATGATGTGTACGGCAAACAGCGCTTGCCTGAGCCTGTATGATGTGTACGGCAAACAGAACTTGCCTGAGCCTGTATGATGTGTACGGCAAACAGCGCTTGTCTGAGGCTGTATGATGTGTACGGCAAACAGAACTTGCCTGAGCCTGTATGATGTGTACGGCAAACAGCGCTTGCCTGAGCCTGTATGATGTGTACGGCAAACAGAACTTGCCTGGGCCTGTATGATGTGTACGGCAAACAGCACTTGCCTGAGCCTGTATAACGTGTATGGCAAACAGAACTTGCCTGAGCCTGTATGATGTGTACGGCAAACAGCACTTGCCTGAGCCTGTATAACGTGTATGGCAAACAGCACTTGCCTGAGCCTGTATGATGTGTACGGCAAACAGCGCTTGCCTGAGCCTGTATGATGTGTACGGCAAACAGAACTTGCCTGAGCCTGTATGATGTGTACGGCAAACAGCACTTGCCTGAGCCTGTATAACGTGTATGGCAAACAGAACTTGCCTGAGTCTGTATGATGTGTACGGCAAACAGCACTTGCCTGAGCCTGTATAACGTGTATGGCAAACAGAACTTGCCTGAGCCTGTATGATGTGTACGGCAAACAGAACTTGCCTGAGTCTATATGATGTGTATGGCAAACAGCACTTGCCTGAGCCTGTATAACGTGTATGGCAAACAGCACTTGCCTGAGCCTGTATGCAGGCCCGCCAAGAGCCGCGCCCCGCTTAAAAAGGGCTGCTGTGGCTGCTTCTTACCATTTAATATTTTCAGTTAAAGCAGAAAGTTTGGACAGAACTACAATAATCAGTTGATGTCCTTTGTCTGCCAACAGATAACGGTTTTCCATGTTTTTATTTGGTACACATGTTCTGCCTAGAGCCCCCCTTTAATATTAATATTTTATTGGACTATGGTGATTTTATCTTGTAATGGGATCATCAAGTCTAGCTGAATGTAACACCCACTCTAGGAAAATAATGTTAAGGTTCAAGGTTTTGGATAAACAAAAAATCAGCAGATATAATTTGACATAAAGAAATGCTTTATTAAAAACCTTGCAGTTATTATCTGGTGACCACCTCTAATCACAAGACAATTTTACCCTGCACTATTGAAAATATGTTTTCCGTATATATGGGTAAGAAGGCACTATGTGTCCAGTTACCCCATAACTGCACCTGTACACATTGGCCACACAC
The DNA here is from genome assembly GCA_031769625.1 of Taudactylus pleione. NCBI lineage: Eukaryota > Metazoa > Chordata > Amphibia > Anura > Myobatrachidae > Taudactylus > Taudactylus pleione. The sequence continues at coordinate 697,530 of JAUIMM010000163.1, forward strand.
CTTTGAATTACGGGAGACCCTACTTTGAAATTATGTGGCCCCTTAGCATTGTTTAATGATCACCTATGGTAGTAATAATAATCACCTATGATCACCAGAGAATATCCCCCTGCGCCACGAAAAAAACTCATCGAGCCCCATCTTCCCCATCCTGGCCTGAACACAGTTGGGGACATTTATGTTTGAAAAAGGGGAGACTTCTCCTAGTCATAGTCTGCTGATCACCATACAATGACTAAGGGCCCTATTTAACAATGAACCTAAACACCAGCGGCATATTTAGTTTAGTATCACAGTGATAGAGACGAATATGGTACTCATCATTACTTACCTCGCCGGGGAGGTCCAGCAATGTCCTCCTCATCGACAGGGTCCTCCGCTCACCTCCTGGCAGCTTATCGCTGCCAGCGACGGGCTACTCTGTCATGCGCATGACTGCTTAACCCGACAAGGAGCCGGCAATGCCTGGAAGGCTTCCTTGAAGCCGTAAAGGCTGCTGATGAGCCTCTGTTGCCATCTATAGATGACGAGATTGATGCAGTGACAAAGAGTGATAATCTTAGGTCACCCGTTTGTTGAATACTGAAAGGATGACATAACCCCTTTAGCGAGGGGTTCTGCGTCATTGATCACTGCAGCCCTTAAACAGAAAACCAAAAATATTCTAAAGTTGGGGAGAGGGGTTTAAAGCCCAGGGAATCGGTTTGAATTATCGCCGGACCTAAGCCCGGCAGATGAAAAACCACCGCTGGGAGGCCGGCACATGAAGATCCCGACAGAGTTAAGAACCCTAACCCTCCCCTCTCCCCCCTAACCCTCCCTTAGTGGTGCCTAACCCTAATGTCCCCCCAGGGGTGCCTAAACCTAACCCCCCCTCCCCACATCCTAAACCTAATCCTCCTCGGGGTGCCTAAACCTAACTCCCCCCTGGAGGTGCCGCACGATAACCCCCCCTTCCCATAGCCTGACTCTAACCCTCCCTGGGGGGGGGTGCCTAACCCTAAGACCCCTCGGGAGTCCCATAACCTAAGCTCCCCCCCCTCCCCCCCGCGCGCGGCTATTACCTCCTGATGCCCGGCTTACCTACGTTCGGTATGCAGGGTGTCAAGATTTCGGCGTGGGGCTAATGATAGGCACCGGGATTTCACTGTCGGCATTTCGACCGCCGGCTTCCTGATTACATCCCAAGCCCAGATCTCACCCATATTCTGTGAAATAATAAAGGGGTCCCCTTATTTAATGTAGAAGGTTTTCGAGTTTCAAAAATGGTGGGCTACGCTACTATATTAGTTCTAAATATTGTAAACGTTTAAATCGAAATGATAATTAAAAAAAAAAAAACATTATTATTTTCAAGTGCAGCTTATGTTGTGAGAACACTGCAGGGAATCCTGCTAATTTTTGTTTTCCACCTTTGGAAAGATGGATTAATGCCGAAGCAAGATCCACAAAGTATTTATTTGTGATGTTTATAAAAACACCAAAAATACTTTTAGGGCCTGATTCAGAGCCGGACGATCTGACCAGAGCGCTCGCTCTGAATCAGGGCCCTCCTCCATTAAAATGGAGCGTCCTCCTGGACGCTCGTATAGCTGTGGGTCACCACCCACAGCATATACGAGCGTCCAACAAGATGGTCGCAATGGTCTTGACCATCGCGACCATCGGACTTGCGAAGGAAACCCTGCGGTTGGGTTTCCCAGCCACAAGCCCTGGAGTGATTTTGGCTCTATCAGAGCCAAAATCACTCCCACTGACATCACTAGTGATGTCAGTGGGGCCGGCTTCAAACGGTAGGCGTTCCCATGGGAACGCCTCCGTCTGGCAGGCACGCCCACCAAAGGGGGCGTGCTGTCAATCAACATCGACAGCACGCCCCCTTTGGTGCGAGACCCGGAGCGATGGAAAGTCCTTCGCTCGCCGGGTCTCGCGCATGCACACGACGGAGCTCCCTCCATCGTGCGCATGCGCAGTGGGGAACATCGACCCACTTGCGAGCATACTGCCGCTCGCGAGTGGGTCTGAATGACCCCCTTAGTTCACTATCCTGAAAATTTCTATGAAAATATACTTTTATTTGCCCATTTTGGCGACATTTTATATGACATGTCTGTAGGAGCAATGGTATTTTCTGAAGATTCAACGTCTTCAGAAAAAAACACCAGGTAAACTTTGTGTGGGTGCTGCATAAAAGAACTTATTGATGTTGGAATGAGACGTGTGCACGTGCAGAGAGGAACCTGGAGGGTGATATTGTTACTCTCTGAATTGTTCCTGTGTATTCTCCTCGGCTTAAAGGACTAAAGGCCTGATTCAGAGCCGGACGCTATTTGCGGTCGCTCGTTGAGAAAAAAGGGGTGGCTATTCAAATGAACCGTTCGCTCTTTGCGGTCTGTTCACGCCTCTATGTCTGAACGAGCGAACAAAACTTGTGGTCGTTTTTTGGATAACTACGCCCCCTGGCCGCTCGCATCCTACGTCATGTCCGCTATTTATTAGATTAATCGAGTACATCGACCAGCGTATGAACTGCTCGCTATTCTTGTGGTTGCTTTTTCCTACCACAAATTTGCGAGCAGTTCTGACTATAAAATAACCCAGTGACGTGGTCAATGACGCTGCTGTATTAATTCTGCACACCCATAAAACGCCCGTTTTGACCTTTAAGCACGCCTGCGTTCTGATGTCCACTCCCCGTTTTCAAGCACCTTCCCCTGTTACCACCCACATACGCCTCCTCCTGTCACTCATATTAGCAGGCATTCGCTATTTAGCGAACAAACGATTTTCGGCCGCACTGACTGGTTCGTGCATGCGTATCACGATCCGTACGCATGCGCAGTTGGGCAAACATCGCTCGGAACGAATGAGCGGCCGCTTACGAGCGGCTCTGAATCAGGCCCTAAACTCCTGGCTCTTCATCCCTTTAGAGCCGAACAACGATCCTAATAACTTTATTTCCCTTGCCATTTTTATTGGTCATACAGTTTACTTGTTTGTCTACCACTGTGGATATTACAGTACAAAAGATATAAGACTTAAGGTGCGTACACACTGTGCGATCAGGAAAGACAGTACGATTACGACATTGTAATCGTACCATCGTTCCTGATCCCCTGCAGTGCCTACACTGAACGATCAGTCGGAAAAGTATCGCGCGCTTGCCAGCGTATCCCCGTATTCAATTTGAAAGTACGCGAAAACGAAACCCGGCGAAACTTAAACAAGCGGAAAGTACTGTCAGATTTGGGAAAATCAGCCTGACACCCCCCAAAAGATGCTCTGACATGGGGGTTCCCTATGGTACCCCCCCCGATTTGGCTTGCTGAAGGTATTTGGTGCTTTTAAACGGGCTCAATAGCTGCTAAATAGCGTTTTTGCGTAAGTGGTGAAGAATAGTATTCTGGAGGTTTTTTTTCAGAAAATAACTTATCCCAGCAAATTTGGGGTACGTGAAAATGGGGGTCAGCATATTTTAAAGTTGCTAAAGTTAAGTTAAAAAAAATCGTGAAAAATGCACCTGCCACAAGCCCCTGCAATGAAAAAAAACACCTGGGGCGTACTTGGGGACCCCCCAGAGTCTAGTTCGCTAGTTTTTATCTTTGTAAATCAACTTTTTTTTTTTCGCCCCCAAAATGAAAGTGATATTTTTGGGGTGTTGTAAAGTGTTTTTTTTTTTTTTGGTTTTGTCGCAGTTTACCTTTGGGGGACTGTCTTAAGGCTGCACTTGGGTTCCCGCTACGTTGCACCCCAAAACCCCAATTCTGCACTTTTTTCCGCCTGCTATTCATAGGCGAAACTTTTTCGCCTATTAGATTGCATTGGCTTTCCGCCTAGGCGGAAAGTCTTTCAAATTGAATACGGCGATACTCTTCCGCCTGCCGAAATGATGTCATCGGTAAAACTTTTTCGGCGATTCCGGTTTTTCGCTCCAAATTGAATACGGGCATTAGGAGTCTATTTATGAAATAAAAATGATGATAGTAAAAATGTATGGCCTGAAGGTGCCCTGGTATCGTGACACCAGCATGCCGTCACCTCCCTGCTTTATCTCATCTTTTCGTGATGTCAAGAAGATGCAACACTGCTTGTGGACATCTCTATTTAGGGGAGATGTACTAAGTCTTGGAGAGAGATAAAGTGGAGAGAAATAAAATACCAACCAATCAGATACTCAGGACCAGATCAACGGGTGGGCGACAGAGCCGGTCGCCCCGGGGCCCCCACACCTATCAGGGGTTAAAGTGGGCCAGAAAGGGAGATGGAACCAGTTCCGCCTCCTCCAGCCCACCTAACCCCCGCGCCGCAGGAATGCTCCATTTGCGGGCACCCGCTGGGATTTTGTTACCAGCGGATGCCCGGCTCCCTCCCCGTTGCGCCAGTGGCAGCCGGAAACTGGAACTCACACCTGAGATCCGGCTTCCGCAGTGTGTGCAGTGCACTATGGGAGAGACATCATGACATCTCTCCCATAGTTCCGAGGAGCACCCAGGCGGACGTAAGCGGACGCGGGAGCGGAGCTTAAGGTAAGTATTGTGTTTTTATTTTAAGCAGCTTCACTACAGGGAGCATTGCTACAGAGGGCACTACTACTGGGGGCATTGCTACAGGAGGCACTACTACTGGGGGCACTACGACAGGGGGCACTACTATTGGGGGCACTACTGCTGGGGACATTACTACTGGGGGCATTACTATTGGGGACACTACTACAGGGGGCATTGCATAGGGGGATCTGTATAAGGGGCAATACTACTGTGGGCTCTGCATAAGAGGCACTACCACTGTGGGCACTGCCACTACTGGGGGCACTGCGTTTGGGGCACCACTACTGGGGGCACTGTATAAGGGGCACCACTACTGGGGACACTACTATTTAGGCACTGCATAAAGGGCACCACTACTGGGGGCACTACCACTACTGGGGCACTGCATAAGAGGCACCACTGCTGTGGGTATTATGTGTATTAGGGGCACTACTACTGCGGGCATTGTGTATAAGGGGCACTACTGTGGGCATTGAGTAAAAGGGGCACTGCTGTGTGTCATAACATGAATAAGGGACACTACTATGTGGTGTAATGTGAATCAGGGGCACTATGTGCGGTGTAATGTGGATAAGATTGCGCAACTGGTGAGTAATATTTCATGTGGGTGCCTATATGTGTTAGTTTTTTCTTCCTGTGGGTGTATATTGTGTTTTTGTCATGTGTGTGCCTGTATTTTTTTTTCATGTCGAGCCCATGGGCCCAATTTCACAATGAGACATAACCCCTTTAGCACTCAGTAAAAGGGTTATGACCTCCTTTCAGTATTTAACAAACAGCACGAAGCTTAGCTTATCGCTGTTTGTCAATGTACCGCTTACGACCAATACAGTCCCCATTGTGCATACTCCCATTTTGTCCATATTTAATAGGGGCCCCCCACATGTTTGTTGCCCAGGATCCCCACAGACCTTAATCCGGCCTTGCAGCTCCTGACATGACAGTTAGGAGATGATTGGCTGCTAGTTTCTCTCTCTCCAAGGCTCAGTACATCTCTGTGTTCTCAGCGTGAGCTGTGTAATTTTACTGACACTGGAGACGTCAGATTACCAGCACAATTAGAGATCACTTCGTTAGCAGTTTAAATCTCCTGACTTCAGAGTTAGTGGTGGTGATGCAGTAGCTAGAAACTGTAATATAGAGGAGGCTGTTACAGATGCCTATTGGAACCTAAACTTGATGACAGGTAGCTGGAGGCTTCTATTAGTAATTAGTATTAATTACTATGTTAGGGGCATATCACTGCATAGTAAAACTAAAATAAGTGGATCTTTATACAAGGTTATAATTTCCAGAAACCTTGGACAAGGGATGGTTTTAACATTTATTTACTATGTTCACTTTTGCTTTTGAGAAGATAAGGGTAATAAAATGCTAGTGATTAGAATATGCAGTGACTGACAGTTGTCAGGGAACATTGCAGTGCTTCACGGCAGGCTTGACCTCAAAATTTAAAGCGACACTAATTTTAAATGCAAAGCCTGGCGTGTTTTACACATCATATTAGTGCCATATTGAGGGCGAACCTGCCGAGAAGTGGCGTCATAGACAAGCCGCTGCTTCGTACATATAACCCTAAGATAGAATATAGAGCTGCCTTGGAAGCGTTTTGAAGTTTTAAAGGTAAAATAAAATGTTTTCTTCTGAGAGGTCTTATGTTGGGCCTTGTGGTGGATCCCCCATGTAAATTTAATGGACAGAATCTGGGAATGGGTGATAAAGAAAAAGTTGTATCTTTCAGGGAGTAAAGCTGCATACACACGTAAAGATTTTCTGTCCAACCATCCAACTAGCCAGCACATGTCGGATTTTCACTTTGCTACTACCCTGCCAGCATTTGGCTGATCCTGCTGCTTGTCTCTTGCAAATTTTTACTCTTAAGCTGCATACACACTTAAAGATTTTCTGTCCAACCATCCAAGTAGTTGATTGGTTGGAATGAAAATCTGGTAACGTATGGGAGTAACTGATGATCAGTAATTTGCTCCTAAGTGCCAGAAAACAGATGAAAATGGTCGTCAGACAAGTTTGTTAAATGTTTGATCTAAACTATTTGTTCAAACAACAGTTTTTGTCCATTTTCCGGCGTTTGGGAGCAAATTGCTGCTTGTCATTTGCTGTCATACGTTACCAGATTTTCATTCCAACCAATCAGCTACTTGGATGGTTGGACAGAAAATCTTTAAGTGTGTATGCAGCTTAAGAGTAAAAATTTGCAAGAGACAAGCAGCAGGATCAGCCAAATGCTGGCAGGGTAGTAGCAAAGTGAAAATCCGACATGTGCTGGCTCCGCCCCTCCACATGTGACATCATGACGCCAAGATCGGGCAGGATGCTCCGGGTAGGTCTGCAGCGGCTCTACAGGGAGACATTCTAGGCACCCTAAAGCCTAATGTTGATGCCACCGGTCAGCAACATATCTCCCTATGTGCCCTGGGTAGCAGCACTCGCCCAACCCTATGTACGGCCCTGAATACCGGTACAGCAGAGGCTTCGAACGCTGTACATTATAAGCATAAACCTTTTTTTCTAATTTACACTGCAAAATACATGAACCCAGAGAGACAGGAATGTTCACTGAGAAATAATTTAAGCTCTCCGGTAGTGGTATACATAATTTATATACTCCAATGCCAACACCTTTCTGCTGCCGTTCAATGTAAATAACCAAGAACCACATACACACTGAGATAAATCTTTATTACTAGAGTGTATTTAGCTGGGCACTTATATGGCCAGTAATCTTTTCTGCTGCATTCTGTGCGGCACAGCCCTGGAATCTGCAATGAACTTTCTATTATAAAAGTAGCTCAGAATCAGCAACCATCAGAACCCATTATGGCCCCTTTCATCTTCCACTACAGACTTACATAATGAAATGAACCTCCCTGGGAACGCACTGCTGCCTGCTCTAACATTAAGTAGAACTGTAAATCTTTAAATGAAGATTGGGTAAGTGACATATATCTAAGAGCCACCAAAAGAAAATCAGCTGTGTAATTTTCAATGCACCGGACCATCCAAAAAAGTAACTAACACCTGGGGGTATTTTTACTAAAGTGCGGGTTTTTAGAAGTGCATATGTTGCCCATAAGAACCAATCAGACTCTAGTTATTATCTTCTAGAAGGTGCTAGATAAATGTGAAGTAGAATCTGATTGGTTGCTTTGGGCAGCCTCTCCATTTTTAAAAACCCGCACTTTAGTAAATATACCCCCAATACTTTTTTTTAAATTGAAATACAGGTATAATTTTTCTGTGATGCTTATTTATTAGATTTCAGACAGGTTTATTGGAACATATTACTAAAGGTGTACGATCATTAACATATTTTTGTTGAATGTTATACAGAATAAGAATGACAATTTATTTTATAGGTTTATCTAATTAAAATAGCTTTGTAGTTTAATTTTCATTAGAGGAAATTATATTTTATTTTAAGAAAAACAGAATGCCAAATCAAAAGTACAAAAGTGCATGAAAACTATCAATGACACAACATGCTTTGCAACTTATATATATATAACTGTAAAGGTTGTTTTTATTTATTTTTATATATAAAAATACTTTTTCCCACTTCTTTTAATTTCATCAAATTGCGTAAAAATGACAATTTAATCTTGATTCAGTATCATTTTATTAACAAATCTGCATATTTCTTTTATAAAATTATACCAAATACGGTTTAAATAACTAGTATTTACACAATTTGATAAAAAAAAAAAAAAAAATAGAATATATATTTTTTTTAATATATTAGCCAGTTAAATAGTTAATATGCCCCTGGTTAATATGTATGCAAAAATTTGGTTTTAAGTTCCATAAAATTGTACAGGTTGAGTCTCCCATATACAAATATTCCAAAATACGGAATATTACGAAATACATAATATTTTTTGCATGCCTGAGAAAGTGAAACTTTTGCTTTCTGGTGGTTCAATGTACACAAACTTTGTTTAAAGCACAAAATTATTAAAATATAGTATAAAATAACATTCAGGCTGTGTGTATAAGGTGTCTTTGAAACAAATGAATTTCATGTATGTACACACTTTTTTTGATACACAAAATTATAAAAAATATTGTATAAAATGACCTGCAGACTGTGTATAAGGTGCATATAGAACATAAATGCATTATGTGTTTAGATTTGGGTCCCATTCCCAAGATATTTCTTTATGGTATGCACATATGCCAAACAACGGAATATTCCAATATCCAAAATACCCCTGGTCCCAGGCATTTTGGATATGGGAGACTTAACCTGTATTTAGAAGTTACTGTGAGTTTTGATGCACTCATTTTGTTTTAGTGTTAAAATTGTTTATAATTTACATTTGTGCATTTACGTTTAGTGGCCTATTTGTAAAGCAGCAGTAATGTTGATGCCGTTTATTGTGGTAATATGAAAAACCTTTCATCACACAAAGCAAACAGATAACCCTTGTGGCAACCCCTTGATATACTGTAAAGTTATGCAAAATATGTTAATATTAATGCAAAATGACACACCAAACCCACAAAAAAAATATTGAATGTACACAGATGCACTTTATCCATGTAAACTGAAGGTACAACAACAAAAGAGAAAAAAAAAACAAAAGCATTCATTTGTACCCGGTCTCTAAACTTACATATATTTTGTATTGTTATACTGTACAGGTGATTTTTCTTTTTTTTGTACTATTAGAATTGCACTTATTGCACGAAAGTAATTTTCTGAAAGAAAATATTCAAGTGGCAACAAGAAAATATAAATCTATTTCAGTGCTTCTCAAACTGTGTCAATAGTTGGTCCCTGGTGTGTTATACACAATGACAGTGGGGTGTCAAAATAATGGCCAGATCCTGCATGGCTTGCTCTGGCCAATCAGCAGAGCAAGGGAAGAAGAGTGTGTTTTTCCGCTCTGCCCACTGTTGCAGGACCCATTCTGACCAATCAGCAGGGCAAGGGGAGGAGATTCTGCATTCCTGCTCTCCTCCCTGCTCCAGGACCAGCTCCAGCCAATCAGCAAAGCAAGGGGAGGAGATTGTGCTGTCCCATTCTGCTCCCTGCTCCAGGGCATTCTCCAGCCAAACAGCAGAGCAGAGTGTGCTTTCCTGCTCTCAATGCTGCTCCAGGATGCACTATGGCCAATCAGCAGAGCAAGGGGAGGAGATTGTGCTCTCCCCCTGCTCCACGACCTGCTCTGGCCATTCAGCAGAACAATGGGTGGAGAATGTGTCATCCCGCTCTCTCCCCTCTCCTGGATATGCTCTGACCAATTAGCAAAGCAAGGCGAGGAGAGTGCGATTTTCTGCTCTCCACCTTGCTCCACTGGAAACTGTAAGGCTTTGTCAAAACAAAGTCATATCTACCCCTGGCTTTCTGCAGCATCAGAGAGGAGCTGGAAGCAGGCAGGCAGACACAGTTGTGCAGATGTCTCAGCACCATGGCTAGGGGGGCACGTGCCCCCCAGTTCAGGATATGAGGGAGTGCCACAAGGCTGGCTTCAACAAGGCTGGCTCCAGGACTGTTTGACCAGTGCGGCCAAACAGGGGCACCACCCCATTGGGGTGTAGTGCCACAGTTTGGAGAGAGCAGCATGCCTCCTCCCTTTGTGCAAACTCTTGCAGGTTCAGTCGCGGCTCGGGCAATCGGCGATGCTGCAGCATGATGTCATAGGTCACATCGAAGGTAACATCATCCCCGCCCATGTTGAGGCAGGCTGCGGTGGTGAGGGTCTGGAGGCTGGCTTAGGTAGGTGTTGGGGGCTGGCTGAGGAAGGTGAAGGGGGCTTGGTACTGGCTGAGGAAGGTGACAGGGGCTGGCTAAAGAAGGTGATGGGGCTGGCTGAGGAAGATGATGGCGCCGGCTGAGGAAGGAGATGGGGACTGGCTGATGAAGATGATTGGGGCTGGATGCTGACTGAGGAAGGTTGACCCATGGGGGCTTGCTAAAGAAGTTGATGGGGGCTGTCTGGGGAAGGTGGTGTCATGCGTGCTGAAGAACAGTGTGTGATGAGCCTGCCGCCACTGCCATAAGGATGAGCAAGGAGAAGATCCAGGTAAGTGGTGGTGGGAAGGAGGGATAACACAAACACAGGCTGCTGCAGAGATTGAAGGGAAAGAGAAGCAGGCTGCTGCAGCGATATGGGAAGGGGGGAGCACAGACTGCTGCAGAGACACATGGGGGGGGGGCACATTACTGCCTTGCCCTGGGTGATAAAAATCCTAGTTTTGGCCCTGGCTTGGGCAGAACAAGAAAGTTATCATGAAATTATAAAAATAAATAAAAATTAGTCTGATCGGGAAGGGTGCCCTTCAGGTCATTATCTGATAATAATAAACCTTTACATTTATATTTTATTCCAACAGTACACAGATACTGAGGATAGATCTAAACAAAGGAAAAGGCAATAATGAGCAGCTTACTCAACAATGTGATAAAAAAAATCCACACCAATAGCAAAACTATATTGAGAAATAAAAATATATCTGTCGCTAATACTATACCATGCTGAATTCAAGGTAGGTTTAGGGTTATACATCTATTTAATAAAAAGACATAAAATAAAGTCAAAAGATAAACAAATATACAAGAAATGGGAGAGCAAGGCATGCCAATTAACTTAATATATTATAAGGCTTTTTACATAATCACCTGAAACGCTAAATAGAAATAAATACGTTCAAATGTATAGACAGCATGGTGCTCACCACTGGTTTACATATGGTGCATTTTATCAATGCATCAAACTGCTTTAATATAACTTAAGTGGTAGATGAATTAAAAATAATGAGATATAATGAAGCACTGTATATGACAGATGGTACTAAGAAAATGTATTATAACATAGAATTTGTGCCAAGAAAACACAGTTGTCAGTATATACAGACTTTCTGCATAACAGATGGTGTTAAAGTAATGAATTACCATATAAATATACATAATATTGCTTAAAGGAAAAGAAGACAAGGTGAAACACTATAATAAATGTAATATTGTAAATAACTCTTAGGGCCTAACTGTCGCTGTCAGTGATATTTGTCAGTATGAACGCATAGAAATGTGTTGCGTAAATTCTCTTTAACAATGATGTCATCTGGAACGCCCTTCCTGGACCTTACTCCGGACAGCCCAGGAATCAGAACATTTCACTGGAGTCTGGAGGTGACCTTAATCCTGGCCGCAGACATTATGTCTCCGGCGGTCTCACCGTTGCTGCCGGAGAAGAGATTATGGGGCTTCTGCGATGGATTTATGGTCTCTTGCTGTAGTCGCGTCTGCGACTTTATCCTAATGCTTGTAAGAGCCCTTCCCAGCCGTGCGTCTGACTGCGCAAGGGCCGGGACACCCACTTTGTGTGTCTTTAGACACAACAATTCCGCTTGGTGCATCTTTAGACGTAACATTGGGGACCCACCATGGAAACTTACATCTGCCCCATGCTAGGTGCAGACTCTCGTCAGAGCATGGCACCAAAGTAAGCAAATAAGCGACTGAGTTTGCAACCAGTTACGCTACACGCCCGCGACATTGCCATAACACGTCCATAAGACGGTGCATCCTCATGTGTCTGATGGTCACCTCCCAGTCACCCCCTAGAAACACCCACCGAATTTCCAAAACATTTCTGAGATCATGCGTCTCAGTCGGTCCGCAGACTTTGTGCACAAACACCGTGGGGCACATGCGCTGTGCGAATTTGTAGCTACTGAGACATATATGCAGTTGAAAAAGACTATTTGCATGAACATCATCATCGCAACAGATGCAAATTCAGGCCCTGCAAGAGGTAGGTAGGTCTCAGGGGGGTGGAGATCTGGGCACTAGAGTGTGACTAATAGAAGTAGCAGGAGCCCCCTGGCTGTGTCTGTGTGCAAGAGATGAGGAGCAGCGGCCATTTTCCAGAGGACCAGTCCCCATCAGGAAGTACCACGGTAGTCTGCCTGGCTCCAGAGTCCCGCATGCTGAATCAACCAGCCAACCTTCCTTCTTCTCTGCTAAAGGTGATGTCCAGGAGCTGTGGGGAGCGAGCAACTGGTAAGACTGGAAGAGGGGACTGATGGGGGAGAGTGCCGGGGCGGAGACAGAGTGCATGCTGTGGTAGTAAAGTACATCACAGGAGAGCACCCGGCTCAGGCATAATGTGGTACCATAATGAGGTAGTAACAGCACATAAGTTCCTTATATTTCAGTGTTTGTATATATATGGCTGTGTGTGCATATGTGGCTGTGTGTGCATATGTGGCTGTGTGTATACTGTATATGTGGCTGTGTGTATACTGTATATGTGGTTATCTGTATGTGCATAGATGTGGCTACTGTATGTATGTGTGCATATACGTGGCTGTGTGTATATATGTGGCTACTGTATGTATGTGTGCATATATGTGGCTGTGTGTGCATATGTTGCTGTGTGTAAACTGTATATGTGGCTGTGTGTATACTGTATATGTGGCTGTGTGTGCATATATGTGGCTGTGTGTATACTGTATATGTGGCTGTGTGTGCATATGTTGCTGTGTGTAAACTGTATATGTGGCTGTGTGTATACTGTATATGTGGCTGTGTGTGCATATATGTGGCTGTGTGTATACTGTATATGTGGCTGTGTGTGCATACTGTATATGTGGCTGTGTGTATATATGTGGCTGTGTGCATAATGTATATGTGGCTATCTGTGTGTGCATATGTGGCTGTGTGTATATATGTGGCTGTGTGTATACTGTATATGTGGCTATCTGTGTGTATACTGTATATGTGGCTATCTGCGTGGCTATCTGTGTGTGCATATGTGGCTGTGTGTATACTGTGTATGTGCATATGTGGCTGTGTGTATACTGTATATGTGGCTATCTGTGTGTATATATGTGGCTGCATGTATATATGTGGCTGTGTATATATATGCGACTGTGTGTACATATGTGGCTGTGTGTATATATATGGCTACAGTGGCGTAAGTTCATCCTAGACGCCCGGAGGCAAGTTATAATTTGTTGCCCCCCATCACAGCCACTGACACTGTAATGTAGCAATTTGCCTGCAAAGGCAGCAGCCGATAGTCTGACATGGAGCTCTCCACTAGTGTATGGTGGCTTCTCAGGTGCCGGCAAGAGGTGCCATGTATTGGGAGGCTGTGACGGTACACTCAGGGTACAAAGTTACAGCCCTAAGTGGGGTGAATATGTTGTGGACAATGGAGGAGGTGCCCCTTCACAGCTGGAGCCCGGCGGCAGGCGCCTCCATTGTCTCCCATAGTTCTGCCCCTATGTGGCTACCTGTGTGTGTGCATGTTCTGACAAAGTCTCATCATATGTCCTGTTTGTAACATTATAAAGGTTTGTTGGAAATGGTGAAGGCTGTGATTCTGCTTTCTCAAGTCTAGCATCTACTTCGGCCGAAAATGCATCTTAAGCTGCATACACACGTAAAGATTTCCTGTCCAACCATCCAACTAGTTGATTGGTTGGAATGAAAATCTGGTAACGTATGGGAGTGTACTGTATATGTGGCTATCTGTGTGTGCATACTGTATGTGGCTGATGATCAGCAATTTGCTCCTAAATGCCAGAAAACAGATGAATATGGTCGTCAGACAAGTTTGTTAATGTTTGATCTAAACAATTTGTTCAAACAACAGTTTTTGTCCATTTTCCGGCGTTTGGGAGCAAATTGCTGATTGTCATTTGCTTTCATCCCTTACCAGATTTTCATTCCAACCAATCAGCTAGTTGGATGGTTGGACAGAAAATCTTTACGTGTGTGTGCATCTTAGTGGTATTATAATGCAACAATACTTCTTTGCAAAACTGGACTAATTCATTTCATTTGAATTTGTATACGAAGTGCTACGCGTCCGCGGCTTTTTTCACGCCAAGCTCCTTTTTGCTTTGTATACAGATTCAGACTCAGTCGCAAACACATTTATACAAGTGTTGCATATCAATTTAATTAGTGCAGTCTTGTGATGCGGTTTGTCGCATCCGATCGGCACTTTGACGCATTTTCAGGTGAAAGAGACGCTACACCAATCCGCTCGGCTTACTTGTGCCAGGCATCCTGGGCCACAAGATGTATAAGGACACATCTGTACTGTAGAACTGACTAATACCCAATAGAGATATCGAAGGTCTAAAGAATCTAACTTTTGGACACTGTCTCAGCACGTAATATTAATATAATACAATGTAACCACATTAACAAATGATGCTGAAGAACAGATACTGTACATTCTATCTGTACACAATAGAAGCAGAATTCCCGGGGACTAAAATTATTACAGTACTAAGATAAACAGAGACCTGATAGAGTAAATTTATTATAGGGTCATATAAGTGGACACAACATTTTTCTATTGTATGGACACACTAACAAATACAAATGTGTCCACATACATCTAGCGTCCTTGTGTGTTAAACAGCCCATCTAGACGTGCCATTCCGTGTTGTGGCTCTGTAGCGCCGAGCATCTTTTTGGTGGGACTTTTTCCCTTAAAGTGAGTCTTATTGGCATGGCGATGATATGCAGCATGTCTATATTCTGTGTGTAACTGCGGCTGTACAGTATCTGCATGCGAAATGCTACCTTACAGCGTCACAGGCGCGGACACTGTAAAGTAGCATCACTTTGCAAATAGGACGCATTTCATGGGAAAAAGTCGCACAAAAAAACACTCTGTGAGAGTCTGGGTTTGTTGTGGACCTGGGGTGGTGACAGCAGTAGACACAGAAGCAGATTTAAATAAAAAGGTGGAGTTTTAATAAGTGATTTAGCAGACATGGGAATGGCAAAAGAAAAAGTCCAGGTATAGTATTAAAGTGCACTTGATAACTGTGGTGAAGCAAATGGGAGAATGTCCAGCTAGCGACAGGCAGGAAATGTCCAGTATGCAGGTTTGGTGAGCTGTAAAGAAGTGCAGGCAGAGGTAATGAAGTCCAGCCGGGAGTTAGAGTGTGAAGCAAGGTGCAGGGAAACAGCAGGTTCAGGTACTCAGGCAGGTGATAGGTAAATGGAGGGTGCAGGGTGAGTCCAGCAGGTTTATAGCAGGCAGGGTAACAGGCAAATAGCGCTTAGAGGCAGACAGGTAAGGCACAGGTACTCTCTCTCTCAGCCACAGCTGAGAAGCACGTTGCACTGGCAAGGAAGGAAGGTTCTGGACCTTCCTAAATACTCAGTGCCGCGCTGTGACTGGCCGGAAAGAGCACATGACCCACCAGGATTGGACAGCTTGAATCACAGGACCGGAGGCAAAATGGCGGTGCCCATGCAAGACGGAACGTAAACACCGCCAGGCCTCAGTGACAATGTGCCCGCACAGAACCCCGCGCAGCCAATGCCCCTTGCCAAACACCAGCACCGCTGCCAGAGACCCCTCGCCACAATGATCTTACAGGTAATACCGGGTGACCACCATGCCGAGAAACCCTGGCCGTGACACACTCTGCGCTACTGAGTCACACAGCGCTAACGCGTTGTGTAACGCCACTTGTAGCATACAGAGGATAGATGTACGTGAATACATCTGTATAAGCGATACACATTAAAGGGACAGAATTACAGACATTTTTTTAACTATTCTATTTCTTTCTTTCACACTACAGATGTGTCCACATACATCTATCCTCTCTGCGCTACACATGACGCGTGAGTGCTCTGTGACTGATGAAAGCATCTTTTCAAGCGACTTTTACCTTCCAATGCGTCTTATTTGCACAGTGATGCCAATAGGATGCACAAGCAACTTCTGCTGATTAAAATGATATGCGGCAGGGATGACAGCGTCAGCAGCTGTAACACTGTAACGTAGCATCTCTTATGCAGTTGCACCCGCAGTTACACACATAATACAGGCATGCCGCATATCATTTCAATCAGCAGAAGCTGCTTGTGGGTCCTAGTCACATCACTGTGCAATGCCTTGAAAGGTAAAAAGTCGCACGAAAACACGCTCGGCGCTACCGAGACACGCCACGGCATGGCGCGACTAGAAGGGCTGTTTAATGAACAAGGATGCTAGAGGTATGTGGTTTACATGGTTTTAAAAACATTTCGCTAAGACTTATTAATTAGATATATTAGGACGGATAACTACCAGATAAAGGAGTATAATAACATTTATCCATAACGATTATAAATTTTATATATATATATATATATATATATATATATCTATCTCAATCAATAAGGATAAATACAGAAACAAAAATAAAAAGTGAAATACAAAATATTCTTTGTACATTACAAATATTATTGTCACGATCCAGACTCACTTTTCCCATATTCTGTTAGTTTCTCCTATGCTTTACTTCTGCGGTGTTTGTTCCAGTTAGCGCTGAGGTTTGCTCGCGCTGTGACCACACATCACTCCCAGATGATGCAGAAGTGGTCTGTCCACACTGTTCCTGCTCTGTGCTCTCTGGGCCTGATTCAGACCCGCTCGCGAGCGCTGAGCGCCTGCAAGCGGGTCGATGTTGCCCAAGTGCGCATGCGCACAATGGAGGCGGCTCCGTCGTGCGCATGCGCGAGACCCGAATAACGACGGCCAAGCCGTCGTTATGGGTCTCGCACCAAAGGGGGCATGCTGTCGATGGTGATTGACAGCAAACCCCCTTTGGTGGGCGTGCCGGGGGCGTGGCTGCCCATACGGAGGCGTTCCCATGGGAACGCCTACCGTCTGGGGCCAGGCCCCACTGACATCACTAGTGATGTCAGTGGGAGTGCTTTTGGCTCTGATAGAGCCAAAAGCACTCCAGGGCTTGCGGCAGACGAGACCCTACCACAAGAGTCTCGTCGCAAGCCCATCATTTTGGCCGCTCGCTATAGCTGTGGGTGGTCACCCACAGCTATGCGAGCGGCCAGGAGGCCGCTCCAAAAAGTAAGAGGGACAGCCCTGATTCAGAGCGAGCGCTCTGTCAGAGCGTCCGGCTCTGAATCAGGGCCTCAGTGTGTTACTCAGCAGGCTAGCACTCAGGCTGCACGCCAGAGTTCCATCCAAAATTCAGTATGGGCGCAGCCATGTTGGATTCAGTCACCTAACTCTCTTCCACCATTCAGAGTGCTGCTCCCAGACCAGATGATCGCAGCATCTAATCCCTGGGGATCCACCCCTAGAAATTCCATTTCCTGAATGGCCTCCATTGCCAGTACAACGTCGCTTCTGCTGAGAATACTGCTCTGTGCTGAGCTCCCAGGTACTCTGTATGTGAACGGTACCACTTCGTATCATTCCAGTTCCAAGTCTGGTTTTCAAGTCTCCAATTCCATCTAGTACTCCAGTTTGGTTTTACCACAGAGATTTGCTCATCCCTACCACCATCGGTCCCAGCCGATCTCTCCAATCATCAGTCATATCTCTAATCATCGGCCCCAGCCGATGTTTCCAATCAACGGCCCCAGCCGATATCTCCAATCATCGGTCACAGCCGATATCTCCAATCATCGGTCCCAGCCAATATCTCCAAACATTGGTCTCATACCAATACAGTACTTCAATTCATCAACTTCGGTCTCAAACTGATCTAGTTCTTCAATTACGCCTTCCTAGGCTCCACTTCAGCCTCCCACACCTGTTCCAACCACCTCCAACCCTCAGGCGTGACAACTATAAATATAAGTCACGGTATAATACCTTTTCTTTAAGAGTATTATTACCAATATTCTAGTTTTTTTTTGCGTACTTGACTCATTTCTGAATTTACCATGTTTAATAACTTCTTTTTTTTAGTGGGGGATTCCCTAGGGCAGTTGATGTTAGAGGCTCACCTTTCTCTCCCTTTTTTGTGCAATTGATTGTCTGGGAGTCTAATGAAGTAGCACTTCCCTACGAATCTCTATAATTACAGAAATATATTATAATGGGATTTAGGGACTGAGAAAAGAAATTTAACACACTCTAAAACTTAATTACTGAAATAGAAAGAAAATGAACTGTAACACTGAGCAATGAGGATTATTTTTGGTGCTGGAAGACCTTAGTAAGTGCTCATCCCATCTCCAACCGCAAACCTCAAACAACCACCGAAGTCGGGCCACCTGTCCTTGGCGCTCCCATAAGATGCATCTGTTCCGTGCATTCATGCAGTTACCGTCCAAAAAGGCCCATATCACAGAAGGCCAAGAGGGGTATTCAATATAAATGCGTTAACTTCGAAGTTTTGAAGGCTGCAGTTAACGGAGCACATCGAAGATTTTTTTTGCGTTAAAGTATGGTGCGCGCTCCCGCTTATCCCCGTTATTCAATATAAAAGTAACGAAAACGGCAAACTCCGAAGTTGGATTTGCGTAAAGTTACGAATTTTTCCTTAAAATAATTGTAAGACCCCCCTAAAGTTGTAAAAACATGGGGGAACACTATGGGTACCCCCGATTTAGCCTTTAATTGAAAGTCGGGGATTTAAATAGCCGCAGCAGGTGTTTTTTTCCGTGCTGGACTTTTCGCTCCACATCGGAGATTTTTCAGGGATAAAGTATCGGGCGCGCGCCCACTTTATCCCCGTATTCAATATCAAATCTACGAAAACGGGACCTGGCGAAGTGGGATTTGCGTTAAACTACGAAATTTTCCTTGAAAAAATTGTAGGACCCCCCTAAAGTTGTAAAAACATGGGGGATCACTATGGGTACCCCCGTTTTAGCCTGCAAATGAAAGTCGGGGATTTAAATAGCCGCAGCAGGTGTTTTTTTCCTGACATTGAAGAAGTGATGCAGAAGAGCACTTATGTTATTTTTTTCGTTTTTTTTAGTGGTCCCATCAAATTTGGGGTACATGAAAATGGGTACTAGCATATTTTGATGTCCCTAAAGTAAGTTTTTAAAACTTCTGCATTTGTACACCTGCTGCTATAATTCTATTTTAGAATACACCTGCCGCATACATGCAGAATAGCCCTGAACCTATTTCCCTATTGTTTAACAATTTTTTCCCATTTTTTTTTTGCACCCCATTTTTTAAAGTAATTTTTTGGGGTGTCCCTATTTTTTTTTTAAACTTTTTTTGACACAGTTCTTTTTTAAATGTCAATCTCAGGGGTGCAGGCTATTTTTTTTAAGCCTGCACCCCTAAACCCCAATTCTGCACTTTTTTTCGACACCTATTCAATGGTGAAAACTTATCCCCGTTTTTTATCAAAGACTTTTCAAAAATGCGATAAGTCTTTGAAATACATTAGCCCCAATAGGACTCCTAAAGTACATCTTAAAATAATCAGTAAAAATAATTAATGGAAAGTCCAGTTTAGTATAATCTACTTAGTAGCGTATCTATAATGGGGTGTGCGGGGCACATGGGACCCTGGATCCAGGGGGCCCACATTGAAATCCCTGCATTTTTTTTTTAAACACACTTATCTGTCCGGATTCCTTCGTTGGCATGGAGCAAATCACTGTGAACATTGTTCAGTAGACATTTTCCAGGAGATTTGCACATGAACAGTACAGAAATCACCGGGAACAGGGTGGGGATGGCATGTTCCACAAGAACTACGCATGAACTGTACACACTGGCACAGTGCCAGAGTCCACTCACAACTGCACCACGGGGAGAGGAGGGGGCCCGCATGTAGGCTGCACACTGCCGCTCTCCTCTCTTAATCCGCCCCTAAATCTACTGCACTGTACTTTAACTGTCTTTAAAAATACAATAACTTTATGACACCCTATTAAATGACATGTATAAAACTGGGTAAAGCTTCCCATGGGGTTGGGTACAGGATGCCGGCACTTGGAATCCCAGTGGTCAGAATCCGGACGCCGGCATTCCGACAGGGTTAGGATACAGGGTAGGTATCCTAACCCTCCCCTTCTCCCTATGGGTGCCTGAACTTAACCTTCCCCTAGTGCTTAACCCTAACCTCTATCACTAACCCCGCCAACCCTGCTACTTATGCCGGTGCCGGGATTCTGACAGGTGTGGGGATTCCGGCACCGGTATTCTAAGTGCCAACATCCACTGCGCCTGGATCAGGAGAGTTTCTAGAGAGGAGGGGGCCAGTGTGCAGTCTCCGACACGGGCCCCCTCCTCTCCGCCCGGCTGTGCACTGAGCTGTGCTTGGCCAGCGCCGGAGTTACAGACTCTGGGCACTAGAGTGTGCCCAGAGTCTAGAATTAATGCACAGGTCACCGGGAAAATGACCACGGCGGCCATTTTCCCTGTACTGCGCATGCGCAAATGACGAGAAAATGGCCGCCGCGGCCATTTTCCAGTCGATTTACAGGGTCGGACCCCGTGCCGACGTGGGACTCCGGAGAGGTAAGTAATATTATGGGTGCAGGGTGTGCGGTGCGGGGCCCCCCTGGACCCAGGGGCCCGTGTTCCCCGCACACCCTGCACCCATTACAGATACGCCCCTGGCCCGGATACTGAACGTATCCCAATTCCCACACTTTGACATACTAAAATATTACAAATAAGTATTAAAACATATACTTTAGTGTGCAGAATCTATTATTTACATTGGATCATGGTTAAAAGAGCAGAACTCCTATACCCACTCTGCAGGGTTGGTTTATAGAAGATGATAAACCTGCTTAATGTTTTCCATGGATAGAATATCTCTTTAAGGTGGTTCTACCTAATGGGTGTATCTTGTGCAATGCAGTTTTTTCTGTTTCAGTAAGAGGGTGGTGGTTTGTCTTCAAAGTTAACTTGCTGCATTAACACAATGCCAATATAAAGAACAGTGCTGACATGATAGTATACAGTTAGAAAGGTCAGTCCCTGGCATCCGCTCTGTACAATCCTGCAGTGTTTCAATGGCCGTGGGAAGATAGATTGCTGTTAAAACATTCTGTGTTTGCCAGTGGGGCTAAACGAAAAAAGCTAAGGGACCTAATTGAATCCCTTCACTACTTAGCAATGTATTGCAGTCCCTGCAGCAGTAAAGTGGTTGTGTAATGTGCAATTCAGTTCAAATGCAAATGCTATTTCTCACTGCAGTGGCATCGCTATTAATAATGGACAAAACACATTCTCTAGTAATTATACTGTATATCTGCAGTATAACATTTTAGCACAATAGCTTGGATGAGTTTCCAACAAAAGACAGAAAATACGATTTCGGGGTTGCAGAACCATAACAATGGTGAATTGGAAAAGGACCCAAATAAAACATCTGACCGTTTTTTTTTTTCCTAAGGTTAATCCAATCCATCCAAATATGAAAGATCATCGGCACTACTGCCAAAATGACTGACCGCATATATTACATTATCACAGCTATAGTCAGAAATTACTGTTATGTCAATGTTATCTAGCAGAAGTGGCTTGTCTAGTATGGGAAGAAGTTATACTGCTCAGGGAAATATGGTACAGCACTATAAAACATTCACAACAAACAGCATGTGTAAATGGCTAAAGGTAAATAAATTAGGCATGTGGTTGAGTTAGGAACGCTCCCAGGTCAGTTACTGTGAAACCAGACACAGAAAATATATAGGCTACGCAGCTCCACTGTAATTAAATCAGATGTATTCTGAAGGTCTATAAAATAGCAATGACACACAGCATCTGTAGGATCTGCAATGCAGCATCTGTTCTTCCTGTCGGACCAAAGGAAAACCCAAAGATTACAGGATCGCACATTTCATTCAAACGAGACACAGTAGCGTAGTCAGGCTGTGGACCTATTAGGGAAGACTCACCTGTTTGTGGAGTGTATCTTGCATGTTTCCGCACAGCGCAGTGTGGGGGCATTTATGGGGAAAATTATTTGGTACGGGGTGGTGATCTCTGCCACCGAGGATCTATTACCAATAGGGGTGTGGGGGGTAATGACACTGGGGAATCTATGGCCACTGGGGGTGGGAGGTACTTTTACAATGTGTCCTGTCGACACGGAGGAAGAGGGGGGTGACGGATGGGGTACCAGAGGGTGTGGTATGAAAAGTTGACATTAAGAATGTCGATAGTCAGACTGTTGACACCAGAATGCCATCAGGTTCTGAATGTCGACATGGACTTTAGGTCGAAAAGCAATATGTCGACATGCAAAAAATGTTCACACGGTTAAAATGTTGACATTTAACATGTAGACACCAGAATATCAACAGGTTTTTGGGGGTTATTTTGGCCTAACGTTAAACCTAACAATTCCATTCTGATGTCGACGTGCTAAATGGCAACATTATGTCAACATTAACCAAGTCAACATTTTTTACATACTGCTTGTCAACCTAAAGTCCATGTTGTCATTCTGACTTGATCCCGGTACAAGTCACTCTCTAGACACTTTTTTTTTTTTTATTATGAAATATTTAAATACAGATGTTCTAAACTTAAATAAAAAATGTCAATTTCTGACTTATTTTTTAAATGAAACAGTTCAGTGGTTAAAAGAGGATTTTGTGCTTCTGCGCGGTCTTATGTGACTCATACTGGTTTTGCGGCAATCTACATGTATGTGTTCCAACTACTGGCACGCCGTAATCACCGTGCTGGGCCATGTGGACCGGGTGAGCCAGGCTTGATAAGCCAGAAGCCTGAATGAACAACATGAAGATAACCAGTCTTTCTAGAGAGCTATTTTGTATTCTGCATTGTAACACACTCTGTCCCTTTTTAACTTGCAAATCCATTAAATGAATTCAACATATTCAGGCACTGCGCTATAATTCTGCTGACCCTGGCCGCAGGAGCACAGAACCATCTTTACTTTTGATAATCAGAAACAGCATGGTCTCTTTCTGTGGATAATTTAACCTGTCTTCCCTGCTGATAAGGGAATTTTACACGCTGTACCCAGGTAACAAAAAAAATCTCTATACTTAGGAAATATATATTATTTAACATTTTAAAACAATAGGACGCATTTGATTATCTAAGACCAGAGTACTGCACATACAAATATGTCTCAGTATAAAACACTCCAGAGGAAAGATACAAAAAATATTATATTATTGTGATCAAGGCCCGATTAAGGGTTCTGGATGCCTTAGGCCAGGGATGGGGAACCTCAGGCCTGGTCTGGTCCTCTGAGCTTTTTTTCTGCTAGCCTCATCTGGCTAGCACGGTGCCTAGAATGGCACCCTGCAGCCAGAATCTATGCAGCAGTGCCGCCAGGAGCGTCCTTAGAACGCTTCAGATGGTCACACCGCTGCCCTTACAGCTCCCCAGAGCATCCTCAGCGTGCTCCAGACATTGCTGTAATCACCGGCGATTGTGGCCCGGCCCCTGTGTGACATCACACGGAGGAGGTGTGGCCTGCACCAGGCCCGCAAATAATGTTATATACATCAAAATGGTCTTCGGCAGAAAAAAAGTTCCCCACCCCTGCCCTAGGCAAATATACCTGTAGCGCCCCCTGTAACACTGCTAACACAGAGCCCGGTGTGTATGCACGCTCAGGAAATCACCATTCATGCTGAACGTCTGCAGGTAACCAAGATCAGCATGTGTGAGCTTGGTATCTTCTGATGAGTATGGAGTGTAAAGTAGACTTTGGCTTCTGGGGAACGCTGGGAAGACTCTAATGATAATGCAGCTCGTCAGGCTGTCCAGATGGCGCTGTAGAACAATAAGCATAAAGTATAGGTTTGCTGTATGGCCACATTGCCATAGTCATCTGATAGTCACTTTAAGAACTTGTCAACATGGAATGAATTAGGTCTTCATTTCATTCCCCAGCTGCCAACTGCGTGGCGATCCCCCTTGCTCCCAAGTCCTGGAGCCCTAGTCTGCAGCCTAATCAGCCTAATGGTTGATCAGGTAGTGACGCTCATTCGCTGCTGATCATGGGCTTTGATAAATGAAACATACAATAATGCAGTAATGGTGAGTACACACTACACGATATGCTCCCTGAGCGATATCATCTAGTGTGTCCCCGGCAGGCTGCGCTCAATGTCGTTCGTGACATTGAGCACAGCCGCTGAACGATATCATTAACGATGGCGTTCAGCGCCGGGCTCTCTCCCCCATTCCCCAACATGCAGCAACCTGACGAGGTCGTCCGATTGTGCTGCATGTTCAGGCGATGGACAATGTCGGAAACGACCGGCGGGAGTGCGCATCGCTGGTCGTTTCCGACATAAAGATGCACGATTTGTGCACGATTACTGAGCGATTGCACGATTGTACCCACCATAACAGTGAGGTTGCTGGTTGCTACGGCTTACAATCTAAAAAGAAATACAGGGGTAGATATTAAAACTGCAAATGTTTACTGTGTACAGTGGGTCTGATTCAAGGATCGCTATTCTGTTATAGTGTTAAAAGAAATGGAAATGTTGCATTCTGACCTTTTTGAAACCTCGATAAAATAAAATAAAAAAAAAAAACAGGAAAATGATGAACATTTTGCAATGTCCTTACTGTGCTGCAAATAAAATTAATTTGATTATTTTTTATATTTACACTAAAGGAATGCTTTCATTCATAGAGTATGTTACTTTGTTTCCTGAAGCTCCTATTAATTTTATAAATTTCCCAAATAGGGAAGAAAAGAAAAAAAGTTTAATGCAATAATAGGAGAGCTCAATAAACCGTTTATTGCATACTACATCTTGCTTAGCTGCTAATAAAACTCGTAAAATCCCCCAGCATGAGTTGGTTCTAAATAAATCTCTGTGATTCGTTTTTACGACCTGACGGTTTTTTCTTATTCTTTTGCTTCTTTTTTTTAAATAAACATAAAGATAATATGCAATAGATAGTAAAAATCAGATTAATTAAAAAAATAAAAAAAAAGACCCATTGAAAAGATACTTTTAATCTAGACACTGCTGTGATTATGTAACTGGGCTCATTGCAGACAAAGCTTCAAGCATGACAATAAATTTGCAAGGAAAATTCATGGTAACATCTGTATTCTTTACATCTTATGACACACACTCACTGTATTAGGACGCTGCAGGTACGCTCGTAACACTATCAGTCTCTTTGTTGTATGAGTTTTACTCCCTCAAGTGTTCGAGAAAATTTTCAAAGGCATAGATTTCGCTCCTGATCTTATTGTATTTACAGACCTGACCATTGGATATGTATTTCTATGGGATGTAGTCCGGAAGCCGACGGTCTAAATGCCGACCGCCGGCTTCCAGACACTGTAATACCGACTAAGGACGAATGACAGGCGTCTAAATCTAGACGCCTGTCATTTGACCGATGTCGGGAGACCGGCGCACGGCATCCCGACCGAGTGGATGCCGGGCGCCGCAGCAGACAGCCGCGCGGGGGGGGAGGGTTAGGTTTAGGGCTCCCGGGCGGGACTTAGGGTTAGGCACCGCCCCGGGAGGTTAGGGTTAAGCTAGGGGGAGGGAGGGTTAGGCACCCCCGGGGGGAGGTTAGGGTTATGCACCCCCCCGGGGGACTTAAGTTTAGGTGGCGGGAAGGGGGGCGTTAGGTTTAGGCAGTGGGGAAGGGGGGGTTAGGTTTAGGCACCCTAAAGGAGGATTAGAGTTAGGGGGTAGAATTAGATTAGTTTATACTTACATTTAGGACAATCGGGATTTCATCCTTTGTCGGGCAGCTGCTGTCGGGATTTGAATCACACCCATTTCTATAGTGTGACTATTATACAGGGGTTGGGTATGAAATACCAGAGACTGAGTAGCTGCCAGTTCAAATCCCGACGCTGGAAGCCCAAAGGTGCAGAATCTCAACAGCGGCTGTAAGTAACCTAACCCTCTCCCCACCTCTACCCTCCCTTAGTGATGCCTAACCCTAACCTCCCCCCTCTGGTGCCTAACCCTAACCCCCACCCCCCTTCCCGCACCCTAAACCTAACTCCCAGTGGGGTGCCTAACCCTAACCTCGCACCCCGCTGGTGCCTAACCCTAACCCCCACCCCCCTTCCCGCACCCTAAACCTAACTCTTCCAGGGGGGTGCCTAACCCTAACCCCCACCAACCTTCTGGCACCCTAAACTTAACTCTCCCGGGGATGGTGCCTAAGCCTAACCTCCCCCCGGTAGTGCCCAACCCTAACGCTCCCTCCCCGCAACCTAACCTTCCCCGCGGGTGGAGGTCCCTAAACTTAACCTCTCCCTTCCCGGACTAACGTGCATTCTTACCCCAGATCCTTCGTTCGGGATTCTGGCGGTCGACATGCAGATGCCGGTATCCTGATCCCCTTCAGGATAGTGGCGTCAGCATTTTGACGGGCGGTGGGATTCCCACGTCGGTATATCGACTACCGGCATCCCGTCCGCCGGCATATTCACTTCATCCCTTATACCATACAGATGTGTCCGCATACATCTAGCCTCACTACACCATGCAGCGCAAGTTGCCTTGTGTGAGTGAGCCGCCAGGACCTGCGCTATTCTACCAGCGTTGGGAGTCTTTTTTTGCTGAAAATGCATCTAAGTCACAATACAACGTGACTATGACTAGAACGCACCAACAGACTGCGCTGAGTAATGTGATATGTGACACCTGTATATCTGTGTGCTCCTGAGTCTGTATATGGGAGAGTGCGCTGAGTAATGTGATATGTGACACCTGTATATCTCTGTGCCACTGAGTCTGTATATGGGAGACTGCGCTGAGTAATGTGATATGTGAGACCTGTATATCTGTGTGACACTGAGTCTGTATATGGGAGACTGCACTGAGTAATGTGATATGTGACACCTGTATATCTGTGTGCTCCTGAGTCTGTATATAGGAGACTGCACTGAGTAATGTGATAGGTGACACCTGTATATCTGTGTGCTCCTGAGTCTGTATATAGGAGACTGCGCTGAGTAATGTGATATGTGACACCTGTATATCTGTGTGCACCTAAGACTGTATATGGGAGACTGCGCTGAGTAATGCGATATGTGACACCTGTATATCTCTGTTCTCCTGAGTCTGTATATGGGAGACTGCACTGATTAATGTGATATGTGACACCTCTATATCTGTGTGCTCCTGTGTCTGTATATGGGAGACTGCACTGAGTAATGTGATATGTGACACCTGTATATCTGTGTGCACCTGAGTCTGTATATGGGAGACTGTGCTGAGTAATGTGATATGTGAGACCTGTATATCTGTGTGCTCCTGAGTCTGTATATGGGAGACTGCACTGATTAATGTGATATGTTACACCTGTATATCTGTGTTCTCCTGAGTCTGTATATGGGAGACTGCACTGAGTAATGTGATATGTGACACCTGTACATCTGTGTGCTCCTGAGTCTGTATGTGGGAGACTGTGCTGAGTAATGTGATATGTGACACCTCTATATCTGTGTTCTCCTGAGTCTGTATATGGGAGACTGCACTGAGTAATGTGATATGTGACACCTGTACATCTGTGTGCTCCTGAGTCTGTATGTGGGAGACTGTGCTGAGTAATGTGATATGTGACACCTGTACATCTGTGTGCTCCTGA
Source organism: Taudactylus pleione (assembly GCA_031769625.1). NCBI lineage: Eukaryota > Metazoa > Chordata > Amphibia > Anura > Myobatrachidae > Taudactylus > Taudactylus pleione. Next base: position 725,377 of record JAUIMM010000163.1, read on the forward strand.
GTCTGTATGTGGGAGACTGCACTGAGTAATGTGATATGTGACACCTGTATATCTGTGTGCTCCTGAGTCTGTATATAGGAGACTGCGCTGAGTAATGTGATATGTGACACCTGTATATCTGTGTGCTCCTGAGTCTGTATATAGGAGACTGCACTGAGTAATGTGATCTGTGACACCTGTATATATGTGTGCTCCTGAGTCTGTATATAGGAGACTGCACTGAGTAATGTGATATGTGACACCTGTACATCTGTGTGCACCTGAGTCTGTATACAGGAGACTGTGCTGAGTAATGTGATATGTGACACCTGTATATCTGTGTGCTCCTGAGTCTGTATATAGGAGACTGCGCTGAGTAATGTGATATGTGACACCTGTATATCTGTGTGCTCCTGAGTCTGTATATAGGAGACTGCACTGAGTAATGTGATCTGTGACACCTGTATATATGTGTGCTCCTGAGTCTGTATATAGGAGACTGCACTGAGTAATGTGATATGTGACACCTGTACATCTGTGTGCACCTGAGTCTGTATACAGGAGACTGTGCTGAGTAATGTGATATGTGACACCTGTACATCTGTGTGCTCCTGAGTCTGTATATGGGAGACTGCGCTGAGTAATGTGATATGCCACCTGTATATCTGTGTGCTCCTGAGTCTGTATATAGGAGACTGCACTGAGTAATGTGATATGTGACACCTGTATATCTATGTGCACCTGAGTCTGTATACAGGAGACTGTGCTGAGTAATGTGATCTGTGACACCTGTATATCTGTGTGCACCTGAGTCTGTATACAGGAGACTGTGCTGAGTAATGTGATATGTGACACCTGTATAGCTCTGTGCACCTGAGTCTGTATATGGGAGACTGCGCTGAGTAATGTGATCTGTGACACCTGTATATCTGTGTGCTCCTGAGTCTGTATATGGGAGACTGCGCTGAGTAATGTGATATGCCACCTGTATATCTATGTGCACCTGAGTCTGTATACAGGAGACTGTGCTGAGTAATGTGATCTGTGACACCTGTATATCTGTGTGCTCCTGAGTCTGTATATGGGAGACTGCGCTGAGTAATGTGATATGTGACACCTGTATATCTGTGTGCTCCTGAGTCTGTATATGGGAGACTGCACTGATTAATGTGATATGTTACACCTGTATATCTGTGTTCTCCTGAGTCTGTATATGGGAGACTGCACTGAGTAATGTGATATGTGACACCTGTACATCTGTGTGCTCCTGAGTCTGTATGTGGGAGACTGTGCTGAGTAATGTGATATGTGACACCTCTATATCTGTGTTCTCCTGAGTCTGTATATGGGAGACTGCACTGAGTAATGTGATATGTGACACCTGTACATCTGTGTGCTCCTGAGTCTGTATGTGGGAGACTGTGCTGAGTAATGTGATATGTGACACCTGTACATCTGTGTGCTCCTGAGTCTGTATGTGGGAGACTGCACTGAGTAATGTGATATGTGACACCTGTATATCTGTGTGCTCCTGAGTCTGTATATAGGAGACTGCGCTGAGTAATGTGATATGTGACACCTGTATATCTGTGTGCTCCTGAGTCTGTATATAGGAGACTGCACTGAGTAATGTGATCTGTGACACCTGTATATATGTGTGCTCCTGAGTCTGTATATAGGAGACTGCACTGAGTAATGTGATATGTGACACCTGTACATCTGTGTGCACCTGAGTCTGTATACAGGAGACTGTGCTGAGTAATGTGATATGTGACACCTGTATATCTGTGTGCTCCTGAGTCTGTATATAGGAGACTGCGCTGAGTAATGTGATATGTGACACCTGTATATCTGTGTGCTCCTGAGTCTGTATATAGGAGACTGCACTGAGTAATGTGATCTGTGACACCTGTATATATGTGTGCTCCTGAGTCTGTATATAGGAGACTGCACTGAGTAATGTGATATGTGACACCTGTACATCTGTGTGCACCTGAGTCTGTATACAGGAGACTGTGCTGAGTAATGTGATATGTGACACCTGTACATCTGTGTGCTCCTGAGTCTGTATATGGGAGACTGCGCTGAGTAATGTGATATGCCACCTGTATATCTGTGTGCTCCTGAGTCTGTATATAGGAGACTGCACTGAGTAATGTGATATGTGACACCTGTATATCTATGTGCACCTGAGTCTGTATACAGGAGACTGTGCTGAGTAATGTGATCTGTGACACCTGTATATCTGTGTGCACCTGAGTCTGTATACAGGAGACTGTGCTGAGTAATGTGATATGTGACACCTGTATAGCTCTGTGCACCTGAGTCTGTATATGGGAGACTGCGCTGAGTAATGTGATCTGTGACACCTGTATATCTGTGTGCTCCTGAGTCTGTATATGGGAGACTGAGCTGAGTAATGTGATATTTGACACCTGTATATCTGTGTGCTCCTGAGTCTGTATATGAACCACAACGGAATTTGGAATGAAAAAACTGCGGCAGCTACATTGTGGCACTTCGTATACAGATTTCAAGAATCAGCACAGTCTGCTGCTGCGTCCTAGTCGCATCGCATTGCAACTGACGCATTTTCACCCCCCCCCCAAAAAAAAATCATGTTGAAAAGACGCCCGGCGCTAGCAGAGTCTCACTAGACTTGGCGTGTCGTGAGGGTCTTATTAGCGCGATTGCAGCAAAGATGTATATGGACACATCTGTAAGCAGAAATGAAAGTTGGATGGGATAAAGAAGAACTGGCTAATATATTTTAAGCCGGAACATTTGGGATGGGATGCAGCGGGGGGGAATAAAAAACCCGGGCTGGTACAATTTCCGCTGACAGCGAGTAGCTTAGGGATGGGCATCAGTATGCGATATTTCAGAATGATCAATAGTCCTGTCCGATGTGTCGTGATGTTTCATCCAGTATGGTACACTTGATATATCATGCGGATTGATTCTGCCATTTTATCTTTTACATCCCAGCTCTCTCTTGTGTTCATTTTAGGCTGTCCTGAGATTGTCGGAGAGAGACTTCTTACAGGCTGAATACATGAAAATGAGGGCCAGTGATTTAACATTGGTAAAAATTCTAGGTTATAATACGTAGTTCTTAGTGGTCTGCCTCTGGTAAGAGGATGTGCTCTGTATTGTATATTGGTCACTAGGATGTTCTCTATATTGTAATGGGGTCACTTGCATGGGGGGGGTTATATGGTGGTATATAATTTTCTCTCTATATTGTACAGTACTGTGGTCACTACAATGTTCTTCATTATGTAGCAGAAACTAGATTGAATAATAAGTGATTGCATGGCAATATACACTACAGTTCTGTCTGTTTCTTAAATATGAACTATTACAGGAAGAGGTTATATTTGTTATTTAATAAACTACTACTGCTCAATCAGTAATGTGAGTGGCATATATTTCTGCTTAGGGAGCTATGTGATGTGTCTTATACAGTATTATAGAAAGCAACAGAAATTGCAAAGTCTGCCCTATACTAGCCTTGTGTGTTTGGTTAGATTTTCTGATGTGCTCTGCAGGAGTGAGAACTACTTGTCTTAGTGTGTCAGGCAAAACGTGGTTGAATCCCAAAACGGTTGGGGTATAAAGACAGTACTAATCTCATACAGAGCAACTGCAGCTAGATAGTGGGTAACCAGGATAACATTACATTGTCGTTCAGAGACATCTAGCATCGGCCCTGCAGCACAGCCGATGCCGATATATCGGCACATCTGGCTGTGTGTATGGGCAAACCTGCTGACCGCCCTTATACTTGGTGCAGGGACCCGCCGACACTGGGATGTCGACTGCTGAAATCCTGATCAGCGCTAGAAGACTGGTGCCGGAGTCCCGACATGCCTGGGGATGCCAACGCCGGAATCCCAGCAGTCGGCATCCTGACCGCAAGTACAGCAGGCGCCCTTAGCTGTTAAACGCGCGGGGGGGGTTAAGTTTAGACACCCTGGGGGGAGTTAGGAATAGGTTGAGGGAGTGGGGAGGTTAGGGATAGACTCCGAGCAGGAAGGGTTAGGGTTAGGCACCAACGGGGGGAGGTTAGGGTTAGGCATTAAGAGGGTGGGTTAGGTTAGGTTTAGGGTGCGAGGTAGGGAGGGTTAGATTTAGGGCACATTAAAGGAGGGTTAAGGGGTGTATGTACTGTATGTATGGAAACTGTTGCCTATGGGGATAACCTGTATCAGGGATGTCATGTGAGGCCCCGTGATAACTGGACACTCATTAGACAGTATAGATGTGTCTTCACACATCTTTGCATCAGTCGCGCCAAATAGCCCCTCTCAGCGCGCCAGGTTCCATGAGAGACTGCTAGCACAGGGCGTCGTTTTTTGCTTTAGGTGCCTCTAAGTCATAGGCCCAGTGACAAAGGGGTATAAAGGGGCCCTCCGTCCCAGGCCCCAAGGTTCAGAGAGGCCCGCGACCATGCAAATTTATTATTTAACACTACTAAGCAGCCAGCAACTGAGGTGGGCCGCGGGCAGACTGTGCCACTGTGACACAGCTGCACCACATATGTAAACGGGCGGCCTCTTGCTTGTAAGGAGCGACATGACCTCATGCTGACACGCCGCAGGCGTGGCGAGCAAACACTGGTGGCCTGGGACTGGACGCTGCGGTGGGGGAGAGGACGACAGGAGCCACGGTCCACGTTTGGGGAACCATCATTTGTGCCGGTGCCCATCTTCATGTTGTCAGTGCTGCGGGCTGAAGGGGCAGCCGGCAGAACCACCCGCCCGTCGCCATCAGAGCCGCTCACAAGCAGGTCGATGGTGGGGCACTGCGCACGTTCTCTCACTCCGGGGCTCGCTACAAAAAGGGCGGCTGTCGTTGATCGACAGCTCGCCCCATTTTGTAGGAGTGGTGGGCGGGTGGCTCAGACAAACGGAGGCGTTTGTAGGCGGCCCTACTGACATCACCAGTGATGTCAGTAGGGAGCTTCCTGCTCTGTTAGAGCAGGGAGCTGCCTGGGGCTTGCGGTAGACGAGATCCGACCCCAAGGGGTCTCGTCGCAAGCCACGATTGTCTCGACCATCACAACCATCACCTAGTCACTCGCTAAAGCTGTGGCTGGTAACTTAGCGAGCGGCTAGGAGAAAAGTGTCCGCCCTCATTCAGAGCAAGCGCTCGCATTTTGCGAACGGCTCTGAATGAGGTCCCAAGTCCATCCTGGCCCTGGGCTGGCTGGCCTGCTGGCTGGTAAGTGTTAACACACAGTCAGTGACAGACTGACAGTGTGTTGTAGTAACAGACATGTCTGACTAACAGGCGCTGGGCTTATAATGCTAATAGTGTGGTTTTACTATATATTACCCCTGTGAGACAATGTCGGACTGCTGTGTGTGTATGTGAGACAATGGATGACTGCTGTGGGTATGTCTGTGTGTGTGTTTGTGACAATGGGTGACTTCCACATAACTGCATAGTAGACATATCTATCCTCAGTAAAAAAAAAAAAAAAATACGGGTAACTGCATTGAGCAATAGAATAAATAGTGAATAGAATAAATGCCTTCAACATGCACACAGCATCTATTCACAGGAGAGAAGGACTGGGGGCATGGTCAGCAGCTTCCGGAGTGCTGGGCATGCATACAGCGTGATAAAAACCTTGCGCCATAATTTTTTCGCACATATATATGTATTGGGGGTTGAGATTGTGTTGTGTGTATGTATATGTGTGTGTGTGGGGGCGGTTCAAGGGGGCCCCCAGAGATATCACCGTAGCAGGCCCAAAAATGTTCTGTTGCCGGCCCTGCTAAGTCACAAGGTGATGTAACTAGAACACAACAGGAGCCTGTGCTGATTAGTTTGACAAGTGATCGGTCACAGCTATTACAATGCCAAGTTCCATATACAGACTCAGACGCGCAAAGATATACAAGTGTCACATATCAAATGAATTAGCACAGTCTCCTGGTGCGACCCAGTCTCATAGCATCGCGACTTAGGCTTCTTTTTTTTCCCGAAAATGCATCTAACGCTAGCAGAGATGCAGGGGACCTGGCGGGTCACTCGCGCTAGGCTTATCGTGCTTCGTGGCGTATTGAGGATACTGTACTTGTAGGAGCACACATCTGTATGACAACAGAAGCTTCTATTTGCTTGGTAAGAACACTACTTGCCCGTAACAATAAACATTTATTGACTGCATAAATTGGCTGCCTCTAATGTGTGCATGCACCATGTATTTAAAGACCCCAATTCATATAAAACATAGAGAAGACTGAGAACCGGAATGAAAAATACTGAAAAAGGTTTATTCCTTCCAATGTGAACAGTCCGTTGACATTTTCATAGTAAGAGGGTTAGTTATCAACCACAGTAACCTACTTTAGATTTGGTAGAGACACCTAAATTGCTGTAAATTCATATTTTTATGTCTGCCACGTACTGTAAGAGGAAAATGTCAGCTCTGTGGTTCATGTATTCAGAACTTCCAGTGGTTTATTGTGCAGCCAGAAATAAGCGAGAAACTACTACAGAAATGTTGACATTTTATAATTTGTTTTGTTACAGTGGTAGTTAGCCTTTATAGTGGAGCTACAGTAAACTCTAAAAAAGGAAAATACAATATATATGTTGCAGAAGAAATGGAGATACATTGTCGGTTTATCTAGCAAATTAGAGAATTTTGGTTTTCTTACAAAAGGAAGTATAAATAGCTCACTGAAAAGAAGTGTATCCCATATCCCAAGGAATAGCCCTGGAAAATAAACATTGTTCATGGACATCACAACTTAGGGCTGTATTCAATTAGCCGCGAAAAGTCGGAATCCGCGAAAAAGTATCACCGATTGCGACTTTTCGCCAGGCGGAAACTTATCTCCGTAATCAACTTTTCACTTACGGGAAAACGCAATGCAATGTAATAGGCAATAAAGATTCGCCTCTGAATAGGTGGAGAAAAAAAAAGTGCAAAATCGCTACTTTGGGGTGCAAAGGTGGGAAAACCATTCAGCACCCTTGGGACAGCCGGCCAAAGGATAACTGCGTCAAAAACAACCTAAAAAAAAGTGAGAAACACCCCCCAAAAAAGCACTTTGAAAATAGGGGTGAAAAAATGCAAAGTGGGGGTACAAACTTTAAGGGGTAAATTTACTAAAGTGAGAGTTTTTAGAAGTGAGTTTTAAAAGTAATGTTGCCCATAGCAACCAATCAGATTCTACTTTAACTAGCACCTTCTGGAAGATAATAGCTAGAATCTGATTGGTTGCTATGGGCAACATCACTTTTAAAACTCACTTCTAAAAACTCTCACTGTAGTAAATGTACTCCTAAGAGTAGGGAAATAGACTTTTGAGGGGTCTGCAAGTATGGGTGAGGAGTTTTTTGGATTGCTGGTGCTTGCTTCAGGTGTGTTTTGTAGGGTTTTTTTAACTTTACTTTAGCGACTTTAAACCATGCTTGCACCCATTTTCATGTACCCCAAATTTGGCAGGACTACTTATTTTCACCCAAAAATACTGCTTTATGCCATTCTTCACCACTAGTGGAAAGACACTAATTAGAAGAAATTGACACACCTTAAGTACCCCAAATAGCTTTATTAGGGCTAATCGGGGGTCTGTACATTGATCCCCAATGTTAGTGCATCTTTTAGGCTGATTTCCCCAATTCTGACAGCACTTTTCACCTGGTATACATTCGCCGGTTTGCGTTTCAGTGTTTTGGAATCGAAAAGGGTGAATCGCATGTACTGGCGCGATAAGTTTCCTCGGCTAAAATACGCGATGTAGGTGAAAAGTCCGGCATGTGAAAAAGTATCACAGGTGCGAAACTAATTGAATACGGCCCCCATTATCAATTATTTATACAGTACCGCCCTATATAAGCAGCTTTACAGAGAATATATCTCTGCTCTATTGAAGCTTACAGTCCATCCAATTTTTGCAAACTGACATTTAACCCTCTAGCACGAGTTTACATTATGGGAGAGAACATACAAACTGCACACAGATAGAGCCATAGTCTGAATGAAACCACAGTGCTACCTGTGATATCAGAGCATGTAAATACACGAGGGCTGATTCAATCACCAGCAGCTTGCCCAGCACACATATCCGCCCGTTACGGTAGCTGATTTCTGCTCGCACTTCCATAAGCTGTGAGCAGAAATGGTTAAGAAAGCAGTACTAGAAAAAGTAGTGTGTAATAACCGGGTGTCGCTATACCATAAATAGATAGGATAAAGACAATAGGCCTCATTCAGAGGCGGTCGGAGGATGCAAGCGGTCGCTCAGAAACTGGGCGGCCGCCTGCATCCTGACCACCCGCCTCTGTTGCGGTCAGGCTGTGGGTTAACACCCACAGCTCTAACGACCGCTTGGGTGATGGTTGCGATGGTCAGAGACCATCGCGACCATCGGGGCTTACGACGAGACCCTAGGGTAGGGTCTCACTTGGCGTAAGCCCCGGAGAGCTTCTGGCTCTGTCAGAGCCGGAAGCTCTCCACTGACATCACTAGTGATGTCAGTGGGGCCTCCCCCAAACAGTAGGTGTTCCCATGGGAACGCCTCCGTTTGGGCTGCCACCCCCCCGGCCCGCCTTCCAAACGGGGCGAGCTGTCAATCAACATCGACAGCTCACCCCCTTTGGAAAGAGACCCGCTACGACCGGCGCTGTCAGTTGTAGCGGGTCTCACGCCGTACGACCGCCTCTGAATAAGGTCCAATGTACTTCTCTTTTGCTGCACTTGATAACAATGAGTATTCGTACATGCGGAGAGAGATGAGACACCTTACAGTGTAATATTGGTAAAACAAAAGGATAGACAAAAGTTATTCTAAAAAAAAAATGAGGCTTTGAAAAGCCAACAAATAAGTAAATGAAAAAAGGAGCAGTCAATGTACAATAAGTAGATATAGAATATGAGCAGTGGGAGTAGCAATAAAGCGTGTTGATAGTCTGGTACGCAGGCTTTTTAGCCACTAACTGCTACAACCATATAGTTTGAATATATGTATTGGTTTGTTAGGGACACATACAGGCACAAGAAGGTACTAGCCAGCACATTAAACAGTAAAGCTGCATACACACACACAACGATTTTGTTACCAACAATTTTATGAACGATTTTATGAACGATTATCTGTCAGATTTTTTAAAGTGTAATGAACGATTTTTTTGAACTACAAACGATCTTTGCATATTAACTTAATGAAAATCGTTGAGTTGACAAGTCTGACTGAACTACAAACGTGAACGCGCATGAACGATGATCGTTCATCGTTTGACTCAGAAAGTGAAAAAATTTTTCAAACGATTATCGTTAAATGATATCGTTTAACAATAATCGTTCAAAAAATCGCTGTGTGGATGCAGCTGAAGGAACGCTATCACAATAAGAAATACACAAAACTTAGTTTTCTAGAAATAAATAAGTTGCTAGTGTGAGGTGATCCTATACAGGACTGTTGAGACACCTGCAGAGCCTGGATGATACTGAGGGGGTATGACCAAATGTCGTCCTGAAAAAAAAAAAAAAACTATGTAAAATACTATGCGTCCCAACCCCAGGCAGGGTAATTAGTATCTGGCCCCCTTCTCGGCTCCCACCTGAAGTCCTGCTTAGGTTTTCCCAAACTATCGTTTGGGTGCCCAAAACATGGACTTTTCGCACGTCTGCTTGCCACCTCAAGAGGCTGCCAAAAAAACAACTGAATTCCGTCTGTCAGTTATTTTCAAAACCCCAGAGACCCTTTTCCAGGATCGAGTGCTTTTTGCTATGTAAAGTTCTGAGTCTGTTCTCTGCCTGTCGGTCTGAGAATTGGAAGCATAGCCCACGGATCAAACACAACCAACACCAAAGTTTCTTTCCTTGTTTGTGTAATGAGATGAACAGCCAATACAGGCCTATATTGAACATCATACCCGCTATCATAGCAAAGCATACTTTTTTTCATTGATGCCAATAAGTTGAGAAAATACAGTATGGCCAAGAGCAGGATGTCCCTCCAAAGTTGATGACAGGACAAGAATATACTCATCAGGGAGACACCTAAGATGCCTATGGCAACAGTAAAGGAGAAACCTATATAATACCTCTCTATGCAAGGTATTACGTCTGACACTTTGATCACACTACACTGCATGTCATTACACAGGCAGACCACAATTCCCAGCATCCTCTGCAGCTCATCTAAAAGTCAGGAGCAGGTCACATGATCAGTGTCAGGTGGTAAGGCCAGAGACAGCTGGAGCATGTGGGAGCTGGTTGGGGCAATTGGAGTGCCACTGTGTGAGAGACTGAGCTGCATTGGTGGGAGCTGCTGTCACCGCCATACTGAAGAGGAAGACTGGCTCTGCCAGGGGGGGGGGGGGAGCTACTAGTGACCGTACCCTTTTTCTTGTCTGAGCCTGGAGTGTGGCACACCCATTCAAGAGACGAGGTGGTGTTGTGTTAGGACTGCCCAGATCACTGAAATACTGTCCAGTGCTGAACTGGCTCAGCTGGAACAGACAGCAGGAGAAAAGGTCAGTAACGGTACTGAGAATTACCTCACTCCTGTAGAGTTTCTACACAGGATCCCCTCCCCAGTTTTATCAGCAATTGTTATATTGTTCTTAGACGACAGGGAAATCTTGCAGCAGTGTTAGACCTATTTACAGTATATAAGAGAAATTACACTGAGCCAGTGCAAACACTAAAGAAATTAATATCCAGCGGTTACTAAAAACCACACTGTATTTGGAGGATGCGTGAGCGAGGTTATGGATTATTCACTTTATCAACTGAAATAGTATATAGTGAGTTCAGCATAGAACAAACATCCCCTGATGAAACCTTTAGAATACAAAAGTTGCTTGTACTGTTTGATTGAGACTTTACCAAGGATATTGAGTACTCCCTCTTATTAACCCCTCACCCCAACTGCCAACTCCATGTGAATGGCATCAGTATCCCTTGGAGTGTACAATTCTTCAATCCAACACGTGCACCAACCTCAGCTGCAACGTTAATAGTTAAATTCCTAGGCTAGATTTAAATCACATATATAGAGATTTATTTCTGCAATGTTAAAGTATAAGCTTTAATAATTATAACTAATTATCGTAAGATTTTAATGTCAATTGTTGTAAATTCTGACGACAAAAAAAATTGTTTTTTTGCATGACTTGTTGGACTGGTCCTAAATAGTAGAGTTGCAGGGCAAGAATAGTATAGTTGCAATAAAATATACTCTGCGTTAAACAACTCTAAATATATCTGAGTTAAACTGGTTAACTGATATTGATGTACACTGATAACTGTCACTGGGTAGATGTTAAGTTGTATTTGTTGTATCTTGTTATATAGTAGTATAACTGTGTACCCTGAAAGAGTTCATTTCCATACTTGACATTTGACAAATTTAAGGGTGATGTCCTAATTTCATACTAACTTGAATGAAAATAAAGTTGAACTTTCCTTCCTGTGTCATTTACTGTACCTTGGGTGGGAACTCCACCTCTCTGCTGTGTAGTGAAATAAATAAAATAACCTTCTGAATAGGCCCACTTGGAAGATCCAGCAGGTGAAGAACAGAGTTCAATCACAACCCATCACTCCCAGCGGAAGAATACTGTAAATAGCCATAGCAATTGTCACAGGGTTGTTACACTTGTATGTGGAAACAATCACCCGTATTATACACTTTTGGGCTTTGGTTTACAGTGATAAGATGGAGGTCATTTTCCACAGAATAAAACATGATACATGCATCTAAAGAAATTTAAAAACATACATCCCATCATGCCAAACCATGTCTTATGCTCTGATGACACCAAGGTTGAGCATTTTAATCTGGATTCTAAAAGACACGTTTGGCACAAAGAAGACATCACAGGTCATCACCCAAAGAACATCAATACCATCTGTGAACATGATGGTGACACCATCAAGCTTTGGGACTGCTTCTCTCCAGCTGGAACTGGGGCTCCAGTCAGGTTAGAGAGCCTAATGAATAGCTCTTAATCTTAAAATAATTTGGCATGTAACCTGCTAGCTTGTGTTAGAAAGCTGAAGAGAAATTTAACTTTCCAACATGATAATGATGCCAAGCTCACATAGAAGTCATCCAAGGAACGGCTTCAGAAAAGGAAGATAAAAGTCTTTGCAATGCCCAGACAGAGCCCAAACCCCAATCACAGAGAAAATATGTGGAATCATCTAGAGGATCTAGCATTGGAGATCCCATCACAATTTCATGGACTTTGATTTTTTTTTTTCTGGGGAAGAGTAGATAATATTGTAAGGTCCAGACGTACAAAAGTTGATCGAGACTCATTCAAAAAGACCCACTGCCATAGTAATAGCAATAGGTGCTTCCATAATGTGTAAGTTTAAGGTTGTGCAATACTTCGGCATCCGGGGTATTGGAGTGTTTCATTTTTACTTATTTTTCCTACAAAAATGTCTATAGTATTTGTTGTTAACTGGCATTTAGTTAGACGTAAAGTCACATAAAAAGTTTGAAAAAGGTCTCACATGATGTATCTTACTTTACATCACAAACTACTGCAATTCCTAAAGTGGTGGTGAAGACATGTATACTATTTGTGACACTTCCTACTTAATTTTTTTGCTCATACAATAATATATAATATAATATAATATAAATAATATAACTCACTTAAAAAAAATAAAAATTCAACAAGATTCTGTCCAGAGTTCACAAAGATTCGATTCAAAATTCAACCAGTGTTTCAATATTAATGTACCTGTACCCCAATCCAACGGGAAGTTATTTTCTAATTATTTGACAGTGAAGTTACAGTTATTTGTTGACTTTTGTGTAGTTTTATCTCACTGACCTAAATGGTAGTTTTTGCCAATCCTACCACTTGGCTATCTATTGCCGTATGCAGGCCCAGCAATATGGGGGTAACAAGGGGGACAGTGGCCCCTCAGGAATCTCAGAAGTCTAGTTAATGTGTACACCTTACCTGTGCCGCTGCAGTATTCAGCAGGGTACAGGCAGGAAGAGAGTCAGTAAAGTTTTATTTATTTTTTTGCCGATGCAGTGCTCGCGACATTGGACCACTGGATTGGAAAGGAGCCGAGTCGACTGCGAAGAAGGGCAGCAAGAGGTAAATGCAAGCTGGGCCGGAAAGACGCAGGGATTAGGGGCTGGAGATGAAGTGACACCCGGGAGGATGGAGCTGAAGAAATGGAGCTGAGGAGACACAAGTGGATGTGCTGGAGAGACACAGGTTAAAGGGGCTGACAGATATGGGGGGGAGGATGATACTGAAAGATACCGGGGGGGGGGGTTGAGTTGAAAGACACAGAGGGGATAAGGAAGAGATACATAGAAGGGGGGGGATGAGGTTAGAGAGACCCGGGCAGGGATGAGGCTGGAGAGACACAGGCGGCGTAAGCCAATAGCCGACCGGCGTGTACCTACCAGGGAAGAATGGGGGCCCCAAAAATATGAGTGTGTCAGTCCCCAAGATTTCTGTTGCCATCCCTGGCAGTATGTTACATGTATTTTGTAATATTAGTTTATCATTATCTGGAAAGTAAATATATAATAGAATATACTTCATATTCTTATGGTCCAAGTACATGCCAGCTCCTACAACCATGTCATCTACCTATATAAGAGAGTCATTAAAATCCATATAGTAAAAGTATATTCACCCAGTGAAATTAACACTTATTGAAACTAGGCAGGATAAACTCCTGATGGGTATTTTGTCATGTATGGCATACTCCCATGAGCCACTGTAAAGGGCACACAGAAGCATTACCAGTGATATTTCCATCACTATGGTCAGAAAAAGTAACTGACATTTTAAGCACATTTGATAAAGCATTCCTCTGCAAGCAGATTCATTCTGATAATATGACATTTATCTCTACAAAACTCAAACACAATAAAAAGGTCACTTCTAGAAGTGAGATGATACATAGAAGACACAATCAATGGAATCGTCTTTCAATAGACTAAACGAGGGGGTCAAGAAAAGGCAATGCAGCTTATAGATGAAATTTGAAAGTTAAAATTAAATCAATACATATTTTGCTCAATTTGAAAAATGATTAAACAAAACAAAAAAACTATAGTGCCTTACGGAAGACTTTTTTTTTCAGACAAGTGGGTTGGTCATAAACATATTCTCCTTTTAGGGTAAAACATACAATAGTTAAAATACTTCGGGCCATATCTTATTAGCTGCAATAAGACGATTTTCGGCGACAACTGCTTATTTGGGGAGATGCACTAAGCCTTGGCGATAGATAAATTGGAGAGTGATAAAGTACCAACCAATCAGCTCCTGTCATTTTTCAAACACAGCCTGTAAACTGCCAGTTAGGAGCTGATTGGTTAGTACTTTCTCACTCTCCGAGGCTTAGTGCATCTACCCCCATTGTGCTAAAAAAAATACTCATCTTGAAAATCCTATTAGCCGCGGATTTCGGACGTGAGAATCCTACATACTGTAGCAAAAGTTTTCACCAACTCTGAGCAGATGAAAAGTTGTGCAAAGCCCCTATTTTAAGGTAAAAATGTTGGGACTTGACCCAGAACCCCTTGGACACCCCCTTAATGACTAATTAGGCAATAAGAACTTTTTGATTAGCTTAATTGGGACAATAATGACATGTCATTTTTGGGGTGAAAAGGTAAAAAGTGCTGGAAAATGGGTTTAAAAGTAGTGGGACAGGTATTATGGGGGGCTGTATAGATGGGACAAGTGTTTTAACCATTGCAGGTGCAAGTGATGGTATATTTTGAATTTTTTTATATATATATATATATATATATATATATATATATATATATATATATAAAAGTGCCCTAAAATGACTTCAAAAATATACATACACCCATTTTTAGTTACCCTAAATTTAACTACAGCATTTATTTTGGCCAAAAAATATTGCTATCATTTTTCACTGTTAGCGAAACATTCATATAACAGTCATTTGCCACAATTTAAGAACCCCAAACCCTTTGATTATGGCCACTGACAGTCATTTAATGTTAGCCTATATTAGTTTACATTTTTGTGGGGTCAGGCTGATTTCTCCATTTTCTCCTGTACTTTTCGCCAGTTTTCCGTGCAAGAATCTTCATGAGAATTTGTACTCACCTTTTGCAATAGGATTCTCTGATAAGCGGGAGTGCGCGTACATGCGAAAAGTGACATATTCGGGCAAATGGTGCTATAAGTTTCCATCTGCGAAAACTTAACGTTTTCGCGTCTAATTGGATATGGCCCCGCATTTTCTGGAGAACTCTCTATAAGGATTTCATACATCAGAGTAGACAACAAACAAATCCTTACCTGTTCAACTACAATTGCAGATCTAATACTTTCAACAGGAGGGCTGGCTGACATCTTAGCTTCAAACTCATCAACTTGGATAACTCGCTGGCCGTTAAGGAATCTCTAGGCCCCAACAATGGGCCCGATTTAGGGATGGACGCTGCTTTTGCACAGCAGCTTGCGATGTTTGCGGCATCCGCCATCTGAGGAAGCCTAGCCTAGCTTACTCAGAATGACCACCTCCTGCCCGCTTGCGAGGCCAGAAAATCTGCGTCAGTAGATGCAGACACTGGCCTCACCATGCCCCCGTTTTCTGTAAACACAGGCAGCGCCTGCTCGACCCCGACCTCAGATGGCCACAGCATGTCAATCAAGCTGCAGCTTGGGGGCACTGCATGTGATCTCGCAGGACTCATTTTGCACATGCACAGTCCACCCACCAGTAACTGGAATGCTCTCTGTATGGTATACTGCATACGAAGATGAACTCTGTATGATACAGCAGTCACTGACCTCTGTGTGGTAAGAAGAGCACTGGAATGCCTTTTGTATTGTGTGGCAGCCACTGGGATGCTCACTGTATGGTATGGCTGTCTCAAGGATGTTCTGAACAGCATACGCACCTGGTTTACTACTAGTTAACATCAGTGTGTGCTTGCATCTGCCCTATACTATATGCAAAGAAAATGCCCCCTAACAGGTGCATATATGCTGATGTGCTGACCTGCTTGGGCCCTTCAGTTACTGAACTTTGCCTACATGAGAAAACCCTGTCTTACCCCTGTTCAGGGTCTCCGGTCATAAGTGTAGATACTGTACGTTCAGAATGTGTTTAACACTGTTGATAGCTATTATCAATCCTTATTGAAAGGGCCAACATAATCAGCAATAAGAATGTTTTGATCACTCTCATCAGACCCTGACCCATTGAAGCTCACTCTAAAATCCCTACCAGACAGGCTCATCTTTTCTTACGGTTTCTTCAGGCGCACCACACTGCCGCTCTCATCGCGCCAGGTCCTGTGCGACAAGGCTGCGGTGAGCATCTTTCTCACTCAAAATGCGCATCTTATTCGCATAACGAAAACAACTATCATACAGTGATCAATCAGATGTGTGTACATCTGTGAGACGGAGTCTGAATCTGTGTAAGGAGGGCTCCGATGTGAGGCCGCGGCTTTTCCTCACCCAGAGTTCCGCAGTGCTTCATGTACATGTGTAAAACAAATTCCTGTGCGGGTAAAGTAGCAACCCGGCGTGTCTGGTACACTGCGAGTTTCTTTTCGATGCATCCTTGATGCAACTAAAGGCGGGTATCCACTACCCGACTGTGAAAGACTGAACAATAACGTTATCGTTACTTATATCGTTCAGTACAGGCACCCTCCCTCATCCACGAACATGGTCAACCTGACAATATCGTCAGGTTGACCAGCATGTTCGGGCGAGGAGCGATGCTGGTAACGACCAGCGTGAACGCAGATCGCTGGTCATTGACGATATTTTACTGCTAGATCAGTGCACGATTAATGGACGACTGAATGATAGCTATATCGTTAGGTCGTCCATTAATATCGCGTAGTTGATACACACCTTAAGATGCACAATTTGACTGAATATACAGTATGCTACTGATCTCAAGGGGTGCCTTGTGTCCTTGAGTTACCAGATAATAAAGAACCCACCTCCCATCACTGAGGGTGTGTATTGCCATTTACTTGAAGGCAAACAGCCCCATGTCTATTAAAATGCTATTGTCTTGTTGTAAATGCTGTTTTTAATGTAGGTGGACCACCGAGCGTATGTATATCTGTGGCCCCTGTACGCTGGAATACATGGTAGCAATACTCAGATACTACATGAGGACAGGCCCTACCTATTCTCCAGCAGAGCAACCACTGCATTATAAAAAGGGACTTCTTACCACTGAAGTAAATTACAGGTAATGGAATCAGATAATCATTACACTGCTGCTCAATGGAGTGGAAATGTGCATTCCAAGAACGCTCAACGCAACTCATCTCTCCTGAAACCTCAATTTGCTTATCTATCTAGTAAGGACGAGGGCCTATTTGTTTTGCCAATTTCCGGCCGCAGAACAGAAAGTCCTTCATTTTCTCTCTTATTTATTTATTTTCCAGAGACATCATCTACTAGAATTGTTTTTAAGAGCGATTTTAGCAATCAGTATTTTGTAGTACGTCTATTTTTCTCTTTTAAATTAGCCCATGTAATGTTCCGTCACAGCACCCTTCATTCACTGTAACAATGACATGGAATTGCCTGTGTGCACGTATGATGGAGATGTTCCTTCGGCAAGGTCATGGACCGCGGTAATGAAAGCCACATATGCTGAAGAGCCCAAGTGCTCTCAAAAACTCTTAATCAACCTTCTATTCTTGTCTCTATTCCAGAGTGAAGACACATTTAGCTCACTTGTTATTACATAGAAATACTGGAAACAGTGCTCACTGCTCTGTTTGCCACCTCTAGAGAATAGCAGGATATGGCAGGGCTTAGATGGCCTCATTACAAAAACAACAGTGTGCTGATTAGAGACAACAAGGACAGGTACATATATGGTATCGCTAAAACAGTTTTATTTCAATATTTACAGGTCGTAAATTCTGTATCCTGGACATTAGATGTGTTACTACAGTAACTGTGCAATAGTTTTTTCTGACAAAAACCTGAAAGGGAGATAGGGCTCGATGCTTCTCGTCATTCTCCTACAAACTTGACATTGTGCCCTCCTGTTCCGCCCATATCACTAGGAGGTATGGCAGGATGTGGGCAGGGGGGCAGCTCCCCGCATAGTATTTTTGAATAAAAATTTGGGAGGGGGTGTGGCTACACCTCCCAGATTTGGCCAGGCCCCACCCACCCCCATTACCAGGGGGGGTGGCTTTCAACAGCTCTGGATGTGGGAGGGTTAATCAGGAAGTTGATGATACTCCCCAGCAATTCGGGAGTCCTCCGTATGTGTCGGCAGATTGGGCAAGTATGAATCTTCCAAATGCTTATAACGTAATTATACAAAAAATTGGCCTGAGAAGAGTTGTTGCAGAACTGATGCACATACATGAAAGTAACGAGTAGGTTCCAACACTAATGAACCTGCGGCATTCTCTATAACATCAAAGTAAAGGCGCATATCCGCTACACGAAAAATTGGACGATTCGAACGATAGCGTTAATCGTCCTCAATATCGTGCAGTGGATGTGCCGTCAACGACCAGTGATGCGCGCTCCCTCTGGTCATTGACGCCGTCGCTCATCGCCCGAACCTGCTGTCCAACCTGACGATATCGTCAGGTTCTGCAGGTTCGGGGATGAGGGAGGGTGCCGCCACTGAACGATATATCGTTCAGTGTGGGCTCAATGTCAGCTGCACAGTATAATGAGCGATAGAACGATAACTATATCGTTAATTAATCGTGTAATGGATATGCGCCTTTACTGGTCATGAAAATACTGTACACAACTGCTAGCTCTAGGCTATTGCTACTTTTAACTATTCCAACAGAAATATTGAGAACATTGCTCCCAGTGAACTGTGGGGGGTGGTCTGACGGTGAGCTGTGTGGTCGCTGCATCCGGGCTTCATGTACAGCAGTTTCTCGCCCGTTGTTCGGAGTGTCGTCTAGGGAGCCTGGGCAATCTGAATAAGAGACAGAGCAGTTATCACAGCAGGTTTACTGCAGCAGGATTTGGAGCAACCTCCCTGAATATTACTGTTCTTCTTCAAAGATAGGGCTGAGTATAAAATAACACCGTTATATGTACATTATACAGAACGTGTACAACATCATAACAAAACTGCAAGTCCAGGTCATTGTGCAAGGTATAAGCATCTGGAGGCTTTTCTGGAGGTAAAGAGCCTGATTCAGAGGGGAATGTTTTCAGTCTGTGCAATCTCCTGTGGTGCGTCTGATGGTCCAACCGATGTTCCGATGGTGTGTCTTACTACGCCCAACAGTGGAATTGAAGAAATAACAAAATAAAAATAACAAACATTTTTTAAAAAGTTTAAATAGATCGGCATCATTTATGTGTGCTATTGACGAGAATTACGGATATGGGTTTACAGTATGTGAATTTCATCTTTTAATGAAAATATTGGCTGGCGCTAGGCAAGAAATGTCTGCTATTAGTACTCCGTAGGAAAAACAGTATTATCAATATTATTTTTCTATAATGCGTATTTCTTATGCATGGCGACATCCGTATTCGGTTATTATATTTTTTTTATGGGGGCTTCATTTGAGCAACCTCAATTAGAATCCTGCGCTTTTTTGGCAATAAACATTGGCCTTTGGGTTCTGGGATCAGTCACAAAATTGATTGAGACAACTTCAAAAAAGTACCAGGAAGCTTCTGGCCCAGCGGTCATTACAGTAGGACAGCAATTTAGGGATGTATTTGATCTTTGTGAACCCCGTTTTCCCAAATGGCGTTTCATTAGCAGCAAACATTGTATATAATCCCCATAAAAAAAAATCCTTTTAATCAATGTCTCCTTAAAACTAGGAAAGTAAATTCCATTCAGCCGAGAATGAAACATGCCTGATCAGGGAAACGACACTTTCATCCTAGGAATCAGCATCAATCACAATGACAAGTCTTCCCTGCCTGCTCTCCTCTCTTTCTCTTAGAAAATTACACTGAGTTATGTTATCTTCAATAAGCTCTGATATAATCACACCTAAACCTTTTGTGGGGAAGAAATTGTTCAGCACCTAAGTGGATCGCACCTGGCACGCTCGCCATGGATGTTTCAAAACGCCCAAAGCAGGTGCCGCGGTATTATTTAAAGAGATGTAATGAAACATTTAGACCATTTTTTTTTTTTTTAACTGCAGGCACCTTATCTCATTCTGTGCGCGTGGAACATCACACCGGGTGCCGCGTTAGACAAAGCAGCAACAGATGACAGACAAAAGTCATTCAGAAGTCAAAGACAACTCAAGTGGAGCTGCCAAACTGTAGCAGGTGAATCAATGATATAATTGTGAGGGAAACAAAGGCCCTCATTCAGAGCCGTACGCTCTGAGTAGAGCGCACGCTCTGAATGAGGGCCGGGCTCCATTTTCATGGAGCGTCCTCCTGGACGCTCGTATAGCTGTGGGTCACCACCCACAGGCTATACGAGCGTGCATTGTGATGGTCGCGATGGTTGAGACCATCTCGACCATCGAATTTGCGAGCCGGAGCCTGCGGTTGAGGTTTTCAACCGCAAGCTCCGGAGTGATTTTGGCTCTATCAGAGCCAAAATCACTCCCACTGACATCACTAGTGATGTCAGTGGGCCGGCTTCTGACGGGAGGCGTTCCCGTGGGAACGCCCCCGTCAGGGAGGCACGCCCCCGGCACGCCCACCAAAGGGGGCGTGCTGTCAATCAACATTGACAGCACGCCCCCTTTGATCGGACACAACGAGCGAAGGACTTTCCTTCGCTCGTCGCGTCTGGCGCATGCGCACGACAGAGCTCCCTCCGTCGTGCGCATGCTCAGTCCATAACATCGACCCACTTGCGAGCGGACAGCCGCTCGCGAGTGGGTCTGAATCAGGCCCAAAGTCCCAAAAGGATATAGACAGTTTAACTGTCCAAGCAAAAGGACAAAAGGAAAGCTGCTCTGTGCAGGTCAGGCGTCCCTCGGCTGTCATGTACACTGGAAGCAGTCTTTCACAGGTCGCTGGTGGCAATGCAGTTAGAACAATTCCAGGGTAGATGGGGAGGTTGGACTACAGATATATTTTGGGGTACCCGCAAAGATTAAGGATCACCCAGATGTACTATGGAGGGATCGCAGCTGATCTGTGGTCCCTCCCTTTTGGTCCGCAAATGCAGCCCCCATAGGTTTGTATGCTGTGCTGCCAGATGTACCAAGCTCCGGAATGCTTGGCCCCGATAGGTAATGCCATCTCCAGATGGCATTATCCTATAATACCCTATGGGCAAATACTTCGCAAATTCTCATGTAGCTGGATGCTCCTGATCCCTCTTAGGGCCGTATTCAATTAGCTTCGCACCCGCAATAAATTTTTGCATGCGGGACTTTTCGCCTACATCTTGTATTTTAGCAGCGGAAACTTCTCGTGCGCTATTCGCGCCATTCAATTCGCAAAGATGTGAAAACGGCAAAACGCGAAGTCAGAACAAGCGAAAAGTGTTGTCAGCAGGGGTGCCGAGAGGGGGGGGGGGAGCAGGTACAAATTACCTGGGCCCAGGCTTTCTGGAGGGGCCCGGCGGGGGCCCTGGTCCGGCACCGCCCCCCCTCCCTCCTACATCACAGCAGCCCAGCACACACTGCTGTGTGCTGGGCTGCAGTGGGAGACTGCTCGCAGCAGCTGGAGCAGTCTCCTATGCCTATGGGGGGAGCGATCATGCTGATTGTGGCCGTGCGCCAGGCTGAGGGGCTCACAGAGCCCCCCTCCCAGTGAAGCGGCGCTGCTAAAATGTTTTTTTTATTCTGTGTTTTGTCCTAAGGGGACGTGGCCACGCCTCCCCTGATTAGGCCATGCCCCCTGTCACCCGGGCCCACCGTGGCTCTTGGCTGCCCTGGTTGTCAGAATTGGTGAAATCAGCCTGAACCCCCCAAAAAGATGCAGAAACATTGGGGATCAATGTAATAGTGCCCGATTAGCCCTAATAAAACAGTTTGGGGTACTTAAGTTGGTACAATTGCCTCAAATTAGCGTATTTGCACAAGTGGTGAAAAATGGCATAAAGCAGAATTTTTTGGAGAAAATAAGTAGTCCTGGCTAATTTGGGGTACCTGAAAGTAGGTGCTAGCATATTTTAATGTCTCTAAAGTGTAGTTTTAATAAAAGTGAAATTCCTCCCTCATATAAGCACCTGCATTCCCAAAAACACTTGTCCTCTTCTTAGAGCACCCCCAGAACCTTATTTCACTAGTTTGCAAACTTTTCCCCCCACTTTGTGCTTTTTCACCCCAAAATTCAAAGTACTTTTTTGGGGTGTTCATTTTTTTCCAGGAATTTTTTGACACAGTCGTCCTTTGGGGGCTGTTCCAAGGGTTCTGAGTGGTTTCCCCACTTTTGCACCCCAAAATATAAAATGTCACACTTCTTTTCTCCACCTATTCAGAGGCAAATCTTTTTCGCTTATTACATTGCATTGACTTTCCGCGTACGCGAAAAGCGGATGGAATTGAATACGGAGATAAGTTTCTGACTGGCGATACTTTTTTGCGGATCTCGGCTTTTCGCTTGTAATTGAATACGGCCCTTAGTCGGCCCCTGGTGATGCATGTGCTTGCCGTGCATACACAGTGTGCGAGAAGACCCAAACCAGGAAGCAGGGTGATAGCTTTACTCTAACACAATGCTTCCAGCTTTTCCCCAGGACGCGCTCTTATCGGAGTCGGTCACCTGGAAAAAGACAAATACTAAATTCCAGTGAAAATATTATAGTCATCATCACCTTCAAAACCATCACCTTACACCACCCTGGCAATGGCGGCTACAATGCGCAGTCGGCACACCGCTCACGCGCAGTAGTGTGGCTGGGTCCCGCATTAGCGATCTCTTTACTTCTTACACATGGCAGTGATCAGCGCCCATGTAAGTTTATTTTTATACATTCCAGCAATCCTTCATTTTCTTGGATCTGCCCGTTATTTATATTTTTACATAGTTATAACCACCCTCGTCGCTTACATGCAAAACAAAACTCTGCAGTGAGGATGGGGGAAGCTACGAGACAGCGCGAGGCACTGCGTGCTTGGGGTCACGGAAGAAATCAAAGCAAAGGGCTTAGGAAACGGGACAGTGCGATGAGGCTTTTCTTCAACAATATCCCTCAATCTGCCTGATAACGTCTAATGTCACTTTTTATTCACTTTCATTCAAAAAGGGCGTAATCGGTGACATCACAACACTAAGGGCACTTTGCACGGAATACATATGCTTCATCGACGTTTATAATGTCAACAAGCAGATCGGCAGCAGAATGTCGGCAGCGCTATGTAGAATGTTAAAACACTGCTTAAGGCATTTTAATGCTGTCGGCAGCATAAGTGTCTACATGATGAAAAAGTGACACAGCTGACACCATTAAAATGCTTTAAGCAGTGTTTTAACTGTCTACATAGTGCTGCCGACATTCTGCTCCCGATCTTTTGCTTGCTGACATTATGAAAGTCGATGATTTGAATCTCATATGCACATTAGTAGTCATTAAAATGGAAATCCTACACATTTATATTTATTAGCGAGGGAGTGGTCACATGCTGCTACATATCCTTTATATGACTAGGGTGGTGTGACATGTACCATGGCACAGGGCACCGCAGGGCAGGGGGCGCTGTTCAGGCCAGTATATTTTTTGTTTATAACAATTCTCACTTCTTTTATCGCCGGCATCTCCTGGCCGCCCCCATCTCCTCCCTGGCTGACTCCCTCTCCATCTGACCACATCCCCAAGCACTTTCAGTCACATCCTCCTTTCTTTAATACACACAGCTAT
Organism: Taudactylus pleione; assembly: GCA_031769625.1. Classification (NCBI taxonomy): domain Eukaryota; kingdom Metazoa; phylum Chordata; class Amphibia; order Anura; family Myobatrachidae; genus Taudactylus; species Taudactylus pleione. Next base: position 749,132 of record JAUIMM010000163.1, read on the forward strand.
CTGCCCCACAATTACTGATGGCATCCCTGACCACAGTCACCGACCTAAGTGTCGCCAGCAGACCTCGAGTCCCCCTGCCAGTGAGTTCAGCTGCCGGCGCAGGGTACATACACGGATCTCACCACCGCTTATATGTGCTGCATATACACTACAAGCAGCGCTCTTTCTATATCTTCAGTCAGTGAGCTACACTCCCAGCCCCAGGCTTGTGCACTGCAGTTCTGATGGACAAACCAGCGCTCTCCTACCTCCAGAGCCGGGGAGTCATACTGCATAATTATTGTGCATCATCACTGCAGCCGGGAGGGAGCAGCCAGATCGGCATGACTGGGGGGCGTGGCCAGCAAATGGGGGCGGGGCCGGCCAGTCGATGAGTGTCTGCGGACGGGGCGGGGCCACACAATCACATCATTTTGGCCCCGCCCCCGCTACACACTGCAGATATTACAGGCAGTGTGAAGCAGGGGGCGGGGCCAAAATGAGGCGATTCCACTGCCGTCCCCCCCTGCGGGGGCTTTACATGTAAGTGTGGGGGGATAGGAGGGGTCACCGGCAGCCGGGAGGATTGCCTGCCTTCCCGGGAGGTCGGGAGCGGCACACGATTTTCGGGAGGCTCCCGACCAAATCGGGAGGGTAGGCAAGTATGCCTTACCCATGAGGCCTCCCCCCTTTTTTTTGGGCATGAGCCTTATGTCCCCATCTGAAAAATGGTGGGGCGCCTATGCTCTTTCTGCCCCAGGGCAGGGGCGTATTTATAATGGGTGAGGGTGTGCGGGGCACACCGGCCCCTGGGTGCAGGGGGGCCCGCAACGCACACACTGCACCCGTAAAAAACTTACCTCTCTGGAGTTCCACGTTGGCTCCGGTATCTGCGCCTGTAAAAACGTCTGGAAAATGGCCACCGCGGCCATTTTCCTGTCGTTTGCGCATGCGCAGTACAGGGAAAATGGCCGTCGCGGCCATTTTTCCGGTGATCTGTGCATGCGCTATACGCTCTGGGCACACTCTAGTGTCCAGAGTCTATAAGTGCGGCGCTGGCCGTGCACTGCTTAGTGTGCAGCCAGCTGCCGTATGGAAAGGAGGTGGCCCGTGTCGGAGACTGTACACAGGCCCCCTCCTCTCTAGAAATGTCCCTGGCCCAGGGCACCAAAAAGTCTAGTTACAGCTCTATCTATATACTACATTGAAGAGGAGCCTATTGTGGTCAATGAAATATGAAAAATGATAGGGTACTTTCTTTACAATGAGTATTCCTTTTTTCTTTTTAATTAGGGAAAGAGGAAAGCTTCATGGTCCAGTGGTCAGCCTCTTTTCCCCATGGTTGGTCTCATAGCACCAGCCCAAAACCAAAGTCTCATATTAATTTTGGAGGACATTACAGCTTCTCATTGGTCCTGTCCTAATATTTTCATAAACTTAAATAAACTTTATTCTCAGTGAAAGCAGTCATACTAATATAATGATATAAAAATGATGCCGCCGTGTAATGTCCCATTACGATGGTCACTGAGTTTATATATGACTGACATGGCATTTTCCTTTGCACTTGAACAAGTTACTTGTATGCAGTAAAGAAAATTTAATAGGACTAGACCTCCCCATTTTCCTTACAACAGCTTATTAAAAGGAGAGAAAATCAGTATGCATCAACACTTTTATTGGGACTTGCTGTAATCACTTTATTAAAATTGTCGCTGTGTGGTTCATTTTAAAGTCTGCAATATAGAAAATGTGAGCTGTCAGCTGGAAGACGCGGGAGCGCGCACTCAGCGGCCAGCGGGGGATCATTAATTGTTCATTTTGTTTTTCTAAAGAAACACAATTACATATTGATTATCCTAAAACGATTACAATCTATTCATAACCGTTACTAAGACCTAATAAGTTTAGCCCCTTGTTAAAAAAACAAACAAACAAAAACCAGTCGATAATTGGGTAATTAATCCTGTAGCGATACTTAAACAGCCAGGAGAGGAGCTGCGATTTATGTTACTATTCTCATGTAATAGATCCCAGGGGGGACATATTGCAAGAAATTATTGATCTGTTTGCCGTTTGCATTACTTACAATTTTTGCTATACAAGTCAACAAATTCCCGTCTTCTATTATTCCTGCAATTTTTTTGAGCTTTAAAAAGTATATTCACTATGTCAAAAACGTTCTAGTTTCACAGTGAGATCCTTTGAGCTAGCTCGTCACCTGTTAAATTGCATATGCAGGTAAAGACTTAGGGGTCTATTCATGAAGCAGTGAAAAGCCCTTTATCAGTGATAATAACAGGGCTTCTCACTAGGGAGGCCAATCCCGGGATCGGCGGGATCCTGGGATTTTGGCCTAAAAATGGCCAGGATTGAATCTCGGGATTGTAAATTTCCAACCCTGGGATTCGGGATTGGCCTCCCTAGCGGTGATTAGGGAGGGAACCATGGGCGTTTCTAGAGAGGAGGGGGCCCCTGTGCAGTCTCCGACACGGGCCCCCTCCTCTAAACCCGGCAGCGCACTGAGCTGTGCACGACCAGCGCCGGAGTTATAGACTCTGGGCACTAGAGTGTGTCCAGAGTCTATAGTGTATGCACAGATCACAGGGAAAATGGCAGCGACGGCCATTTTCTCTGTACTGCGCATGCGCAAACAATGGGAAAATGGCCGCCGCGGGTATTTTCCAGCCGTTTTACAGCGCCGACGTGGGACTCCGGAGAGGTAAGTAATAATATGGGTGCAGGGTGTGCGGTGCGGGGCACCCCTGGACCCAGGGGTCCTTGTTCCCCACACACCCTGCACCCATTTTAGATATGCCCCTGGAGGGAGCCCAGCTCTCTTCTTAGTCACCGCTGCCCGTCTGCCCTGGCTGTGTGCAGTGCACTGGGATGGTGGGCGGGCAAACGCAGGGCTGCGTAGCGTGACCTCTGTCCTCACGTCACGCTGTGCAGCTCTCCCCTGTGCTGGCTGGAGCTCCTGCACTCCCACCCACCCCCGTACAAAGCACACATTGTGCCGCCCACCGTCAGACACCCGGTAAATCACAGTGGTGGCTGGGCATTTTTTTTTTTTCAAAGCAAAGTCAATCCCGGGATTGGCCTCCCTGCTTTTCACTGCTTTACCCCATTCATAGAAGGGATTACCGTGGAGAAATCTCATATTTAGAGTATCTGCCTGCCGCCCACTCGCTCTGCCCCCACCCCAGCTCTGTACTTGAATGGACTAATGAAGTGACATGGCATACTTAAGACTGCTGCTTACTACCCACTGCACCCACTTCCGCCGCTTTGTCTTGTATTTAGACTAATAAAATGATCAGGCATATACCGGGTCACTTCATACTGCGTACTGCCCACTTCCCCCAATTCCAATGCCGCCGTTCTGCTCTGTATTAAGATTAATAAAGTGACCCGGCATGACTGCAGCTGACTGCCTAATGCCCCGTGACACTCTCTACCGGTGGCTCTGGCTGGCGCGTGCGCAGAAGTGTCCAGCTTCCAGAGCCCAAGATATGTAGCTGTGCAGTACATCACCAAAGGATCGCCCAGGTGCCACCCTTTCGGATTGCTTCTCCAGACAGGTAAGTACAGTATATGTGAGTTGTCCCTTATCTAAGCTATAGATTGCATCAAACTGATGCGATCTATAGTGATAAATAGCAATCCACCACCGCAGATTTACATGCATAGACCCCTTAGCTCAGGTGAAAGCCCATTCCAAACAATGCTTTCATAAAACAAAAAGTAAAATAAGAAAACCGTGTCCTGGTTAAATCGGCAAGTTCAATGTAGGAGGGTGGGATCCAAATTGTATGAGATGTGCCACTGGGCATCGCGGGAACGCCCGACTGCACACATATCAGGCAATTGGGCAATTGTGGTAGTGCCGACCTCACAAGTATTCCCTTGCACCTCTACTGGGTGCGAGGGAAAACTTGTATTGCCAACTGACGCAATGTGCACATCGCCTCAATATTGGGAATTTACTTTCTTCCTTAGATTGTGATCCCCACTGAAGTGCCCGGGCAGGATGCTCCATAGCTAGCGTAGAGCCGTGACGCTCAGTGGTACTTCCAAACATTTCTGTAATGGTGGGGCTGGACATACAGATGATAATTAGACATATAGGGAAAGCAGTATCTTAGGGATCTGCAGCCCTAAGCACATACCTGCCTACTCTCCCAGAAGTAGCGGGAGGCTCACGATATTTCGAGTAGCCCCCCACAACGACGAAAGAGTAGGCAAATCTCTTGCATCCCACCCACTTCCTAGTGAAGTGGGCAGGATGGGGAGATTTTTACGGGAAAATTGCGGGTCCGTGTGGAGGGAACGGGCTAAGTGATGCGAATCACCTCATCTAGCCCCGCCCCCTCAACACGGACCCACAAATCGCTGGCTTTTCCCATTAAAGGGGCAGGGCCTAATGACATCTGGCACCACCCCCAAAGCTGACAGCAACGTCTCCTCTCCGGGATTCTCCCAGGAAGGAGATATGGAAAGTCGGTAAGTATGCCTATGCATCAGTGTAGGACCCTGTTAACAAAGTCTGTCCCTGTAAAACAAAGCATTGCCAATAATAAATTGCAATATGTAAGAAACAGTACATAGACCCTACAGCCTGTAACATGGCAGTTAGGAGCTGGTTGGTAGGTACATTCTCTCTCTCTAAACTTTGATAAATCTACCCCCAATATGTCAAAATAAATTAGAGATCGCGCAATATAGAACATCGAAAAAATGTTTCACGGTCTACATCACTAAACAAGCCAGGAAAGCCTGAAGGACCTCAAACTGTATAGCTTGGAAAAGAGAAGAGACAGAAAGGATATGATCGATGCTTTCAAATATATTTAAGGGATTTAACAAGGAATAAGAGGAAGTGCACGAAAATGGAGGTTTATGTGAAATTTGAGTAACAAATACCTTACTTAATGTGTAGTAGGTAAGTGAAAAAACCCAGCAGAAGTGGTAGAGGCTAATAACAGCCAAATATCAGGCGGCTTTCTTGGACTCCAAGGAAGCGAAGGCAACTCTCCCGTATTCTGCTCGCTGACCACCGCTGCGGCCCACTTCCCGACATCATACCCCCTGCACTACACTGCCGGGAATTGCGGCTCCGTATAGGGTGAGTGGGGCAATGATGACCACAATCACTCGCCTCACTCCTTCCCCTTCCCAACCATCTACCAGCCGGCCCCTCCCGGAGGAGGCAAAACAAATATATATCGGCAGTATGGGCTAATATAGTAGTGCAATTAAAAGACACTTGGAATATAATAATGTGTAACAAGTATAAGGCGTCAATTCAATGAGCCGTGATTAAGTCGTGCCTACGAGTAAGTGCCGCTTTATGCCGCACTTGTGGTACTGGCGGTGTTGTAGATTTTTGTTTGCCGCCCCATAGGGCTGTGTACAAAAATCTACGACTCCAGTGCGAGATCAGGCCGTAGGGGGGGCGAATTCAGCAGCCATTCCCGGCGTTTTATACCATAACAGCAACTCGCCCCCCTCCCTCTTAATTGAAGTGACCCCTAAGGCTCAAAAAGGGTCTGATATTTACAGCAGTAAAATTGGTCTTGTGGGTCTTACCCTGCTACCAAACTATAGGTTTCTAAATTTGTTTTTCTACCGGCTGGAATTCAGTTAAGGTCAATACAACTATGAAACCACTGAATAATATAAAGTAATTAAACTCAATGTTATTTATGGTAGCATATAGCCTTGGTTCTTCCTGGTGCAAGGACATCCCCATTATGCGGCAGCAAAAGCCATGTTTTGGCCAATTCCGAATATACAGCCAAGTAAAGAATTCCCTGTCCGTCTAGATTGCAAGAACTCACGAGCAAGGCCCTCACTCCTTACATTTCACGGCCTACCCCTTCTGTACCTATTCTGCTTTATGCTGTAATTGCACGAGTACTATTCTGCTACGCTCAAATTCTTATGATGGAATCCAAATTTGTTTGCGCCATACAAATATACAGTACGAGGAGGAGGATGCTGTAAGTAGCGTTTATGTCACTTTTATTCCCTCTAAACATTTTCAAATGAAATAAAATGCCCATTTCCCTTATATAACATTTATACGCCATATTTAAACTAAACATCATACTGTGATAGCAGTTTTACTTTCCATCTGTTGATTTTATTTTTTGTGCTTCAATCTCTTTAAATGTTATGCTGTTTTTTTTTTGTTGTATTTTTTTTTTTTTTTTGCTTCTTTTTTTTTTTTTTTTTTTTTTTTACAGGAGACCAAATAAAATCCCTGGAAAAATGATTGTGGCGCTTACTCCCGGGAACTGCTCGCATGCCCCCATTTTATAGGCTGTTAACACCTGTGGGCACAAACGGAGGATAAATATTTCTCTCTTCTAATGGCCTCATAACAAAAGCACTGTACGTCATCTGAATTTAGAAATGGTCTGCAATAGAATCCTCGCTATAATTCTTGCCTGTTTATAAGTATCTGTGAACAGACTCTAATCACTCTTATTACATTTATAAGAGACTACGGCATGGAAGTAACAGTGAATCACCATAATGAACCCATTAACATATTCCTGAACCATTAATTATTGATTTATTTGTAATTATCCCTCTGAATTGTCTTGTTCATTACTTCTCTCCGGTACAGACACAGACTTTTTCAGTCAAAAAATAATTTGTAAGTCTTTTATATCACTGGTGCTTAGTTCCAAATAGAATCTCATTTTTTTTTTAAAGTCCTCATCCATTTAAGCATAACTAGAAAGCCATATTTATACATACACATTGTGCCTGCATTAGCGGGTAATAATCTGTAAGTGACAAATATCAATAAATAAAAGGCATAAAATCTATTTCAGTGACTACTATCATTGAAAACTTCATTAAAGAAACAGGTAGATTAAATATAGGTTTCCGTTTTACCCTGAGTTTTCACTACAGCAGTGTTACAGAGTAACGGTCACTAAAGAATTTTCTTTCCCTTATGTAAAGCTTCTTCCCTTAAGAGTCCCCACAACGCTAAGCAAAAAGCACTGCGTGTCAGTTATGCTTTGGGATAGCCAATCGGTGGCCCCGTAACAATACGGGATCGGTATCTTTACATTAATGAAAATGGAAAATAATATCAATCTGCGCCAGGATCGATATTTTCACTCATTCACAGTTTGGCGAGGTAGGGGGAAGATCGCGCATGCCCAGTAGAGCAAAAGACTCTGGGTAACAGATAAGAACATCGCTGGCGGAATTGTGATTTTTGGATAGATCTTCTTGATAAATCTTGCACACAAAAAACGAAAAAACAACACCCAAAAACTCCCCCCCCCCCCAAACAATCTGTGATGTATTGGAAGTTTTAGCTATCTGAGGCCTCATTTATCAATGAGTTTTATCATTCACGAGTGATAAAACTTGTTGCGTATGATAAATGGGGCTCCAGCCAATCAGCTCCCAACTGTCATCTGTTTCAAAAATGACAGTTGGGAGCTGATTGGCTGGAGCCCCAGTTATCATACACAACAAGTTTTATCACTGAATGATAAATGAGGCCCTACGTTTTCGAACGATCTTGGAATGTCCATCCCTAGTTAGCCTTGCATTGTCATTGCTGGCTACACCCCATTGTGTGAGCTGACCAATCTGAAGTACGTACAAAGTAGTTTAGTTGACCAGACGGAACTGTGAAAGCCAATCATGGAAGCCCAGATGGAAGGATAGAGTGTCCCCACCTACCTAAGTAACGCCGCTTTCTCTAAGGAATAAAACAAATGCATTTAAGATATATTTAGTATAAATTCAGGAGTTATTTCAGGTATATTCTTTAGCACACAGGTTTGGATATATAATCAAGGTAAAATTTAGCTTTACTTGCTCTGTAATACCTATGGCTGTTGCAAAGTGATACACATAACAGTACCATATGTACATAGGTAACAGCATGAATTCTTTGATTTTCTTCCAACATGAAAATCAAACAAAGAGACCAGGTGGAGCTTCTGAAGGAAGGAAAATATACATAGTGTTCACAGAGGTCCAGCAGTCTGGTGCCAGGGGTGCAGCTTACCAAAACTGAGCATAGGTTATAAGATGTAAAGAATTATTAATCAATGCATCTTAAACTTATACACTGCTCTAAAACACATACACAGTTGATGTACTCCCCTATATATTATATAACCTCTACGGCCTATGCCCTCCATCCATTTGCCCTGCACTCTCACCTCTTATAGCTATGGGTGGCAGGTGAATGGTATCCTGCTCCCAAGTGGTTTCTTCAAGCCTAACAATCCCCTAAAGTTGAACAATCAGAGCCCCAATCTACAAGGCAGCAGTACTGTGACTCCCCTCCATGGAATGGGCGCTGCTACGAATGAAGTTAATAGGTCGACATGAAATAGGTTAACATGGACAACGGGCCGACGGGTACAAAAGACTGTCTGACAAAAGGTTGACGGAGCAAAACGTTCGCCAGTTTCAAATGGTTGACACACATTTGGTCGACACAAATCCTAACCCTCCCTCCTAGTGCCTAACCAGAACCGTTCCCTCCAGCAGCTTAGCCCTCCCCCAAGTGCCTAACTCTAACCTTAAAAATGTTTAAAAAACATGTCGACCATTTGTGTGTCGGCCATTTGAACAGGTTTTCCTGAAAAACTAGGAATTATGCATACTGTACTGTACCTGCAACTCTGAAGCAAGCTGACCTTTCCTGTTCCCATGAAAACCATAGTGATGAATTAAAACCCATTTCACTCATGTATCACTGTCTTTCATTCTATATGAATTCATATAGTAATAATATTTACACTTTCCAACAGCCGCCCCCACATCCCCACAACTCAAATATTAATTATAACGGTGTCACCACAGTTTGCTTTCTCAGATAGGGTAACTTTTGCTAATAAAACTCCAGAATCAAAAATGAAAAGCAATTTGCTTGCAATAATTGAGTGTGCATATGGTAGATTACTTAATGACATGCTGCAGATGAAATAATTATTAGTTCTCACTTCGTGGCTTTAATAATAACGGGGCTCACTGCAATCAAAGGAGATTAAAATTGGGTAACTCTATTCCCAGGTTTTAAAAGATCCAAAACAATGTATGATCATTATGCTAAATTTGGTGTTCTACTGATAACAAATCAGACGTGGGCATGGATTAAAGTATTCATGTTCTACAATCATGTGAAAAAAAGTATACATTCAATCAAATCTGGCGCAAGGGATGTATTAGTTATTATGTGTGGATCATAAGTGGTAGATATCATAAAAAGATTTTATTTATAATAATTGATGGGTAGTCAAGCATACATAAAAAGATAAATGTATACTTCCGTAATAATCATACAATGCTGGATATACGTGGTGCTGTTTAAAAGATAATAGTCTTTCACTGTCCCAATATACAATCCTAGCCGCAAATTGTAAATTGCAGTAGATCTGAAAGTTCCTCTAGGATAGATAAAAGTCAATCTAGACAGTCCAGTACATTATCAAAATTAATGAAAGTTAAAAAATATATATTCTCCTTGATGTCAAACTATTAAAATATACTGCGTCTCAACCCGATTTAAAATGCTAAAATTGAAAGAAATTACATTTAGCATAGATATTGTAACTCTGGTCCTGGTTCAGACCCGGTCGCAAGCGCTGAGCGCTCGCAACCGGGACAATGTTTGCCCACTGGGCATGCGCACGACGGAGCCGGCTAGCGACGGGTGCTCCGTCGCTCCGGGTCTCGCACCAAAGGGGGCGAGCTGTCGATGGTGATTGACAGCTCGCCCCGTTTGGTAGGCTGACCAAACGGAGGCGTTCCCGAAGGAACGCCTGCCGTTTGGGGGCGGCCCCACTGACATCACCAGTGATGTCAGTGGGAGAGCTTCCGGCTCTATTAGAGGCAGAAGCTCTCTGGGGCTTGCGGCCACAAGACCCTTCCACAAGGGTCTCGTCGCAAGCCTGATGGTCGCGATGGTCTTGACCATCGCGACCATCAACCTGGCCACTCGCAATAGCTGTGGGTGGTCATCCACAGTTATGCGAGCGGCCAGGAGGCCGGACAAAAACAAAAAAAAAACGCCCTGATTCAGAGCGATCGCTCGTTCAGAGCGTCAGTCTCTGAATCAGGCTCCCTGTGCTATTGTCACAGTAAAAGATGTTGTTATATTTAACAACAATATTGATACTATGAGTATCAATATTGTGTTTCAATTAAGATAGGCACCTATGTAAATAAACACCACACTTAAGATATATGAAAATGTAGATGAGATGTATTTAATTTAACTTTTTGTTCATATAAGGATCATAATTGGTTTTTAATCATTGCTGAAGGAATAAACTCTGTGACCCTTGAAAGCTGATAAACGTGAGCCATTTGTAACAATAAATATCTAAAAGGAATCACTGCATGATTGATATCTAATTGAGCTTTGAGCTCTTTACAATGAGAAGCCAAACCCTGACGATGCCCGCATTATGGGAGAAACGCGTTGGAATAGCAACTGCCAGGAGTGAAGCCAGAGTGTCCATATTCCGGAAGTCAGTCGCTGCCATTACAGAGACGGGACCCCCTAAGGAACAGAGGAATTGTGCCAAGCTGAAAAGCTGGAGAGAGAACCAGGCCATCTGCTAGAAACGAGGAGGATATTGCCCGGAGGACTTTTTACGGAGGGCGCGACAGGTACACATCTGGACCGCCGACAGGTGGGAAAAGTAGCAATCTTCACCCGGCCAGGCTTACCGGTAAGCTTCAAATAACTACACAGCGCTGTTAGTCTAGGAAACGCTACACTCTGTACAGAGACCGGAATATATTTAAACTTTCATTTATTTTGATAATGTACTGGACTGTCTAGACTGACTTTTATCTATCCTAGATGAACTTTTAGATCTACTACCATTTACAATTTGCGGCTAGCATTGTATATTGAGACAGTGAAAGTCTATTATCTTTTAAACAGCACCACGTATATCCAGCATTGTATGATTATTATTTAAGTATACATTTATCTTTTTATGTATGCTTGACTACCCATCAATTATTATAAATAAAATCTTTTTATGACAATATCTACCATCTATGATCCACACATAATAACTAATACATCCCTTGCGCCAGGGCTAATATTGTTTGTCATTTAACCCCCCCCCTTTTTCCTTTAAAGTAGGGATACTTTACCTTAGTCCATTCAAAGCAGCATTGAAGTATTGTATACATATTAAATATAAAACCAATTCCATTGCGCAGGTGACATTTTTAATATTTTTTAAATCAAATCTACCTACAATTTTTTTATTTTAAATATAAGAATATAGCCAACATTCATAAGAGGGTAGTCAATTGGCGGCAATGCGCTGTCTCGATATACGACTGCGCACATCACTGCTAGTTACAGTGACCCAACATCGCCTCTAAGGGCTGCAAAAAGGAGAGCCTAAGGAACGTCACTAATACCCCTTTTACACCAGAGCAAAAACCTGGGTTATTGCTGGGTCTACCTGGGTCGCAGCTCAGTGTAAAAGGGTCCCTGATAAATAACCCGGATCAAATGACCCGGCAATCCAACCCAGGTAACTACCAGGGTTGGACCCAGGATTTACCTGGGTAATGGTGCAGTGTAAACGGCGCAACCTGGGTTTATCCGACCTGGGTCATGCCTAAAATTAGCTGATTGGGGATTGTGGAGCAGTCACCTCCCACTTTTTATGACCTCACAAGTTTAGCAAAACAGACACAGGTGCAGTGTGAACAGGGCTGACCTGAGAATAACCCAGATCGATGGTGCTGTGTAAACGATGTCTGACCTGGGTCTGACCTGGGTTGGAACCATCTCTGAAAACCCAGGTCGGACCTGGGTTTTGGGTGTAAGAGAGGTATTACACACTACCCCATTGTCCAGAACTTTCCAAACTCTGCCATTACAGTCCAGGTTTTACGGATATCCATGCTTGAGTCCAGATGGTTAAATCAAATTGACTGGGGTACTAATTAATTCAACTGTGCTCAAGAATGGATATCCTTAAAACTTGGACTGTAATGGCGGAGTTTGGGAACCTCTGCCATAGTCATAAAGAAAATCATGTTCTAGCCCTGTGATCAATGTAATCTTAAGTCACAACTAACCTACTACAGATATTACTTTGGTCTTATATTTTTTTTAAATAGAGGTTAAGATGAAGAAGCCACATGTGAACACGGCAGAACACCCCAGGACCCAGATGCATTGGCCGAGCATCGGATTATTTTTGTCGCTTATGCCCTAAGTGAAAAGATTATGCATGAAAGATTACAGACCGGATTTATGGGAAGCATCTCATATGGTGATTCCACCCCCATTTCCTCCTTTTCACTTTAATATTCAATGAAATAAATAGAGGTGTATATTACCAGCGAGGAGTGTGAGACAGCCTATAGGTGGTTACTCTCCATCGTATATTATGTGAGTAATTGGGACCATTTGTCCATATTTGAAATCTTTGTAGGGATTTACTGCCCTTTATAAACTCTGTATTCTCAATATATGCTCTATTTATACTAGACCCTCCAAGAAAACGAGGCGTTGTGCTAGCACTGGTTGCTTGGAGATTGCTGGGAGAAGTATTTGCTACTCAGGGCCTGATTCAGAGTGGGGAATAGAGTAAGGTAGTTGCTCTATGTACCTGAACAAACCATGTTGCAATGCAAGGGGTGTAAATACATACATTCTTTTGTATACAGGGTACATACTGGCTGTTTTTGCAGGTAGCCCACAGATGCTGCAGAGCTTTATTTTTAAATTGCAATTTAGATGACAGTTTGGACACGTCCCGCCCAACTCTAATGCCGGCCATACCCTGCGCGACCAGCATAAGATCAGATTCACCTCACGACTCCCTGGAGCTCCCTGGAAGTCCCGGCGGCACGATTTGTTGTGTTTCTTTGCACACGATCTGTCGTACGATCAATCGCGTGCCTCATGCGCTCGTCAGGAAAAGGTAATTGAAATTATATGAATGGACGCACGATGCATCGTACGCACAAAATACACAGCACTATCTGTACACGATACGATGGGCCACATGGGCTGCACATCTGATCAAACGATCCGTTTATAGGAGCTGCAGGAGCGCGCATCGGAATGGATCCTACTCCAAAAAGACACGATTTCCACACGATCCATCGTACGACTCGTCGAAAATCGGCCAGAAAACGTGCAGCTGTATGGCCAGCATAATTCTCGCTGCACATTTTAAATCTGCTCCACCTGCAGTGCAGCATGGTTTTGCGTAAGTGCAAAGTTACTCACTATATCTTTCTCTGGGCCTGATTCAGACCCGCTCGCGAGCGCTGAGCGCTCGCAATCGGGTCGATGTTGCCCAAGTGCGCATGCGCACGACAGAGGCGGCTCCGTCGTGCACATGCGCGAAACCCGAATAATGACGGCCAAGCCGCCATTATGAGTCTCGCACCAAAGAGGGCGTGCTGTCGATGGTGATTGACAGCACGCCCCCTTTTGTGGGCGTGCCGGGGGCGTGGCTGCCCAGACGGAGGCGTTCCCATGGGAACGTCTACTGTCTGGGGCAGGCCCCACTCAGTGGGAGTGCTTTTGGCTCTGATAGGCCCTCAGAGGTTCCATTTATGCTTCTATAAAGGGCTGCTGAAACTGGATTAATTCAAGCCAACTCAGTACATGTATTTACAGGTTATTCTATCTGACTATCCATACATAGATCTGTGATTTGACCCACACGTATATACAGTAGTATACAGAATTATCAACACTTTATTTTATTGCTGCTGATAGACAGGGCCGGTGCAAGGTTCTAGGTGCCCTAGGCAAAATTTTTGTCTATCACCCCATCCCGTCATCCATATAAAGCCCGCACTCACTAACAGCTATCCATCCGCCCGGGGTGCTTCCTCAGTGTCACCACAGTACTCAGTGATATGGCTCACATATACAACAAAGAAGATAGGAGGGCACTCACTGCTGCAGTAAAAAAACGATTATTTATTACGTACCACCAGTGTCAATAGTACAAAGTCCTATGTTTCGTTCATATTACAGACCTTTATCAAGGCATAAGTATGTCAAGAAGCCACATCCACTACCCCTTGCCAGCTACAACGTAGCCAGCAAGGAGTAGGAGCGGCTACCTGGTTCGTTGTCAAGGGAGGTAAGTCTCTACTAGGAGGAGGTGAACGGCATACGGCACATCCCCTCCCCAGACGGCAGCCATCCCCCCCCTGGTGCAACGCTGCAGGTGGGTGTCTGGGTTTCAGTACTCACACAGGCAGTCCGTGCCCAGATGGAGTACGCTAGTGTCGAGGGCTCTCCCTGCATAACCCAGGTTAACAGCGGTACTCCTACCCCAGGAAAGATCACCCCAGGGCCACCGATTCCTCTCATCATTGTCTTCAGACCAGCGGGACGCCACAGGTCTAATGTTTTTGGAGACTTTATTTCCCACCCTCCTGTGACTCACAAATACCCACATAGGGGTTGATACCTCCAGTGTAGTACTGAAAGAACATCACACCACTGATTAATACTACCCGACTCTCAGTGTTTGCACTCAGTGATTCCATAGGGGATGAGCGTAATTGTGAGATCAACTGCCGTGTGATTGTGGGAGACTGATTATTCCTTTAATACCTTCTTTGTTATTGTTATAATCGGGTATTCTTGTGTAGGTTAATTACATTTCTGGACACTTCACTTGATTCTGGATACTGAGTGGCCCGCTGTGGTCAGTGTGATTTACCCGCACTCATTAGAACATGAGGATACCTGTATATTATTATTCTTTTATATTCTGACATGACATTCCCATGTGCTTCACTCACTGTTTTGCTGATTATCACATTTGTACATGGGATCTTACTTTATCATTTCTAGTAAAGGACTAATGATATATGGTTACAGCTTATAATTATTTTACTATTACGCCTGTATAGATAAAGCATTGCATTACACATCTATACGCTGATTGCAGGAACATACATAAAGGCCATCAGTGGTGTAGCGCTCCGATCAAACAAATATAATTACTATTTTGAGTACTTAAGAGAAGGGACATCTCTAGTATCGGAGTAGCTCCCAAAACACAGTTAGTACGTACTTGAGCGCAGGATCGCAATTTAAACTGTATAACATTCGGCATTCCCCTCACTCACTGTGATACATCCTCATAACTGTGCTGTCACCCTCAAAGCCACCAACTCAGGTGTGGCGTCCTAGGCAGCTACCTAAAGCTGCCAGGGCCGGCTCTAGGGGTGTTCGACCAGTGCAGACGCACAGAAGCGTCACCCATAGAGGGCGCACCCCTCCCCAGCATCCCGATTTCAGCCAAAGTGGCCCGCAGGTGGTCAAATCGGGACCCCGGAGTCTGAATGGATGCTGCGTGCATGCGCGTGGCATCCATTCAGTGACGGGAGAGGGCTGGGGGAAGCCCGGCTAGTGAGGCTCCCCCCAGCCTGACGTTATTTGGCGGCATGCAATGCGGGGCCGCCTCCAAATAACGTCATGTAGGGGGCGTGGCCTATGGTAATTAGGCCACGCCCACATTTTTGGACGCCGCGCTCGATGTAAAGGCGCCCTGTTAAGAGCCGGCACAGGGTGCTCCGACCCTTGGAGCTGGCCCTAAAAGCTGCCTAATGGTAGCACTAGCCCTGCTGATAGATACATTTATATTCTACAATATATCCATGTCTGTAATTGCCATCAATAGTGTATATGTAATAATATTTTTGAATGCTGAAATGTTTGATGGGAAAATCCATGTGTCATTATTTTCATAAATTGATACTATTATTTTTATTTATGAAACGGCCTTGAGAGAAGCATTTCTATGCAGTAATAGCGCTCTGTCCACATTTCCTACCTTTGGATGTCTCATTCCTCCAAGATTATTCGGGTCCTTCTCTGGGTTGTATAGAGCCACCCCTTCTTGTTGGAGTTCTCTCTCCCGAGCCTCCCGAATGGCTTTCTGGGTAGGGCCGCTCTCTTTCTTGTGCTTGGTTTCGTCTAGGAAGCAGAATGAAGACATGAACACTGACTGTTGTTCTGAATGGGAAAGAGGAGGCGAGAGATCGAGGGAATGAATGGAGTGAATGAACGAGTTTGGGAATATGACAGAGGAAGAAAGAGAGGACTTTAGAAGCTACATCTCGCAGAGCATGGAAAAGTGAATCATTTACTGTACAAGCAAATCACAAAAAAAACTAAAAGGGTAGGGGTGCGACCACTGGTTTTTAAAACAATTAGCCAGTAGGTATTGGCAGTACATTTTTGGGTACTGTGGATAATGGTGTTTTTCCAACCCATATAACTATTTTAGGAAGAAATTAATATCTTATTTGCAACTTCAAATATCACTGCCAAGTGACCTAAAAAGATATAATTATACAGTAGGGCTTGATCAACAGTTGTGCCCTAGTCCATTTTGTGGACTGATTTTGCAATTTTTCACTGTGAATGGGACTGAGCTTACAGACGCAACTACTGGTGATTTAGGGGTTCTATTTACTAAGTAGTGTTAGGAGACAGAGTGAAAAGTGATAAGAAAGTGATAAGGTGCCAGCCAATCAGCTCCCAACTGTCATTTTTCAAACACAGCCTGTGAGATGGCAGTTGGGAGCTGATTGGCTGGCACCTTATCACTTTTCACTCTGTCTCCTAACACTGCTTAGTAACTAGACCCCTTAGAGTTATATGTACTGTATCCCAGTCGCATCGCCACTGGTGGCTGAGTGGGTATAACCGGGAGGCAATCAGGCGGTAGCACGTAGGAGAAGGACAATTGGATGGATAGGGGTGAGGCAGCACAAATATGTGGCCAACTTGGAATCCAGGAGAAGATCCACATTTATTTCGACAGTGCAATGCGGCAGATTTGTGTGGAACTGTGAATCAGGTCCATAGCTTTCCAGCTGGGTATGTTTTTCCCATATTCTTAATAGGTTACATCTGGAAGGACAACACAGGCAGTAATAGTACTTATGGGAAAATAGGTCTATATAAATCTCCCATAGTCACACTTACTCTCAGTGGTAAATTTACTAAAGTGAGAAATTTTTTAGAAGTGAGTTTTAGAAGAGATGTTGCACATAGCAACCAATCAGATTCTAGCTATTATCTTCTAGAAGGTGCTAGTTAAATGTTAAGTAGGATCTGATTGGTTGCTATGGGCAACATCTCTTCTAAAAACTCTCACTTTAGTAAATTTACCCCTAAGAGTCCCTATTGCAGTAAAGGGTCCCTGATATGTATTAATAAGAGTGAGAACTTTTTAGACACAGATGTGGCCTCAATAACAGTAGATACCATACTAAGCAGCCATCACTGGAAAAGACCCTGACTAGTAGTGACATGGATTTAAAGCACCATCCACTGACTTCTGAACGGACAGTTCCTGGCCTTCCTACTGTACTTGCACTTTTACACAATTTGGAAGAATTAGTATATGATACGTTTAATAATCACCAGCTACTGCAGTATTTATGTCAAATCAATTGCACACTCCTTTACGTGCAACGGTTTGTGAAGACAAAGTCCTTCCTGGTAAAATAAAAAATAACATGAATTCGAGTATAGGAAGCCTGGGGCATTTTAGAATTAATTTTTATTTGCGAAGCCTGTACAAGAAATAACTGAGCAGTAAAGACAAAGCACTTGCACTGGAGTAAATTGTCGCTTTGATATACAAATGTGTCCTCATACATCTAGCCTCCTTGCGGGTTAAACTTCTAGTCACGCCATGCCGTGGCGAGACTCTAGCGTCAAGCGTCTTTTCACCTTCAAATGAGTCTTATTCGCACAGTGATGCGAATAGGTAGCACAAGCAGCTTCTGCTGATTAAAGTGATACTGTATGCGGCATGTCTATATTCTGTGTGTGACTGCGGCTGTAACACTGTAACAAAGCATTATGCAAGCAGATACACCCGCAGTCACACACACAATATAGGCATGCCGAATATCATTTTAATCAGCAGAAGCTACTCATGCGTCCTATTAGTATCACTGTGCGAATAAGACCCATTTGAAGGTAAAAAGTCACACAAAAGACGCTCAGCGCTACAGAGTCAAACAGAGCTCCCGTGTCATGTATGCAGACACATCTGTACCAGGAGTTATGGCAATCAAAGCAACAATAATGAAAAGAGGTAATATATTTTAGGGACATCCCTCTCTATTGGATACAATGTATTCTCACATACTTGCTAACATTGGGGCCTTCTGGATCAGGAAAACAATTTGCATTGCGATGCCTCCTTGTTGGATTGCTAACATCCATTGAGTCATGGGCACGGCACACTATCCATGGGTGTTGCAGTGCATCAACAGCACTATGCTTCCTTACTACCCTCTGCACACCTAGATTCCCCACTCAACATGGTGGACATGGCTCCGATTGTCCCAAGAGTGTAGACAAGAGTGATCGGTACAGTCCCCTCCAATGAGGACTGTCTAGCCTAAATTGAGACAGCCTTCTCCAGGGAGGGCTGTCCGGCTTACATCAGGACAGTGGGGAAGTACGTTCTCATCAGGTGCAGTACATACAATATTATTCAGATTCTGCCCTTAACCTTCCGTGAACCAGGTGAAAAAAAAATCAACATTGCGAACCATGCGGGGTATCTCATACCCTGTGCTATACTTCACCATAGGTATACTAATTATGTACAACAATAATCCTGATGGTCATAACATCGATTCTTGTCCCTAAAGGTATAAAAATAAAACAAAATAATAAAAAGGGAATACACTCTTTCATCTTTTAAAACAAGAAAACAAAAATAAAACATTTTTTTACGAACTAAACTTATAAGTATTCTAGTAACAAATTTTTCAAACAAGATCTTTGGAACATGTTTGAATCACAATCGTTAGTAAAATAAAAACCTATAAAACAATTAGTAATAATTAAAATAAAATTAGTCAACTCAGTATTAGGGGTAAATTTACTAAGATGGGAGTTCTATTAAGTAGTGATGTTGCCCATAGCAACCAATCAGATTCAAGGTATTATCTTCTAGAAGGTGCTAGATAAATGAGAAGTAGAATCTTAAACAGAACTCTCATCTTAGTAAATTTACCCCTTAGTGAGATCACTCTTGGCTGACATCAAGGCAGGTGCTGAACCAGGTGGGGTATTGTCTGTATTTGTTGTGGACCCGGGGTGGAAAGAGGAGCAGACACAGGTTTAAACTGAAAGGTGGGTTGTTTAATGTGACTGTTTGTAGACATGAATAATAAGATAAACTAAAGTCCAGTAATAAACAAACTGATATATGTGGCTGAAGGGAGCTGTAGTGAATGGGAGTAACGAATGTCCAGATCAGTGACAGAGATGAATCCAGATAAACTGTGAGAGTGAAGTGGGAATCCTGGTTTGCTGAATAGTGGCTGAAGGGGATATCCAGTAATGCGGTGGATGCTGGCTGAAATGGAAATCCGGAAATGCTGTGATGAGTTAACTGGGGATACAGGTTCAGGCAGGAGTCGGTTAACTGAGGAGACAGGTTCAGGCAGGAGTGGGTCTGGTGGAAGGTGCGGGGCTGATCTCAGCAGTGAGCAAGGCAAGGCGCAGGCTATGCATGGAGTCAGAGGCCAACTAGGAGCTAGGGCTAGCACCGGAACACAAGTCTAGGTTTCAGGAGCGCAGATAACTCTCTCTCACACCTAAGCTGTGAACACGTTGGCACTGGCAACTACAGGGAGCTCCAAACACCCTTAAGTACCCAGTAGCAGAATGTGATAGGCCAGAGCGAGCAGGTGACCTACAGACGATTGGCCTGCTATGTCACATGGCCAAAGACAACATGGTGGCGCCCAGACACCTGTGACACAGAGATGCCGCTAGACTTACCCTTGCCAGGATGGTCCAATGCTGGCAGACCTGTGCGTACAGCCAATGCCAGTCTCCACATGCCAGCTCCCCAGACAGAAGGACAGCGCCCTCACCGGTAAGGACCGTAAACCTCCACGCCGCGAAACCCTGGTCGTGACAGGTATGAGATGCCCGCATGCACTTTACACAAGTGTACCCGCTGCGCTAGCACTCGCTGCATTAAACTGCAATCACTACGCAAACTGGCAACATCACAACTCCAGCTACACAAAACGCCAACTTGCACGCAATTAATTAGTACCTCAGTTATTTTGATTTAACCATCTGTGCTTTAGCATGGATATAACATGTTAGTGTGCCTTGAGGACCGAGGTTGGGAATTGCTGGGTTAAGGCTTTTGCGGCACCGGCGATAACTTACCACAGATTTCTGTTCAAGCCTCCCTGTGTTAAGTGCAGGGCTTATCGCAGGCTAAATATGAATGGGCCCGGCCACTGCATTAACTCGCACTTAATTACTGGGGCTAATTGAATCTGCTCCTACTGTGAACAATTGGCACTTCATATATTGCTTAATTCCACAAAATGGCTGCCACCACTGCACCTCACGTACAAAAAGTGTAAAAGTGGCTGAGGAGATTAAGCAGCTGCGCCTTGTTTACCATCAAATCACATGCGTTTGTGGGCACAAGATGGTGGGCATGTGGAGGAAGGAACATTAGTTTGAAACGGCCAATGCAAACAGTTGGGCGGTGCATGAGCATTTTTTGGTACATAGATAATAGGTGTCCTAGTGTGTCCAGGATAGCAGAGAAGTGCAAAAAAACTAATTATATATATATATATATATATATATATATATATATACATATATTTTTAATCTCTATTTATAAAGGTAGATGACAAATGAATAATAATACATGCAACAATATTTATTTTTACAGAGCAAGATTAATTAAAATGACATTAATGGGGAAGAGGGGACAGATTTTTAAAGGAGTTGTAACCTGCAGTATAAAAATACTATCCTATTATTTTAATATGATTTATTTTGCACCTTACAATTGCACTCAAACAAAATAAGAGCCCGATGTCCCCCCGGCTCTCATAATTAATAGCCTCTAAATTGAACTATAAATGAGGTTAATGTAACCACTATTTTATTTGAAAGCAGGAACAGTTCAATTAGTTTAGTGACGGTGTGGCTCTAATAGTAGGATGTTAATGACTATCCTCAGCATTTCATGCCTCCGCACAAACCGAAACGCACAACTGGTTTTTTGAGCCATCTCCATAGAGTTGCACCTTGATATGGGCTGGGTGGATCGGTACAAAACCAGCGGCGTGTACCCAACGCGTTTTGTAAATTAGAACCACAGCATGTAAGCTTTAACCAGAGTAGCATTATATGAAAAAGCAAATTATACATCGTACACAATAACACAGACAATATGAATATAGGAAAATCTTACAAATGAATATGTGGACATAAAAGATGAATTACAGGTAAAACATATCCCACTTACAGGCAACAATTATTTTCACCCAAGTAGTATTACAAATGGTTATACTTTAGAATGTTCGGATAAATGATAGAATGAATAGAAATGTCTTCAGAAAAGTCACATTCATTTGTCATGTAATATAAAATGTGGGATTTAGGTTTATGTTAACTTAGCATCATATTCAAGTATGGTGCCTGATTACAGAGATATATCTGTGTGTGCATTAAGCAAACGTCTCCCAGAATTTAAGGCCTGATTCAGACCCGCTTGCAAGCGCTATGCGTTCGTGTGCTGGTCGATGTTTGGCCATTGCGAATGCGCACGCCAGAGCCGGCTCCGAAGAGCGCATGCGTGAGACCCGGCTAGTGATGGACTCTCCGTCGCTCTGGGTCTCACTCCAAAAAGGGGCGGCTGTCGATGTTGATCGACAGCTCGCCCCAATTTGGAGGTGGGCAGGGGGGGTGGCTGGCCAAATGTAGGCGTTCCCGAAGGAACGCCTGCCGTTTGGGGGCGGCCCCACTGACATCACGTGTGATGTCAGTGGTGAGCTTCCTGCTCTATTAAGAGCCAGAAGCTCACTGGGGCTTGCGAGAACGAGACCCTACCGCAAGGGTCTCGTCGCAAGCCCCGACGGTCGAGACCATCGCGACCATCACCTGGCCACTCGCAATAGCTGTGGGTGTTCACTCACAGCTATGCGAGCAGCCAGGAGGCCGCACACAAAAAAAAAAAAAAACGCCCTGATTCAGAGCGACCGGCTCTGAATCAGGCCCTTAGTCCCCAGCATACAGATCATTGGATTACATGAACAGTCTGGTCAGGAGAAATTAATTCCACACTGTGCAGAACCTCTATGTACTGTATCTATAGCACCAATAATGAAGATACCGTTTGTTCCATGTTTTCACATTTCTGCCATCGCACAAGCACAGGGGATTTGATAAGCGAGCCTATATTATTTGTACAACACTTTGCCATTTTTATTCTGACAGCTGTAAAGCTGATAGTCTTGTAAACATGAAAAGTGTGTACATCCTGTCAAAGTTTCTCCAGCAGCCCTACAGGACAGTTTGTATTCTGTATTCATAACAGAAGAATGATCCTTTATTCAGCGGGGAGGCTGGCGGCTCATTATTCATCAGTGCTAGTGGGCAGTGTGCGTGTTGTCATGGGCCAATGGTTGGCATTCAGCGAGAAGATTTTCACTGTGTCTTGTATGAAGCATAAGGATATGAAGGATGCCTAAACCACATGGCTGTGACAATATTGACTTGACTAATATTTATTCTTCTATCTAAAGGCAAAGACACTTCCTGTAACTGCAGAGCAGCAATTCCACGGAGCTCCGTCCTGCAAATGAAACGACCAATCGCTGCATAAGAAACGGCGGCTAAGTGTGGCATCAGGAGTCTGGGGTGTTTTAAGCTGCATACACACTCAACGATTTTGTTACCAACGATTTTCTGATCGATTATCGGTCAGAGTATCTGTCAGGTTTTTTTAAAGTGTAATGAACGATTTTTGCATATTCCCTTAATGAAAATCGTTGAGTTGGTCAGTCTGACTGAACTACAAACGCGTATGAACGATAATCGTTCATCGTTTTATCTTGAAAAAATAGTTCACTTTTTAACGATTGAATGATATCGTTAACGTTAATCGTTAAAAAAAATCGTTGTGTGTGTATGCACCTTAAGACAACTTGGGTACAATCGTTTTATTTATTTATTTTACTTAAATCTACTTAGTGGAAACTATGAAACGCGCAAACAAACAAAAACAAAAAAAGACGAGGAATAGAACGTGGCTACACAATGGAGATGATTTATTTAGATTAGTGGTGCGTTCGGCCCCTTGCATAATTGAAGTAAATTACACATAGAAATCATCGCTGTCTTCCTTTCCGTCATTAAATTGTTAAGGAGTGCTCCTCACAGTGATAATTACAGAAGGAGATGCTTAGTGATGAAGTCTGTATATATTAAATTTTTAAAGAACAGCTGCCGTTAAATTCTGTTTTTTTGCTTTGTGTGTTTTTCAGAACTCTACGGGTATCGGACTTTCCGACCGCACATAACGTGCCTTTATGTATCTTCATACTAATGCATTATTATATATCATTTAAATTATTGCATGGTTATGTTTAGGGCAGATTACAGATGTGTCCCAATACGCCTATACTTTTTATGCCATGTGGCGAAACATGCCTGGCGCAACTTAGACGTTCCGCCACGGGTAGCAATTCCCGTGTTTGAGTACCGAATTTTGCTTCTTAATTCGCTGATAGTGTACAGTATTTAGGATCGTAATTAAACTAGTACAGCATATCAGATTAAACATAACGATGAATGGCGCAAGTCGCTCGTATAGGAGCAGTCTTTTGCTCTCTTACCTTAGATTGTGTACTATTTATCGCATTGTATATCTTAGGGGCTGATTCAGAGATGGAAGCTATTCACGCAGCTGCTCCATCTTTCAGCGCAGAGGCTGTGCGAAATTTAGCAAAAGCTGCAGGAGCCGTCATGTGTGTGAAGACGACTGTTACTGGTGAAATCACGCTGCAGGAGCCAGTGAAGCTGCCACTGGCTCTGGCACGCCCAGAACACGGGGCCGACACACCCTCGTTTTGTGGAATGCTGCCCGTCGCCGCCAGCAGCAGGTCTATCACGCTGCGACTTTTGGGGCACTGCGAGAAACATTGCAGACCCTGATCTGCACATATCTTAAAACATTGGAGAAGTGCGGTGACGTCAAATTAACGTACATCTCTGAGTCAGACCGTGGCGCGCCAAACGGGGCTATTCGGCACGATTTTAGGATAGGTGTAAGTCAACACATCTGTATTCCTACATTACGTTAACCTCTTCTGTGATAGATAGAGAGACATAGATCCATGGATAAAACATTTACCTTTGTTCACAGGGAGATCAACTCTGAGACCAGACTCTAAGTTCTTTATGGTGGCCTGTAGCCCAGTCACCTGGAACATAACAATCAAATATATATAACAGGATATTGAACAAATATCACAATAGAAAAATGACACTTGATGAAACTGCAGTCTATCCTCTATATACTGCACACAAACGACACTGCAAGCATCTGACAGCGAGAGGAGTAAAAGTGAGGGGGACAGGTTTATGGTATATTGCAGAAGTGATTATGACCATATTCTAATCTTGGCTCAGATTGAACATCTCACTATGCGCCTAATTCATGATGATGAGAATTTTCTAGGAATCAAAGTCACAGCAAGGGGACTGAATGGTAGCTTGCCTTTAGCAAGAATGGATTATTATTCTGATATTGAAAGTGATGTCTCTGAAAATGTATTAGTATATGCGAACAACAGAGTAACCAGTGCTTCAGAGACATCTTTAACATCATTTTGTTTTGCATAAACTATGCATAAAATAATATTATAGGACAAATAAACCATAGAGTAAGTGGGGGTCATTTCAGGTGTGGTCGTATCTTGCGGCCTGCGGGAAGCAGGACAAATAAGAGGGAGAAGGACAGAAATATGAATGTGGTATCTCAGTCCTCGCTTCTTGGGTCCTCTGTACCTGTTTTAAATTGTATTGGGTGTCGCGGTGATGCTCGTTGCTAAAGGGTGGAGAAGGGGATCAAGTGAGAATGTATTGTTACAGGGGGAAATGAGATGGGAGCCAGGCCGCCGAGCCCCAATACTGGATGGGTTTGGCCATGACCTGTCTGCCTTTTGCAAAAATCAAGTTCTGCCAGGGGCATGGCTGTGCCATCTTGGGGGGCATGTTTACACCTCTCTGGTAAGCCCAGATACCAAGAGTAGTATGGACTAAAGTACTTTGTACCCTTGGTGCCCCAGGATATGAGGAGTAAGTGTTACAGGGCAGGGATTGAAGAGGTGTGTTAATACTGAGGTGGGGCAAGTGTTACTACAGAGGTGATGGGGATATATGCTACCACAGAGGTGAGGGGGATATATGTTACTACAGAGGTGATGGGGATATATGTTACTACAGAGGTGATGGGGATATATGCTACCACAGAGGTGAGGGGGATATATGTTACTACAGAGGTGAGGGGGATATATGCTACCACAGAGGTGATGGGGATATATGTTACTACAGAGGTGAGGAGGATATATGTTACTATAGAGGTGAGGGGGATATGTTACTACAGAGGTGAGGGGGATATATGTCACTACAGAGGTGAAGAAGATATATGTTACTACATAGGTGAAGAAGATATATGTTACTATAGAGGTGAGGGGGATATGTTACTACAGAGGTGAGGGGGATATATGTTATAACAGAGGTGAGGAGGATATATGTTACTACAGAGGTGAAGAAGATATATGTTACTACATAGGTGAGGGGGATATATGTCACTACAGAGGTGAGGGGGATATATGTTACTATAGAGGTGAGGGGGATATGTTACTACAGAGGTGAGGGGGATATATGTCACTACAGAGGTGAAGAAGATATATGTTACTACAGAGGTGAGGGGGATATATGTCACTACAGAGGTGAGGGGGATATATGTTATAACAGAGGTGAGGGGGATATATGTTATAACAGAGGTGAGGGGGATATATGTTACTACAGAGGTGAGGGGGATATATGTCACTACAGAGGTGATGGGGATATATGTTACTACAGAGGTGAGGGGGATATATGTTACTACAGAGGTGAGGGGGATATATGTTACTACAGAGGTGAGGGGGATATATGTCACTACAGAGGCGATGGGGATATATGTTACTACAGAGGTGAAGAAGATATATGTTACTATAGAGGTGAGGGGGATATGTTACTACAGAGGTGAGGGGGATATATGTTACTACAGAGGTGAGGGGGATATATGTTACTACATAGGTGAAGAAGATATATGTTACTATAGAGGTGAGGGGGATATGTTACTACAGAGGTGAGGGGGATATATGTTACTACAGAGGTGAGGAAGATATATGTTACTACATAGGTGAAGAAGATATATGTTACTATAGAGGTGAGGGGGATATGTTACTACAGAGGTGAGGGGGATATATGTTATAACAGAGGTGAGGGGGATATATGTTATAACAGAGGTGAGGGGGATATATGTTATAACAGAGGTGAGGGGGATATATGCTACTACAGAGGTGAGGGGGATATATGTTACTACAGAGGTGAGGAGGATATATGTTACTATAGAGGTGAGGGGGATATGTTACTACAGAGGTGAGGGGGATATATGTTACTACAGAGGTGAGGAAGATATAGGTTACTACAGAGGTGAGGAAGATATATGTTACTACATAGGTGAAGAAGATATATGTTACTATAGAGGTGAGGGGAATATATGTTACTACAGAGGTGAGGGGGATATATGTTATAACAGAGGTGAGGGGGATATATGTTACTACAGAGGTGAGGGGGATATACAGTATGTTACTACAGAGGTGATAGGGATATATGTTACTACAGAGGTGAGGGGGATATATGTTACTACAGAGGTGAGGGGGATATATGTTACTACAGAGGTGAGGGGGATATATGTTACTACAGAGGTGAGGGGGATATATGTCACTACAGAGGTGAGGGGGATATATGTTACTACAGAGGTGAGGGGGATATATGTTACTACAGAGGTGAGGGGGATATATGTTACTACAGAGGTGAGGGGGATATATGTTACTACAGAGGTGAGGGGGATATATGTTACTACAGAGGGGAGGGGGATATATGTTACTACAGAGGTGAGGGGGATCTATGTTACTACAGAGGTGAGGGGGATATATGTTACTACAGAGGTGAGGGGGATATATGTTACTACAGAGGTGAGCGAGTTTAAATGTATTCTAGCAGAGTGACATGATCACACTCCTCCGGTAGCACACATAGCAGCCCAGTCCTATCCTCATGGGAACATTTAATGTGTAGAAGTATGATATAACTGCAAAGCATCTCTCCCTTTCCTGCAGTAAATTCTGTGTATTTTATATATTTAAGCAAGCCAAGTTTTACTGCAACCCTTCAAATAAATACCATTTCCCGAAAGCGTCCTCTTGCACCATAAAAGGTTATTCACTCCGATACAGAGTAACCTCTGCAATTACATTTTAATTTCCAAAAGTTCTAGAGGAGAACAGTCTGCAATGACGGTACAATAGAAAGTTAAAAACCAATTAAGATAAGAATTTTGAAAACCTGACTAGTGTAAAACCTGTGCCTTCTGTGATGTGCTATTAGGACAGAAAATGTTAACTAGCAATAAGAAGTCAATATTAATTTATCATTCAACAGAAGGCAGAGACTTAGAGGAAAACAGGGCATCACCTCCCCAACAGCTCGGTCCCTCTCCAGGCTGGTCAGCATCTTCTGTCGCAGGACCATTTGGTATTTTTCATGCAGCTGATTGAGCTGAGTCTCATACGATGCATAATGTGCCTTCATCCTTGCAGAAGTAAGAGAACGGATAGGTATGAAGCCAATATCAACCTTTCATAGATGCATTTCAGGACTTTAGACAGCACATCCTATAGGCTTATTCATACAGTAATAGAGAATAGTTTCATTGTAACTTTAATTTGATATTGCTGCAGGTGGTCAAACATTTGTTATTTAGTGCAGCATGTGGTATTCTGGGAATCGGTATGATTTACCGCCAGACCCCTGGCCGGTGGTTCAAATCCCGACAGCGGCTGCCCGAACAGGCTGAAAATCCTGTTCGTCCCCAGGTAAGTATTCACTAACCTATTGCCCCACCCTAACCCTCCTTTAGGGTGCCTATCCCTAACCTTACCCCCCAGTGCCTAACCCTAATCCCCCCTTCCCCGCTGCCTAAACCTAAGTCCCCAGGGGGTGCATAACCCCTAAGTCCCACCGGAGGGTGCCTAACCCTAACCCTAGCCTAACCCTAACCTCCCGGGGGGGTGCCTAACCCTAAGTCCCCCCCAGGAGCCCTAAACCTAACCCTCCCCCCCCCAGCGGCTGTCCGCTGCGGCGCCCGGCATGACTTTGATCGGGATGCCGGGCGCCGGTCTCCCGGCGTCGGTAAAATTACAGGCGTCTAGATGTAGACGATGGTCATTTAACCCTCGCCGGGATTAAGCAGCCAGGAAGCCGGTTGTCGGGATTAGGTACGCCGGCTTCCCGACTGCATACCGGTATTCTGTATTTATGCAGAGATCCTGCTGATGCTCTGCAAAACAGAACATATGCAGGCAAGTGATGTACAGTATAACCAGAATTTGTATCAAATACATAACATCCATTTGTTTCATACTCTATGCTAGGTAACACAGCACAAAGTCACAGGCATCGGAGCTGATGTCATCTGAATAAAAACATAGTGTGTTCTCAGTGGCATAAAGACAGAGGCAGCAGTGGTAGGACCCGAGCCAGTGCCAAGGGCTCCGACTGACCTGGTGCAACCCTAATATGTTCTGCCAGCTCAGCGCTGCCTGCTTGTTTCTGTGACAGCGGAAGCACCAGCACAGCCCATTTGGCAGCCAGGAGGGATGTGAGATGAGGTCACGGCAGAATGTAAAGGGTTGGGGGTCAATATTCAATAGGACTAATATGTAAAAGTTTATACATGCGCTTACCAAAAATATTCATGTATTGTTATTGCAGCATGATTCTGCTAATGGAAACACACTCAAACCATGCATAATATTATTTTATATTATATATATATATATATATATATATATATATACACACATATACACTGGTGGCCGAAATTGCGGACACATTTTGAAATTTGAATGTCTATCAACTTCGAATGCTTATAAAAACTGTTTCACTTCACGCAGTGCAATGATTCATATATCAAATGAAAGGAAATTTAATGCGAAATTCAACACAATAAAGAGAGGTCAAATATTTGCATTACAAGGGAAGTTATGCTGTGAAAACAACACCTAGGGTGAAAATCCCTGTGGACTTATGATGTTACTGTCCTATCAGTATTTCGTTGGGCATCCTTTATTTTTCAAGACCGCAGCCCAGCGATGTGATCCAGGATTGTGGTGTTAAGTGAAAATGGTCTTTCGTATGCAGCAATTGCAATAGAAGTTGGTGGGAATGTGACAACATCAGGAATACGAAAGTTTTGTTTACACTATCAGAAAACACAATCTATACAAAACAAAGAAGGAAAAGGACGGAAAAAGTGCACAACAGCTGTTGATGATAGGAGAATAAAACGAATTTGTGTCAGGGACAGATGGATGTCATCTGCGGCCATTAGCAGTAAACTGAGTGCAACTGGTGTTTTTGTCAGTGCAAGAACGGAACGGAGAAGACTCACGGAGGTTGGCCTAAAAGGTAGGATTCCCCAAAAGAAGCCATTGCTGAATAAAAAGCAGCAGCAGAAACAAATACAGTGAGCAAAAGAACACATTGCATGGACAGAAGGTCAGTGGAAACAAGTGATATGGAGAGAAGAAACTAAGATATCAATATTTGGTAGTGATGTGAGAAAAAATGTGTGAGACGTTACATCGGGGAAGAGGTACATCCAGATTTTATTCATGCGACAACAAAGAATCCTACAAGTGTTATGATCTGGGCATGTATGACAGCAGATGCTGTAGGCCACCTTTATGTCATAGATGGCACAGTGAACAGCAGAAAGTACATTGACACCATCCTACAACCAAAACTTCTACCTTCTATCAGGGATCGTTTTTCAGATAATGCCCCATTTTTTTTCCAGCAGGATCCAACTCCCTACCACACTGCACAGACATACAAAAAGGGGTTCACGGAGAATGACATGCAGGTGCTGGGATGGCCAGGAAACAGCCCAGACCTGAACCCCATAGAACATTTGTGGTTCTGTTTGAAAAAACTGGTACACCTGAGGCGTCCATCCAATAAAAGACAATTAATTGAGGCTATAATTGTCTCATGGAACCACATAAAAAAGAAGGAAGAGCTCCAAACTTTGGTTGGCTCAATGCTGTCTTGAAAAATAAAGGATACCCAACGAAATACTGATAGGACAGTAACATCATAAGTACACAGAGATTTTCACCCTAAGTGTTGATTTCACTGCATAACTTCCCCTGTAATGCAAATATTTGACCTCTGTTTATTGTGTTGAATTCAGCATTAAATTTCCTTTCATTTGATATATAAATCATTGCACTGCGTGAAGTGTAACAGTTTTTCAAAGCATTCGAAGTTGAAAAACATTAAAATTTCAAAATGTGTCCGCAATTTTACCCACGTGTGTGTGTGTGTGTGTGTGTGTGTGTATATATATATATATATATATATATATATATATATATATATATATATATATATATATACAGTCAGGTGCATAAATATTGGGAAATTGACAGAATTTTAATATTTTGGCCTTTATTCACCACCACAATGGCTCTGAAATGAAACAAACAAGATGTGCTTTAACTGCAGACTTTCAGATTTAATTTGAGGGTAATTACATCCAAATCAGGTGAACGGTGTAGGAATTATAACGGTTTTTATATGTGCCTCACACTTTTTAAGGGGCCAAAAGTAATGGGACTATCAACTCAAAAGCTATTTCATGGACAGGTGTGGGCTATTCCCTCGTTATTTCATTATCAATTAAGCAGGTAAAAGGTCTGGAGTTGATTCTAGGTGTGACATTTGCATTTGGAATCAGTTGCTGTCGACTCTCAATATGAGATCCAAAAGAGCTGTCACCATCAGTGAAGCAAGCCATCATTAGGCTGAAAAATCAAAACAAACCCATCAGAGAGATAGCAAAAACATTAGGTGTGGCCAAATCAACTGTTTGGAACATTCTTAAAAAGAAAGAACGCACCGGAGAGCTCAGCAGCACCAA
Source organism: Taudactylus pleione (assembly GCA_031769625.1). Lineage (NCBI taxonomy): Eukaryota > Metazoa > Chordata > Amphibia > Anura > Myobatrachidae > Taudactylus > Taudactylus pleione. Next base: position 780,250 of record JAUIMM010000163.1, read on the forward strand.
AAGACCCGGAAGACCACGGAAAACAACTGTGGTGGCTGACAGAAGAATTATTTCCCTGGTAAAGAAATACCCCTTCACAACAGTTGGCCAAATCAAGAACACTCTCCAGGAGGTAGGTGTATATGTGTCAAAATCAACAATCAAGAGAAGACTTCACAAGAGTGAATATAGAGGGTTCACCACAAGATGTAAACCATTGGTGAGCCTCAAAAGCAGGAAGACCAGATTAGAGTTTGCCAAACAACATCTAAAAAAGCCATTACAGTTCTGGAACAACATCCTATGGACAGATGAGACAAAGATCAACTTGTACCAGAGTGATGGGAAGAGAAGAGTATGGAGAAGGAAAGGAACTGCTCATGATCCAAAACATACCACCTTATCAGTGAAGCATGGTGGTGGTAGTGTCGAGGTGTGGGCATGTATGGCTGCCAATGGAATTGGTTCCCTTGTATTTATTGATGATGTGACTGCTGACAAAAGCAGCAGAATGAATTCTGAAGTGTTTCGGGCAATATTATATACTCATATTCAGTCAAATGCTTCAGAACTCATTGGACGGCGCTTCACAGTGCAGATGGACAATGACCCGAAGCATACTACAAAGCAACCACAGACTTTTTAAGGCTAAAAAGTGGAATGTTATGCAATGGCCAAGTCAATCCCCTGACCTAAATCCAATTGAGCATGCATTTCACTTGATGAAGACAAAACTGAAAGGAAAATGCCCCAAGAACAAGCAGGAACTGAAGACATTTGCAGTAGAGGCCTGGCAGAGCATCACCAGGGATGAAACCCAGCGTCTGGTGATGTCTATGCATTCCAGACTTCAGGCTGTAATTGCCTGCAAAGGATTTGCAACAAAGTATTAAAAAGTGAAAGTTAGATTTAGGATTGTTTAGTTTGTCCCATTACTTTTGGCCCCTTAAAAAGTGGGAGGCACATATAGAAACTGTTGTAATTCCTACACCGTTCACCTGATTTGGATGTAATTACCGTCAAATTAATTCTGAAAGTCTGCAGTTAAAGCACATCGTGTGTGTGTGTGTGTGTGTGTGTGTGTGTGTGTGTGTGTGTGTGTGTGTGTGTGTGTGTGTGTGTGTGTGTGTGTGTGTGTGTGTGTGTGTGTGTGTGTGTGAATAAATAGCAGCGGCCATTGAAGACTGTCAAAATAACTTTAATGTGCTCCATCACACAGCTCCAACGTTTCGGGGCTTGCACGCCCCTTTGTCAAGGTATATGCCTTGACAAAGGGGCGAGCGAGCCCCGAGACGTTGGAGCTATGTGAGGGATCACATTAAAGTTATTTTGACAATTTTCAATGGCCGCTGCTATTTCCTTCATTATTTTATTCATCAGAAGGCACAGTGGCACCAAACTGTTTGTTTAGCAGAGTGCCGGTCCGTCCATTACGTATAATATATATATATATATATATATATATATATAGCGATTCCCATTATTATGTCCCCATCCTGACTACTTTACTAGGAAGTGGGAGACATGCGGAAGATCCAACCACTCGTCCGGGGGTGCGGTGTACTACCCGAAAAAAACTGTAGTCCCCTGCATGTCTCGGGAAAGTAGTCGAGTATTGAAAGTTATTCTGCCAACACATTTTTTGAATGCTTCAATCACATTAGACTAGTGCCGGCATAATGACATCAGCATTGTCCTGTCAACATACAATTTGTCGACCCATTAAATGTCAACAAACCGTATGTATTGCGATGATGATCATAAATGCAAAAACCACAAAAGGCATGCCACCAATACTGTACGCAAGTTGCACATGTACTCCCCTGAAGGGTCCATGAGTGCAACTACCATGTGCATCAAAGCAAAGTAGAACTTTACATTCCAGATGTGGATTTATGTAGTCATTATGCTGACATTCAGAAGAATGTTGACATTTTGTACCACACCCGATGTGGATAGTACATGTCATACACAGATCTCTCACAGCCAGGTATGTCAAGCACGGGTCAATGAGGGAGTGCAGCAATAATTTGGATGATGCGCCACACACTATACCCACGTACTTATAGTCACTACTATATGTACTTAACCTAGTCTGTGTAATTAACCTAGTTAAATTAAACCAATCAGTAAACATAGCACTGCTATCCCAAAGTGTGAAATGAACACACTGAGAAATACAGTTGCCGGTTCTGGGGTCTACCTGTTCGTTAGGGTTAATCTCTTGAACCTATGGATGTATTTTGATGATGATTATTCTATAAAACATTGTTCGTGGAAGGTTTAGGTGTACGAACCATTCATCTGAGACAAAAGGGAGCTGAGCAGTGCCTATTTTAGTGAAGCAAGTCACAGAAAATAATATAATCTAAAAGCCGGTACAAACTAGACTATGTCTAGTGTGTACCGACCTCGTAAGCTACGGCACCTGGCGGGATGTACATTCGACAGCATGGCCCTCGCTAACAATGTCGCCCGTCAGACCTGCATGCAGGTCCGACTGGTAATGTCACTGACGACATTGAGGGTACACACTAGACAATGTACCCGATATGTTGTCCGATCCAGCCGGCATTACACCAAACCGAAGCATAATAGCTGCCCACGGTTCTGAAAAAGCAAATCGGAGCAAGCAATGTGCCCTGTTGCTTAGCAGCAGCCTAGAGAGGGGATGGAGCCAGGGACGGAGCAAGGTCCCGTCTGAGGCAGACAGAGAGTGAGAAACAGCATCCAATGAACCCATGAAGATGCCCTGATGCAGACAGGAAGGAGCCATAGGAGGCGCAGCTATCAGGAATTTAATAGAAACAACCAAACATCGGAACACCTTCGAATGATTTCCATTCGATGGTGGCAATCATCAGACTGCCACCATCAAATAGTACAAACACTACCATCGGAAAAAAAACATATAGATGGTTAGTAACCATTGGATACCGCTGTCCATCCCTACTCTGAACCAGCAGGCAGACTCCAGCCAACACTCCTCCACCGTGAAGTGCTCCCTTCTCCAGCGTGATGTTCCTGCTCAGCCACACGCACCTCCCATCGAAGCCAGTGCTGTTTTTGGAAAGGGGCACCACAGCGAGGAAGCTCAACAGAAAGCCCAGAAAATATAGGGTACATTGTGCATCGCCATGTACGTCAAATGCGGAGGGTTGCGCATGGAGGATGTGGAAATATGCACAAGCGCCCCAGTCCAGGGGACATACTGCTGATAATGCTTACCATAGCTGCAATACAAATCTCTCATCCATGATCCTCCTACCCTTCCCATCACATCCCAGTGGCCGGGCCTCAGCCAGCTGCAGGGCAGCAGCAGTGGGGGTTATGGTGACACTGGTGAGATGCAAAGGGCAGGAGTGAGAAGCAGGGGTTGTGGTGAGATGCAGAGGCCTGTGGTGTGATGCAGAGGCTTGTGGTATGATGCAGAGGCTTGTGGTATGATGCAGAGGCCTGTGGTATGATGCAGAGGCCTGTGGTAAGAAGCAGTAGTGAGAAGCAGAGGTCTGTGGTGAGATGCAAGGGCCTGTGGTGTGATGCAGAGGCTTGTGGTATGATGCAGAGTCCTGTGGTAAGAAGCAGCAGTGAGAAGCAGGGGTCTGTGGTGAGATGCAAGGGTCTGTGGTGAAATATACGATGTTGTGGTGAAATGCAGGGGGCAGGAGTAAGAAGCAGGAGGCAGCTGTGAGATGCAGGTGGCTGCGATGAGATGCAGGGAACTGTGGTGACATGGCATAGGTTGTTATAAGATGCAGGGGGCTATGGTGAAATATAGGATGCTGTGGTGAAATGCAGGGGGCAGTAGTGAGAAGCAGGAGGCTGTTGTGCGATGCAGGGGGCAGTAGTGAGAAGCAGGAGGCTGTTGTGCGATGCAGGGGGCAGTAGTGAGAAGCAGGAGGCTGTTGTGCGATGCAGGGGACAGGAGTAAGAAGTAGGTGCTGTTGTAAGATGCAGGTGGCTGTGGTTATATGCAGGGGAATGTGGTGACATGGTATAGGTTGTTATGAGATGCAGGGGGCTATGGTGAAATACTGTATAGGATGCTGTGGTGAAATGCAGGGGACTGTGGTGACATGGTGTAGGTTGTTATGAGATGCAGGCGGCTATGGTGAAATACTGTATAGGATGCTGTGGTGAAATGCAGGGGACTGTGGTGACATGGTGTAGGTTGTTATGAGATGCAGGGGGCTATGGTGAGATGAAATTGCTCCCGTGCGAAGCCGGGGTGGGTGGCTATTATCAAATAAAACAGTATAAAGGGTAGAGAACCACAGAACTGACTGGGGGATACAAACTAGGAAGAAGAGGGGCCCCGTGCTCCCAGAAATCGATTATTATGCCTATTCTAAGCATACAAAAGGCACCACCTTCTCATAAAATGATATTGCTACTACAGAGCATGATAAAATGTTAAGCGTTAGAATTTATTTAACTAATTAAGTTAAATAAAATGATTATATTGTAATTTGTACTATCCATAAATAACTTGCATATATAACCAGAATTTTAGGACAATCATGGATAGTTGGCAACTACGTACTGTCCAGTACTATAATAGACAGAGCAGAGCATGCTGGGAGTGGTTGGAGATAAAAGTTTGCTTGTGATTGTGGCAGGCCACGGTTTTACAGAAAATGACAACTTCTATTTAAAAAAAAAAAAAAAAAGACAAAGTTTCCTCAAAGTGTTTCTGACGCATTTTAAATTTTCGCACACCTCTGCTACAGAAGAGATTGAATACGTGCTATGTTTCAACTGCCTCCAGCGCAAAACATAAAAGGTTTGATATTCGGAAACTTTCATGGATGACTAGCCCAAGGACAAGATGGTTTCTCTGTAGTCACATCCTCCCTAAGACGACTAGACTCTGCCACTGACTTAATTGATTTTAACTTTTGTGTTGTCTGTCCTAAGGGTGGCTAATACTTTGTCACTTATTCCGAAAACTAGTAATGCAGAGAAAAGCAAAAAGGACTCTGAAAATATATGACAGCGTTTTTCCTATTTTAATCAAAATCATTGCGTCTCCTGGAGGGATGACAGCTACATGTCTTTATCTGCAAAACGCCAGAGAGATCTGTGCAGGTATACATCACGGAACGAAAAGCCAACCGTCGCCGTACTCGGCTTAAAATATGCTTTTGAAAATAGAGGATCATTGATTGTGCCTTTAAGACCCATACAAATTGTAACGTGATCAATAACAGATTATATATAGATATGACTTGGCTTAGTGTGTGGCGATTCCAGTCTGCAGCATTTAGCTGACAAACTGAATTAAAAGTATTACAAGAGGCAGCAGGCCCTGTCACAACCACTTCTAGAGAAAAATAGTTAATTATAATGCTACCTGTAGTATGAAGGTCAATAACTCTTACATTATTGATTACTGAGCCATTGCAAGAAAGATTTATCATTTGTAGAAGCTGCAGAAGGGGACTAGTTCCTGTGCTGTACTGCAAGTTATAACGCTATGTAGCAACACTTTCATTTCAGTCACATCACTGTTTCAAAGACAGGCTACAAATACAATGTACTAACCTTTATTTCATTAGATGTTTTTATAAGGTTTTATCTAATTGAAACATTGGATAATGGAAAGAGGCTGGTGATTAAATTACAGTTTAACAGAGCTACGACTGTACATAATCTGACATATAGGTCATGTCTGGTAACTGTGATAAAACTCATTGCGTATGATAAATGGTGCCCAGCCAATCAGCTCCCATCCGTCATCAGTTTGAAAAATGACAGTTGGGAGCTGATTGGCTGGGGCACCATTATCATACACAACGAGTTTTATCACTCGTCGTGAATGATAAATGAGGCCCTTAGTGATGTCACTAGTTCTTAATGAATTGTTAGGAGGAGATTTATCAAGGAGGGACGGCAGCGGATATTGCAAATCTCTGTGCCGGCCCCACCTGTTTCAGTCACAAAAAGCAGCCCCCGTAGGTTTTTGTATGGAGGCTGGTGAATTGTTGCACTGTGTAATCTAACAAGTTCCTGAAAGCGCAGCACACAAGTAAAGTGATCACTTGATTTTTCACATAATGGCACTGGAGTTCCTGCCCCTGCATGTGATTATTGGTACATTCATGCGGTACTTTATCTCTTATGGCCGCAAAAAGAAAATGAGGATTACCTGGACCGATTCCCAGCCAATGGTAAGTATACAACTAATTGTTTCAGTAAGAAAACTGACCCAAAAGCAGGGTAACACACTACACAACAGGTGCCATCGCTCGGATAATCGCTCAGATCTGATGTAGCCATTATCGGATCTGTGCGCGCCCATACACACTGAGCTATTTCTTGCTCAGTGTGTACTTTCCATTCATCTCTTGATCTGGGATCGTTTGGTCATGTGTGCATAACGAGTGCAGCACAAGCGATCTTGTTCTTCCAAGTTGACCAATCACAGTGTGAGCCCAGCATTAGTCTAGGACAGGGGTGAGGAAACTTTTTTCTGCCGAGGACCATTTTGATATATATAACATTATTTGCGGGCACTGTGCAGGCCACACCCACTCCATGTGATGTCACATGGGGCGGGGCCATTATCGCCGGTGATTACAGCAATGTCTGGAGTATCTTGAGGATGCTCCGGGGAGCTGGAAGGGCAGCGGTGTGACCATCTGAAGCGTCCTAAGGACGCTCCAGGTGGCACTGCTGCATAGATTCTGGCTGTAGGGTGCCATTATAGGTCTCCCTGCTAGCCAGATGAGGCTAGCAGAAAAAAGCTCATTGGGCCAGACCAAATGACTCCGGGGGTCTTATATGGCCCACGGGCCTGAGGTTTCCCATCCCTAAAACACACAACCAGTTGCCCATCGCTGGTTTAAACTTTAGGGACACAACGTTAACCTGGAATCCTATTTATGAAACCTAAAATCATGCGGGCACAGCTGTATTCGCAAGATTAAGGCGATTTTTTGCGTCAGGGCTGGTTACTGAAAGCTGAGTGCAGGCGTTATCAGATAAGTACTGCAGGTTACCACAATCCCCATAACTCTCAATGGGTACTGCGGTCTGGAGCAATTTATCCATCTCTGCAAAAGTTTAGCTTTTCAGAGCTTGACCCAGATAGCTATCCCCATCCAAGGAGGACGTTCGCTACCACACTATTGCCAGAAATTAGGAGATCTGTCCCTCTCCGACAGACTGGACTGTGAACGTGCGCTGCCCAAAAAGCGTGCATGCACAATGCAGGCGGCGGGGTCAGAACCTGGAAGTTCAGTCTTTGCTGCTGCCATAAGCAAAAGGCAAAGTAAATCAGACCGGGCACAGTCATTGCCTCGCCAGCATCTTATCGGATGCACGGTCCCGACGCGATTGTAATGGTAATTTTGCATCATTAAATCATCTGTTACAGCTGTGAATATGTTGATTAATTGGGCAAAGAGTCAGTGATAAATAATCCCCTTAGTCTGGTTAAACAACTGCAGTATTTTTCCTATTCACAACACTTCTGTCAGACCTTAAGAAAAAAAATAAAATAAAAAAAATGCCTTTATTGGTGACATTTCATTTCATGTTCACCGCATGGGGGAAATGCTTTAACATTTAAAATAAAAAAGCCTGCGGCATCGGCAACAGCGGCTGCTCAACCCCTCTCTCTATCAGCTAACGTAACCCCTGCAGTGCTGGAATAGCTATCCTGGCAAAGCCAAAAACACATATTTAAAGGCTTGGGCTAGTTTTTTTTTGTTTTTTTTAGCGGAAGTTTTGACATATTCAAAAAACATCTTGTTACCGATAAAAATGACAAAGAGCTGCTGGATCGGCTTTGATGACCCAGACCATGAAGCGCACACACTGGTTTACTTACTTTTTGATGTCATTAATAAGTTTATTTTTTTCCTGGGCCACGCGCTTGTGTTGCATCCTGTGGAAATCTCGCTCTTTCTGCAGCTTTACCAACGATTCTCTATTTTTACTGCACAAAACAAAACAAAAAATATGTACAGTATGTATACTTCTGAAGGCCAAAGTCAGTGACAGTTCTCTCATTTAACAACAGGAAATCGAACCCATGTCCTCAGTGCTGTGAGGCAGTAATGCTAACCATTACACCATCTGTGCTGCCCCAAAATATAGAAAAAATAATAATAAACCAATGCGAATAAACAAAGGGTGGCACAGAGTGGAAAACGTGACAGGAGGGTCTACGGCAGGACCATGTGAGATCAGTATGATGAGCTGTAACATGGAAACAAACTGGGCAGCCACGTCATCACTGAACCGGCAGGACCTGGCGGACAAGGGAGCCACCTACTCACTTCTCTGTCTGACCAATCAAAATGAACAATCCTTCTTAGACTCTAACTCATACTGTAGGACAGCACCTGCACAGGACTTGTCAAGCAATATCAGGGGCAAACTGGATTTGCAAAGGAGGGGGGGGTTATTTCACTACAGATTAGAAAAGAGTGGCAGTCCTTTGGTTCTCTCTCATATATACTATATATCACTGTATATATATATATATTAGGGATGTGCAGGCTCGGATAGGTTCGAGTTTGCACGTGGAGTTCGGATTTTTCCCTTCAAAAAAACGGAACTCAGAACGAGGCAAAACGTCATCTTACATGGACGAACATCATCATTCCTGGACAAAAGACCAGGAATGATGATGTTCGTCCATGTAAGATGACGTTTTGCCTCGTTCTGAGTTCCGTTTTTTTGGAGGGAAAAATCCGAACTCCACGTGCAAACTCGAACCTATCCGAGCCTGCACATCCCTAATATATATATATATATATATATATATATTAGGGGTGAGCGGGTTCGGATTTCTGAAATCCGAACCCCCCCGAGCCCCCCCGATCCGAGTCCGATCCGAATCAGGCTCGACTTTTCCCGCCTGACTCGGATCTGAAATCGAGGCAAAACGTCATCATCCCGCCTTCCGAGTCTCGCGGGTTTTGGATCCTATATAAGGTACCCACGTCGGCGCCATTTTCTCACTCGGCTGTGGACAGTGAAGAGGGAGGGTGGGAGTTAGGGCTGTGTAGTGTAGTGTAGTGTAGTGCTGCTGTTGTCCACTACTTCAAAGTCCATAGGGGCTGGCTGTGTTGTGCTGTGCTGCTGTTGTTAATAGGGGCTGTGTCCACTACTTCAAAGTCCATAGGGGCTGGCTGGACTGTGTTGTGCAGTCAGTTCTCCATAGGGGCTGTGTCCACTCCAAAGTCCTGTGCAGTGTCCCAGTCCTAAAGGAGTGCTGCAGTGTTGTCCAGGGGGTGCTCTGTCCATCAGGGGTGCTCCCCCCAAGTGCTAAAAAAATAATATATTTTCTGTGTTTGTGAATTGTGTGCGCAGTAGCCGCACGTGCATCAACAAAGTAGTGCCAAGCGTGCGCCTGTGTCATAAGTAAAGGGCCGGCTGGCTTGACCGTTAAGGGTGCTGTAACCCCCGAAAGTACACTCCAGTCCAAACCAAAAAAAAAATTATTTTCTGTGTTTGTGAATTGTGTGCGCAGTAGCCGCACGTGCATCAACAAAGTAGTGCCAAGCGTGCGCCTGTGTCATAAGTAAAGGGCCGGCTGGCTTGACCGTTAAGGGTGCTGTAACCCCCGAAAGTACACTCCAGTCCAAACCGAAAAAAAAATTATTTTCTGTGTTTGTGAATTGTGTGCGCAGTAGCCGCACGTGCATCAACAAAGTAGTGCCAAGCGTGCGCCTGTGTCATAAGTAAAGGGCCGGCTGGCTTGACCGTTAAGGGTGCTGTAACCCCCGAAAGTACACTCCAGTCCAAACCAAAAAAAAAAATATTTTCTGTGTTTGTGAATTGTGTGCGCAGTAGCCGCACGTGCATCAACAAAGTAGTGCCAAGCGTGCACCTGTGTCATAAGTAAAGGGCCGGCTGGCTTGACCGTTAAGGGTGCTGTAACCCCCAAAAGTACACTCCAGTCCAAACCAAAAAAAAAATTATTTTCTGTGTTTGTGAATTGTGTGCACTGTGGCTGCACGTGCATCAACAAAGGAGCAGCGCCAAGCGTGCGCCTGTGTCCCATAAGTAAAGAGCCGGCTGGCTCATTTCTTAAAGGGTGGTGTAACCCACAAAGTGCACTACTCTCCAGCAAAAATAAAATAATATTTTCTGTGTTTGTGTGCGCTTTAGCCGCACGTATATATATCAATATAACATAAATGGAGGACCAAACTTTCTCCGATAAAAATAAAATAGGGAAAGATCAAGAACCACTTCCTCCTAGTGCTGTTGCTGCTGCTGGGAGTTGTTCATCATCCCAGAGAGGAAGTAGGAACATCACTACTTTTACTAAACAATTGACCCTCCAACAGTCCCTAGCGATGAGGATGAAGTACGACAGCAGTCATCCTGAAGCAAAACGTATAACTGAGGCCTTGACTGCTATGTTGGTGTTAGACGTGCGTCCGGTATCCGACATTAGTGCAGTGGGATTTAGACAATTGATGGAGGTAGTGTGTCCTCGGTTCCAAATCCCGTCTAGATTCCACCTGCATCCTCAAAGCAGCAGCGACAAGCGTGCGTCTGTCTGTTAAAGGGTGGTGACACCCTCAAAGTGTGCTACACAAACAATTAAAATATTGTTCTTTTTTTTTTGGTCTTTGTGAAATGTGTGGGCTGTAGCCGCACCTGCATCCTTAAAGCAGCAGCGACAAGCGTGCGTCTGTCTGTTAAAGGGTGGTGACACCCTCAAAGTGTGCTACACAAACAATTAAAATATTGTTCTTTTTTTTTCTGTCTTTGTGAATTGTGTGGGCTGTAGCCGCACCTGCATCCTTAAAGCAGCAGCGACAAGCGTGCGTCTGTCTGTTAAAGGGTGGTGTAACTCTCAAAGTGTTCCAAAAAATAAAAAACTATTTTTTTAATGTGTTTGTGACTTGTGTGCGATGTAGCCACACTTGCATCCTCAAAGCAGCAGCGACAAGCGTGCGTCTGTCTGTTAAAGGGTGGTGACACCCTCAAAGTGTGCTACACAAACAATTAAAATATTGTTCTTTTTTTTTTGGTCTTTGTGAATTGTGTGGGCTGTAGCCGCACCTGCATCCTTAAAGCAGCAGCGACAAGCGTGCGTCTGTCTGTTAAAGGGTGGTGACACCCTCAAAGTGTGCTACACAAACAATTAAAATATTGTTCTTTTTTTTTTGGTCTTTGTGAAATGTGTGGGCTGTAGCCGCACCTGCATCCTTAAAGCAGCAGCGACAAGCGTGCGTCTGTCTGTTAAAGGGTGGTGACACCCTCAAAGTGTTCTACACAAACAATTAAAATATTGTTCTTTTTTTTTCGGTCTTTGTGAAATGTGTGGGCTGTAGCCGCACCTGCATCCTTAAAGCAGCAGCGACAAGCGTGCGTCTGTCTGTTAAAGGGTGGTGTAACTCTCAAAGTGTTCCAAAAAATAAAAAACTATTTTTTTAATGTGTTTGTGACTTGTGTGCGATGTAGCCACACTTGCATCCTCAAAGCAGCAGCGACAAGCGTGCGTCTGTCTGTTAAAGGGTGGTGACACCCTCAAAGTGTGCTACACAAACAATTAAAATATTGTTCTTTTTTTTTCTGTCTATGTGAATTGTGTGGGCTGTAGCCGCACCTGCATCCTTAAAGCAGCAGCGACAAGCGTGCGTCTGTCTGTTAAAGGGTGGTGACACCTCAAAGTGTTCTACACAAACAATTAAAATATTGTTCTTTTTTTTTTGGTCTTTGTGAAATGTGTGGGCTGTAGCCGCACCTGCATCCTTAAAGCAGCAGCGACAAGCATGCGTCTGTCTGTTAAAGGGTGGTGACACCTCAAAGTGTTCTACACAAACAATTAAAATATTGTTCTTTTTTCTGTCTTTGTGAATTGTGTGGGCTGTAGCCGCACTTGCATCCTCAAAGCAGCAGCGACAAGCGTGCGTCTGTCTGTTAAAGGGTGGTGTAACCCTCAAAGTGTGCTCCACAAACAATAAAAATATTCTTTTTTTTTTCTGTCTTTGTGAATTGTGTGGGCTGTAGCCGCACTTGAATCCTCAAAGCAGCAGCGACAAGCGTGCGTCTGTCTGTTAAAGGATTACATCGGTGACAGCATCCAAGTAGGCATGTCAGACAGTCCGTACCTGTACTGGCAGGAAAAAGAAGCAATTTGGAGGTCCCTGTACAAACTGGCTCTATTTTACCTGAGTTGCCCCCCCTCCAGTGTGTACTCCGAAAGAGTGTTTAGTGCAGCCGGGAACCTTGTCAGCGAAAGGCGTAGGAGGTTGCTTCCACAAAATGTGGAGAAGATGATGTTCATAAAATGAATTATCAACTCTTCCAGGGAGACCAGCCTCCAGAACGTACAGAGGGACCTGTGGTTCCAGCAGGGACGAATTAATACTCTGTGAGGATGAGGATGTACACACTGAAGAGGGTGAGGAATCGGTGGATGAGGAGGATGAGGATGACATCTTGCCTCCGTAGAGCCAGTTTGTGCAGGGACAGATAAATTGCCAGCTTGTTTTGTGGGGGCCCAAACGAACCAATCATTTCAGCCACAGTTGTGTGGCAGACCCTGGCGCTGAAATGATTGGTTTGTTAAAGTGTGCATGTCCTGTTTATACAACATAAGGGTGGGTGGGAGGGCCCAAGGACAATTCCATCTTGCACCTCTTTTTTTTCTTTGCATTATGTACAGTTTGGGGCCTAGTTTTTCAATGCCATCCTGTCTGCCACTGCAGTTTCACGCCTAGATGGGTCACGTGTTTGTGCCGCCCACTTGTGTCGCTTAGCATAGTCATCCAGCTACCTCGGTGCAACCTTTTGGACATAAAAACACTATTGTGAGGTGTGAGGTATTCAGAATAGACTGGAAATGAGTGGAAATTAAGGTTATTGAGGTTAATAATAGCATAGGAGCTATTTGGTGCGAGACCTGGAGCGACGGCTACCCCGTCGCTAGCCGGGTCTCACGCATGCGCACGACGGAGCTCCCTCCGTCGTGCGCATGCGCAGTAGGGCACCATCGACCCGCTTGTGAGCGTCCTGCGCTCGCGAGCGGGTCTGAATCAGGCCCTCTGTGCATTGAGCTGATTTCTTTTTCATTTCTATATAAATTTATGTAACATGCATCAGGGAATCTCCTAATGATCTAAAGTAGGTACAGTAATGAATTACCAGCAGCTACAGCTTGCTACCACCGATGCAGGCTCATAAATAGTCCGGGAATTGCCATTTTCTTGGTTACATTTCTTGGACCTACGCTGCTGAAAGACTCCTCCTTGGATTGGTCACTAATCCCTGGCTTCCCTCTTCACTTGGCTACTGGATATACACTATACTGTTTCTGTGGGTTCTCTAGTATTTGAAACTGGCTTTACACCTGCCTACCACTGAAGATTAGAAGTAGACATTCTTTTCATTTTTGAAAATTCTGTTTATTGAGTAATTTTCCAGTAACCTAACAAAATAAAAGTAGTATATAGAACAAAATATGGTAATTGCGATATAGAGAACAAATAAACATAGTGCTTTGTACATTATAAATAATACTAAATAGATTCAAATAATAAGCATAAAAAAATAACAAATAAGAGAGTAACATATGCAGGGCACAATCATAAAATTGACTATACAGTAACTAAGGCAATGGGTGGGGTGAGGGGAGAGAAGAGACAATATATGGGAGAAGAAGAATAAGGCCGGCCAGTGTATATGAAATGAGAAAAAAGAAAAGCTTAGAATGCAAGTACATAGAAACAAAATATTGCATAATTGGGGTTCAGCCTGAAAGTTAGTCGTTTATGGAGTCCAGGCTTTTATGAAATGATCAGGAGTATCATGCATGATGGAGGTGATATTTCCCATCTGGTAAGTAAACCAGATACTGTTTATTGTATCAGCGAGGGAGGGAGGGAGGGGAGACCACTTTCCAATTGGAAGCAATTTGGCATTTAGTTGTCTTGAGTATATGTTTAATCAATTTCTGCGTTGGACGTGAAATTTGTGGGAGTGGACGTGATAACAAGGAGTAAAACAGTGAAGCAGGAATTTGAACACCTGATATAGCTCTAATGAGATGATGGGTATCTTTCCAGAAGCAGACATTCTTAATATATATCCTGCTAAGGCTGCTATTATATTTGTCTACATTTAAAGATGTTTTTTAAAAAAACCTTTAATATCTAAAGAGACTTGTGTTTTTTCTTCTGCAAATGTTATCCACCAGCTAAACTTACCAGCTAAAATTACCAGAACCTAACAATAATATTGGAAAAATGTCTGTAAATCCAAGTACGCTTTCTAATAATAAGGTGAAGTAAGTGATTTAATACCACAAAGTTACAGTAGAGCAGCATTTCATGAGTCATCACGTTATAAAGTAAAACTATTAATAGCACATAATATATACAAGCAAAAATAAAAAAGAGCGTCAATTAAAAATAAAGGCCTGATGATAAGTATGGCTGTTAGCAGAGTGTCTCGTGTGTGTTTTTGTATAGCATGCGTTCCAGAAGTGTACGCAAATATGGGCGATAATGACTTATACCCATTTCACTTGCATCTACACAAAAATCGGGTTGTTCTTGTGTAGGTAAAGTTCATGGGAAAGATTTCTGGACTGCACAACCTGACTATATATGTGATGAGAGGTGCTACCTGATGAGACTAATTGCAGGCACAGAAACAGACAAATCTCAGGTGCACAACTCCAAATTATTAATAATATATATAAATGCAATAAAATTTTGCAATCAATAGAGGTTTGTAGCATAATCATGGCCAAGGTTATGGGCCTACCCACCATATCCAGGTAACCTCTTTCGGGTAGGTCCCTAACATACTAGGGTTCAAATCCAGAGCACAGGACCCCCCAAAAATGCCCAGCCAAGCTGCCCCAGGGCACCACCATAGTAAGAAAAGTGCAGTGTAAAGAGATAGTTAGGAGCAGCTGCAGCTGCATATAAAGAATACAAATAAAAAAGTGAAATACATATATATTAAACACACACAGTGAAGGGTTAAAATGTGTTATAAAGGAAAATGTGTTATAATACGGTGCCCTGAGACAGATTAACCAACGCAATCCAGGGGGATCCACACCCCAAAAATGAAAAAAAGTTGCACTACAGTATATAACTTGTAGGACTTATCTAGAATTGTTGAGAGATTATAGGTCCTGCGCAAGTGGTGTAGATGGTACTGCTTGTTACAGGTATGATGCTGCACTGGGGAATGCCTGACCTCATCCAGTGGGTAAATACAGAGAAACGTGGGGACCAGATGCTGCGCACAACCTATTTCCTGAACTATGTATATTCTAAATGTATCTAAATATATTCTAAAGTAGTAGAACCCAAAATGATGAGAGGGTACCGACTAAGAAACAAATGTTGCTTTTACTGATAAAAGTTTCACAATAATAATCACTACAATTGCAATATAATATGGTGCCTGTAAACCATTGGTTATACACCAACAGAATATACAAACAAATAAACACAATGGACGATGCAGCAATATGTCAAAATTATCAGAAGGAAAAATAAGCAAATATAGACAAAATGTAGACAAATGTAGACAAAATATAAATAGCAAATGTGCCGATCTATTTGTGAATAGGCACTGGTAATGGTCTCAACCTTAGATGCCGCCAACTGAATAGTCAATTTGATAGAGATGGTTAAAGTATAGTGTTTAGTCAGGGAGATCTAGCGGCGTCCCGCTAGCTCCAAAGGGGTACCTCGGTGGTATGCTGTAAGTCCTGTGGATGTCTGTACGTTGCCCGGGTTATTCTCCATGTAGTGTGGGGGAGGCTGGCTGTGGCGAGAGCCGGGGATCACTCTGCGTCACGGGCGCCCTGAGTGTCGAGATCACGGACACTGTCCCTGTTGCCAGGGGCAGGTCCGTGCGTGTGCACCAGGTGCCGGACAGGGGTGCCTACGGTCCTGGCTTGTGCAAGCCGGGGGCCGTGGACGACTCTGCACCAGAGGATACTTACCTGGATGCCAAGCTGCCGGTCCCGGCGGTCTTCTTCGTCGGCGGTGATGGCGCGCTTCTGTTGCTCGCTGGTAAATTCCGGTAGTGGTAAACTGGAACAGTTGGGCGGCAAATGTGGTACTGGAGACGCTGTTAGATAGGGATTGCTGTGTTCCGCCAACGCGTTTCCACCTGTCAGGTCTTCTTCTGGGAGTTGAATGGTTCTAATACTGCTGCTTGAGCCTTTAAATACAGCGTCAATGTCTGTGATTGGTTCAAATTGTGATTGACAGGAGGGTGGATCACCTTGGTGATTTCATCCTCCTGAGAGTGCTATCTATATTGTGTAGCTGATAGGCTGGATAAGGTTACACATACATAGATGAATAGGTATGATATTGCTTGTATAAATGTATCTCTATATACACTATGTCTGCAAAGTATACACATATATACATATATACAAATAAACACAGTACAGAAAATAGACCCCTGAAAGTAAGAATTATGGAACATGTCAGAAACATAAATAAGGGATTGGACAGCCATAATTTATCCAAACACTTTAATGATCATCATGATAATAATCCAAAACATTTGAGCTTTATAGCATTACAGACAGTTGAACCAAAGTTGAACCTCCTGTCAATCACAATTTGAACCAATCACAGACATTGACGCTGTATTTAAAGGCTCAAGCAGCAGTATTAGAACCATTCAACTCCCAGAAGAAGACCTGACAGGTCGAAACGCGTTGGAGGAACACAGCAATCCCTATCTAACAGCGTCTCCAGTACCACATTTGCCGCCCAACTGTTCCAGTTTACCACCACCGGAATTTACCAGCGAGCAACAGAAGCGCGCCATCACCGCCGACGAAGAAGACTGCCGGGACCGGCAGCTTGGCATCCGGGTAAGTATCCTCTGGTGCAGAGTCATCCGCGGCCCCCGGCTTGCACAAGCCGGGACCGTAGGCACCCCTCTCCCCTGTCCGGCACCTGGTGCACGCGCACGGACCTGCCCCTGGCAACAGGGACAGTGTCCGTGATCTCCGCACTCAGGGCGCCCGTGACGCAGAGTGATCCCCGGCGCTCGCCACAGCCAGCCTCCCCTACACTACACGGAGAATAACCCGGGCAACGTACAGACATCCACAGGACTTACAGCATACCACCGAGGTACCCCTTTGGAGCTAGCGGGACGCCGCTAGATCTCCCTGACTAAACACTATACTTTAACCATCTCTATCAAATTGACTATTCAGTTGGCGGCATCTAAGGTTGAGACCATTACCAGTGCCTATTCACAAATAGATCGGCACATTTGCTATTTATATTTTGTCTACATTTGTCTACATTTTGTCTATATTTGCTTATTTTTCCTTCTGATAATTTTGACATATTGCAGCATCGTCCATTGTGTTTATCTAGAATTGTGCCTAATACAGTGTGCATATACTTTACCATACTCCATGCTTTTAAACCAATAAGGAAGGGTGCTAGTCCAGAATGAGGGCGTCTCTTTTCCCTCAGAAGTGCAATAAAGCACATTAAATGGAGCATATGAGAAAGATTTCTGGACTGCACAACCTGACTATATATGTGATGAGAGGTGCTACCTGATGAGACTAATTGCAGGCACAGAAACAGACAAATCTCATGTGCACAACTCCAAATTATTAATAATATATATAAATTAGGGGTGAGCGGGTTCGGATTTCTGAAATCCGAACCCCCCCGAGCCCCCCCGATCCGAGTCCGATCCGAATCAGGCTCGACTTTTCCCGCCTGACTCGGATCTGAAATCGAGGCAAAACGTCATCATCCCGCCTTCCGAGTCTCGCGGGTTTTGGATCCTATATAAGGTACCCACGTCGGCGCCATTTTCTCACTCGGCTGTGGACAGTGAAGAGGGAGGGTGGGAGTTAGGGCTGTGTAGTGTAGTGTAGTGTAGTGCTGCTGTTGTCCACTACTTCAAAGTCCATAGGGGCTGGCTGTGTTGTGCTGTGCTGCTGTTGTTAATAGGGGCTGTGTCCACTACTTCAAAGTCCATAGGGGCTGGCTGGACTGTGTTGTGCAGTCAGTTCTCCATAGGGGCTGTGTCCACTCCAAAGTCCTGTGCAGTGTCCCAGTCCTAAAGAGGTGCTGTAGTGTTGTCCAGGGGGTGCTCTGTCCATCAGGGGTGCTCCCCCCAAGTGCTAAAAAAATAATATATTTTCTGTGTTTGTGAATTGTGTGTGCAGTAGCCGCACGTGCATCAACAAAGTAGTGCCAAGCGTGCGCCTGTGTCATAAGTAAAGGGCCGGCTGGCTTGACCGTTAAAGGGTGCTGTAACCCCCGAAAGTACACTCCAGTCCAAACCAAAAAAAAATTATTTTCTGTGTTTGTGAATTGTGTGCGCAGTAGCCGCACGTGCATCAACAAAGTAGTGCCAAGCGTGCGCCTGTGTCATAAGTAAAGGGCCGGCTGGCTTGACCGTTAAGGGTGCTGTAACCCCCGAAAGTACACTCCAGTCCAAACCAAAAAAAAAATTATTTTCTGTGTTTGTGAATTGTGTGCGCAGTAGCCGCACGTGCATCAACAAAGTAGTGCCAAGCGTGCGCCTGTGTCATAAGTAAAGGGCCGGCTGGCTTGACCGTTAAAGGGTGCTGTAACCCCCGAAAGTACACTCCAGTCCAAACCAAAAAAAAAATTATTTTCTGTGTTTGTGAATTATGTGCGCAGTAGCCGCACGTGCATCAACAAAGTAGTGCCAAGCGTGCGCCTGTGTCATAAGTAAAGGGCCGGCTGGCTTGACCGTTAAAGGGTGCTGTAACCCCCAAAGTACACTCCAGTCCAAACGAAAAAAAATTATTTTCTGTGTTTGTGAATTGTGTGCGCAGTAGCCGCACGTGCATCAACAAAGTAGTGCCAAGTGTGCGCCTGTGTCATAAGTAAAGGGCCGGCTGGCTTGACCGTTAAAGGGTGCTGTAACCCCCGAAAGTACACTCCAGTCCAAACCAAAAAAAAAATTATTTTCTGTGTTTGTGAATTGTGTGCGCAGTAGCCGCACGTGCATCAACAAAGTAGTGCCAAGCGTGCGCCTGTGTCATAAGTAAAGGGCCGGCTGGCTTGACCGTTAAAGGGTTCTGTAACCCCCAAAGTACACTCCAAACCAAAAAAATATATATTTTCTGTGTTTGTGACTTGTGTGCACTGTGGCTGCACGTGCATCAACAAAGGAGCAGCGCCAAGCGTGCGCCTGTGTCCCATAAGTAAAGAGCCGGCTGGCTCATTTCTTAAAGGGTGGTGTAACCCACAAAGTGCACTACTCTCCAGCAAAAATAAAAAAATATTTTCTGTGTTTGTGTGCGCTTTAGCCGCACGTATATATATCAATATAACATAAATGGAGGACCAAACTTTCTCTGATAAAAATAAAATAGGGAAAGATCAAGAACCACTTACTACTAGTGCTGTTGCTGCTGCTGGGAGTTGTTCATCATCCCAGAGAGGAAGTAGGAACATCACTACTTTTACTAAACAATTGACCCTCCAACAGTCCCTAGCGATGAGGATGAAGTACGACAGCAGTCATCCTGAAGCAAAACGTATAACTGAGGCCTTGACTGCTATGTTGGTGTTAGACGTGTGTCCGGTATCCGACATTAGTGCAGTGGGATTTAGACAATTGATGGAGGTAGTGTGTCCTCGGTTCCAAATCCCGTCTAGATTCCACCTGCATCCTCAAAGCAGCAGCGACAAGCGTGCGTCTGTCTGTTAAAGGGTGGTGACACCCTCAAAGTGTGCTACACAAACAATTAAAATATTGTTCTTTTTTTTTCTGTCTTTGTGAAATGTGTGGGCTGTAGCCGCACCTGCATCCTTAAAGCAGCAGCGACAAGCGTGCGTCTGTCTGTTAAAGGGTGGTGACACCCTCAAAGTGTGCTACACAAACAATTAAAATATTGTTCTTTTTTTTTCTGTCTTTGTGAATTGTGTGGGCTGTAGCCGCACTTGCATCCTCAAAGCAGCAGCGACAAGCGTGCGTCTGTCTGTTAAGGGGTGTTGTAACTCTCAAAGTGCTCCAAAAAATCAAAAAAAATTTTTTAATGTGTTTGTGACTTGTGTGCGATGTAGCCACACTTGCATCCTCAAAGCAGCAGCGACAAGCGTGCGTCTGTCTGTTAAAGGGTGGTGTAACTCACGAAGTGCTCCAAAAAATAAAAAACTATTTTTTTAATGTGTTTGTGACTTGTGTGCGATGTAGCCGCACTTGCATCCTCAAAGCAGCAGCGACAAGCGTGCGTCTGTCTGTTAAAGGGTGGTGACACCCTCAAAGTGTGCTACACAAACAATTAAAATATTGTTCTTTTTTCTGTCTTTGTGAATTGTGTGGGCTGTAGCCGCACCTGCATCCTTAAAGCAGCTGCGACAAGCGTGCGTCTGTCTGTTAAAGGGTGGTGACACCCTCAAAGTGTGCTACACAAACAATTAAAATATTGTTCTTTTTTCTGTCTTTGTGAATTGTGTGGGCTGTAGCCGCACCTGCATCCTTAAAGCAGCTGCGACAAGCGTGCGTCTGTCTGTTAAAGGGTGGTGACACCCTCAAAGTGTGCTACACAAACAATTAAAATATTGTTCTTTTTTTTTCGGTCTTTGTGAAATGTGTGGGCTGTAGCCGCACCTGCATCCTTAAAGCAGCAGCGACAAGCGTGCGTCTGTCTGTTAAAGGGTGGTGACACCCTCAAAGTGTGCTACACAAACAATAAAAATATTCTTCTTCTTTTATCTGTCTATGTGAATTGTGTGGTCTGTAGCCGCACCTGCATCCTTAAAGCAGCAGCGACAAGCGTGCGTCTGTCTGTTAAAGGGTGGTGACACCCTCAAAGTGTGCTACACAAACAATAAAAATATTCTTCTTTTTTCTGTCTTTGTGAATTGTGTGGGCTGTAGCCGCACCTGCATCCTTAAAGCAGCAGCGACAAGCGTGCGTCTGTCTGTTAAAGGGTGGTGACACCCTCAAAGTGTGCTACACAAACAATTAAAATATTGTTCTTTTTTTTTCGGTCTTTGTGAAATGTGTGGGCTGTAGCCGCACCTGCATCCTTAAAGCAGCAGCGACAAGCGTGCGTCTGTCTGTTAAAGGGTGGTGAAACCCTCAAAGTGTGCTACATAAAGAATAAAAATATTCTTCTTCTTTTTTCTGTCTTTGTGAATTGTGTGGGCTGTAGCCGCACTTGCATCCTCAAAGCAGCAGCGACAAGCGTGCGTCTGTCTGTTAGAGGGTGGTGTAACCCTCAAAGTGTGCTCCACAAACAATAAAAATATTCTTTTTTTTTTTCTGTCTTTGTGAATTGTGTGGGCTGTAGCCGCACTTGAATCCTCAAAGCAGCAGCGACAAGCGTGCGTCTGTCTGTTAAAGGATTACATCGGTGACAGCATCCAAGTAGGCATGTCAGACAGTCCGTACCTGTACTGGCAGGAAAAAGAAGCAATTTGGAGGTCCCTGTACAAACTGGCTCTATTTTACCTGAGTTGCCCCCCCTCCAGTGTGTACTCCGAAAGAGTGTTTAGTGCAGCCGGGAACCTTGTTAGCGAAAGGCGTAGGAGGTTGCTTCCACAAAATGTGGAGAAGATGATGTTCATAAAATGAATGATCAACTCTTCCAGGGAGACCAGCCTCCAGAACGTACAGAGGGACCTGTGGTTCCAGCAGGGACGAATTAATACTCTGTGAGGATGAGGATGTACACACTGAAGAGGGTGAGGAATCGGTGGATGAGGAGGATGAGGATGACATCTTGCCTCCGTAGAGCCAGTTTGTGCAGGGACAGATTAATTGCCAGCTTGTTTTGTGGGGGCCCAAACGAACCAATCATTTCAGCCACAGTTGTGTGGCAGACCCTGGCGCTGAAATGATTGGTTTGTTAAAGTGTGCATGTCCTGTTTATACAACACAAGGGTGGGTGGGAGGGCCCAAGGACAATTCCATCTTGCACCTCTTTTTTTTCTTTGCATTATGTACAGTTTGGGGCCTAGTTTTTCAAACTGCCATCCTGTCTGCCACTGCAGTTTCACGCCTAGATGGGTCACGTGTTTGTGCCGCCCACTCGTGTCGCTTAGCATAGTCATCCAGCTACCTCGGTGCAACCTTTTGGACATAAAAACACTATTGTGAGATGTGAGGTGTTCAGAATAGACTGGAAATGAGTGGAAATTAAGGTTATTGAGGTTAATAATAGCATAGGAGCAGAAAAACCTACAAATTCTGTGATTTTAGCTGTTTTTATGCTTTTTTTCAAAAAAATACAGATCCAAAACACAAAACCCAGAACCCAAAACACGGAAGGGTGGTTTTGGCAAAACCAATCCAGATCCAAAACACGAAGAAAGATCCAGATCCAAAACACGAAAAGTGGCCGATGCACACCCCTAATATATATATATATATATATATATATATATATACACACATACATACACACATATACATACTCACACATACACGCACATCTATATATTTTCCAGGGGGCACAACACTTTACCAATGTTTCATGTTCACTGACCATGTTTACCATATGCATCAAAAACTATTCCAAGGTTGAATGGGGTAAGGAAGGACTGAAAATCTTTCCCCTTCTTTTTATTCTGTAATAATACCCTCACACCAAAGACACCCAGAAGAGGCAATCAGACTCTTAATTTTGTACAATCATACACTATATCATACATTATATTTATTAAAATGGTTTAAAATCTATAATATTATTCATCCTCGAATAACACATTTAATCATGCGGATAGACCACACTTCGGGGTAGATGTTATGCCTTTAGCTCTTGACTCCAAGGAACCCTCCGACTGGCAACCTTTCCAGCACTTTGCAGCGAACGCGATTCATCACTAATGACTTCTTCAGGGGTGTGTATATGTGTATGCGCAGTACTTGAAACATAAGCCACGTTTGCAAATATCGCCACTGCGTGCAGTTAGCGTGCGCCTCTGAATCAGGCCCTAAATGTACAGACTATGGACAACAACACAAAGTAGATATGAGTATATACTGTAAGTATACAGCAGCCAAAACGTAAACCTTGTTGCTTTCTCCAATGAAAAGAAATAAAATCGCATTGTATTTTATTTATAGCGTTTCCGCAGTCTAGTGTGGTTTTTAAAACAACTGTTTAGTGGTTGCTACAAACGTATCTAAATGTCAATGGAAACAAGTTACCGGCCAACTTTAATTGATGGCCGCAAAGGGAAAATTTGGAACAAAAACAATAACAAAACGAGAATAATTTTTATATATTGTTATATTGTATGTAAAGCATATTGTTTATAAGGTTAAATGACTTTGTAGTGTTTGTAAAACCATAAATACAGTATGACTGATGAACTGAGAGAGACGAAGTCCTAAAACCACGCAGGGGAAGTATTTAAACTTTATACATGGTGCAAAAACACTTTATATATGGTGTAAAAACTTTTTCTTTTTAGATTTGCTAATTAAGTGTATACTACGTGAAGTGAGATGGCATCACCAGGGATAAGTTGCAGTAACACACACATGTGCAAGCCAAGTAGTTTCTGTATGTATTAGGCAACGCCACCATTGTCGAAAACAAAACACCTGCACCCAGTGTCTCTCCAGCAAGAGAGCAAGGCACGGGGCCAAGTTCTGACACTTCCTGGCTCTCTCTCCCCAATTTATTAAGGTCACCAAACATTACGTAGAAGAGAAACAATTTGCATTTGCTCATCATCATGGATAACACAGTTTCATGGCATGTTTACTTTAGGTAAATGATATTGGAATGATTTTATGTACAAAATTACTGGCAAATCTAAGGGCACAGTCATTTATACCTCTGGGAACTGGTGATCTCCCCAAAGCACCTCCTAAACCAAGTGAATGTACAGACTGCATTCAGGCTACAAATATCAGCCACCAAACCTCAGAGATGTGAAAGTGATTTTTAAATTGAAGTAATTATATTTATTATCGCAGTTCCCTTTTAGGGAGGATTAAGCTGGTTTGTTATCTCCAAGACTACATCAATTTCTCTGTATTTTTGTAAACCAGTAACTATGGTCTGTAATGGTGTAATGCCATGACTGCAGTGACATATCTATAATTGGTGCAGGACATACTTGCGGGGACTCCTGAATTTTTGGAAACTCTCACGGACTCCCGGAAGAGTAGCCCATCCTCCTGAACCCAGACCAGTTTCTAAAATGGACAGGACAGGGGGCGCCATGACACCATTCTCAGAGAATCGCGCCATCTCTTCACTGCTACTTCTTCACCAACCCGCGATTTGCAGCATTATGCCATGAGGAAGAGCAGTGGGGAATCTATAATGGGTAGTGGGTGAGCAGTGCACAGGGACTCTACACCGCACACCCGGCATCTACTCAATAAACTCAACTACAGTGGCGACTGTCTCAGAAGGAATCTCTGGGAAAATGGCGCTGGCACCATTTTTCTGGAGATATTCGCAACAGAGAAATCATTGGGAAAAAGGCATTGGTGCCATCTGCCTGGAAATATACGCACATGCATGGTAGACTTGGGCACAGCGCAAGGGTCCGCATGTGTGGATGCCTGGGAGGAAAGGGTAGGCGCACGGACATTGGACACGGGCCCCTTCCCCGCAAAAGAAGCCCCTACCGAAGACGTTAAAACCCTACAAACAAGTTGCAACAACTTCTGTGAAAAAAAAAATTTCCTACATTTTTACTGTGTATTTATAGCTCTTTCATTTAGTGATCTCAGCACTATAAATACCCCACAGAAACAGGTTACATTTTATTAAAAGTGATAAATATTCACTGATGAAAAAACACTATATGCAGCAATTCTATGAATATTTCAGTGCTGCAGATATGCTTTAGGTTTTTTTTTCTGTAATGTTACATCTGGAAAAAGCTAAAAGCTTCACACTGGAAATTTGGACGTGAAAGCTATATTAAAGTAATGGGGGGGGTTTTTTACCCAAAAGCCACACCGAATTGTGTAGACAGAGGTACCCAAATTCTGTCCACAATGCACCCTCACAGTCCAGGTTTTAAGGATATCCATGCTTGACCACAGGTGACTTATAAGTATATCAGTCAATTTCATTTAACCACATGTGCTCAACCATGGCTAATCTCTAAAACCTGTACTGCTGTTGGGGTGAACCTTTGGTGTAGCGGCATAATTTTCTGACCCTTCTAATCCATTAATTTGAAGTTTACTTTTTTGTAACAATGGTGTCTCATCTATCGCCCGACAAGAGAAGCAAAGACCTGAGCTGCTGCAGTGGTGTTAAGAGGACCATACACCAGACGACAAATTCAGTAACGGCGATCTGCCGGTCGGAACTGCCGACCGGCGCCCATCTATGGTCGCCGATTCGTGGGAGGATTGGTGACATTCACAGTCACATATTTGCAACTTCCGATCAAATTTTGATCGTGATCGGCAAATCAGTGAAATCCAACATGGATTTCACCGATGGTCTATGGGGGCCATTATTCAATGAAGATGAATATAATAGGATACCGGAAGCAGGTTGTGAAATGTCATTTGAGCAGCGTTACTGACATAAATAGGGGTATTTGTCACGGTAGCTGCCGTTCTAAATAATGCACTGATTTATGTTCTTTTAAGGTCTCGGAATAGTAGCTGCACGTTCATCAACATGTTGCAGTTAATGTTAGTATTTACATTTAGGGAAAAAAAATGAAAAATGATTTACTACTAGTGGGAGCATAAACCTAATCAGGGCTAATAACGTATCTTACTATACAGGCAGATAAAGGGTGTGAACCATTGTGTGATGTACAGTATAGACGTGCCCACACACATCTATCCTCCATGCGCTATTAGTCGCGCCACACAACGCAGGAGCTCAGTGTGTCTCGGTAGCGTCGAGGGTCTTTTCTTGTGTCTTTTTACCTTCAAATGCATCTTATTCGCACAGCGATGTGAATAGATAGCACAATCAGCTTCTGCTGATTAAATTGATATGCGGCATGCCTATATTCTCTGAGCGAGTGCGGGTGTATCTGCATGCGAAATGCTAAGTGTCAGCGGCTGTAACACTGTAACGTAGCATTTAGCATGCAGATACACCCGCAGACACACAGAGGGCCTGATTCAGAGCCGGACGCTATTTGCGCTCGCTCGTTTAGAAAAAGGGTCCGGATATTTAAATAGAGCGCTCGCTCTTTGCGGTCTGTTGACGCCTCTATGTCTGAACGAGCGAACGAAACATGCGCTCGCTATTTTTTAAAAAACGCCCCCTGGCCGCTCGCATCCTACGTCATCTCCGCTATTTATTAGATTAATCGAGTACATCGAAAGGCGTATGAACTGCTCGCAGTGCTTGTGGTAACATTTTCCTACCGCAATCATGCGAGCAGTTCAGGCTAAAAGACAACCAAGTGACGTGGTCGATGACGCTGCTTTGTTAATTATGCACACCCTTAAAACGCCCGTTTTGACCGTTTGGCACGCCTGTGTCCGGATCTCCACTCCCCGTTTTCAAGCCCTTCCCCTGTTACCACCCACAAACGCCTCATTCTGACACTCAAATTAGCAGGCATTCGCTATTTTGCGAGCACACAATTTCCGAC
Organism: Taudactylus pleione; assembly: GCA_031769625.1. Classification (NCBI taxonomy): domain Eukaryota; kingdom Metazoa; phylum Chordata; class Amphibia; order Anura; family Myobatrachidae; genus Taudactylus; species Taudactylus pleione. The sequence continues at coordinate 806,754 of JAUIMM010000163.1, forward strand.
AGCAATGACTGGTTTGCGCATGCGTATTACAACCCATACGCATGCGCAGTTGTGCGAACATCGCTCGGAGTGAACGAGCGGCCGCTTACAAGCGGCTCTGAATCAGGCCCAGAGAACATAGGCATGCTGCATGTCATTTTAATCAGCAGAAACTGTTTGTGCTATCTAGATGCATCATTGTGCAAATAAGAAGCATTTGAAGATAAAAAAATGCACGAAAAGACGTGGCACTACTGAGTCATGCCATGGCATGGCACAACTAGGGCTGTTTAACGTGCCAGTAGGCTAGATGTATGTGCACCCATCTGTATGTCAGTTTCCATATCATACATGGGGCCCGATTTAACAACGATACATAACCCCCTTAGCATTCGCTATAGGGATTATATCATGCTTCCAATATTTAACAAAACAGCGGTAAACTAAGATATTTAGATGCGTTCCGAATTGCCAGCAACGGGAACACGGCAGCAACGTTGCCGGCTTGAGCTAAGCCTCCCAGGCACTGCCAGGTCCCCGCCAGGTTAAACAGTCACGTACATGCGCAGACTGACCATCACGTACCATTAAGTGTATGCAGGACGTTTCGTGCACGCGCGGTACCAAATAATTGCTTAACTGCGCAAGCAATAACACTGCGTCAACCTCTGAAACAGGCCCACACAATACATGGGACAGCGTGTACGCCCGTTTCCCAGCAATTCCTATCTATACCTCTTGCTGGAAACCATCCACAAATAGTTAAACAGAGAAGCTATTAAATACACAGTTGAATAGAGAATGGATTGAACTAACAATTACAGGGAGGCAAGTGATTATTTTATAGAAGCAAAATATATATCTGATAGAGAACCATGGACTTCTCCGGGAATGAGGCACAGGTTGCAGATGACTGCCTTGTATAATTAAATAGCTGTACTGTACCTTGCAGCAAGTTTGCATGTTTCCATTTCCTTCCTTAAATTCTTTATCTCTGAGTTTAACATCTGGTTGTGAGCGTAGACATCTGGGACGAGACCCACAGCTTCTGGCTGCAGGAGTCCTTTTTGGATCATTTCATACCTAGAGAATGCATTGAAAGCAAATGTAAATATATTAGACGCGTACAATTCAGCATTCGGGTGAATATCAGCAAGTTTATCCAATTCGGTAGTAATTATTATAGCTGACTTTCCTACATCCCTGTATCAGTCACATGGTCTCTGAAATTATTATATTTATTAATATATACTACAGATGTGTCCACATACATCTATCCTCCATGCGCTACAAATCTCGCCACACGTAACGCGGGAGCTCCATGTGCCTCGGTAGTGCCGAGCACCTTTCGTGCGACTTTTTACCTTTAAAATGCGTCTTATTCACACAGTGATGCAAATAGCTAGCACAAGCAGCTTCTGCTGATCAAGATGATATGCGGCATGTTCTGTGTGCAACTGCGGGTGTATCTGACATGTGAAATGCTACGTTACAGTGTCAGTGGCTGTAACACTGTAACGTAGCGTTTCGCATGCATCTACACCCGCAGTCGCACACAGCATACAGGCATGCTGCATATCATTTTAATCAGCAGAAGCTGCTTGTGCTAGCTATTCGCATAGCTGTGCGAATAAGACGCATTTTAAAGGTAAAAAGTTGTACAAAAAGACGCTCGGCGCTACCGAGTCAGATCACGACATGGCACGATTAGAAGGGCTGTTTAATGCGCAGGGAGGCTAGATGTATGAGGACACATCTGTAGTTGCCAGTTAAAATACTATTAAAATGTTTCAAAACAACCAATGAAAGTACGCTGGCTAAATACGAACTTACCTGATTCAGCAAAGATCGCAGATGCAAGCGTGTACGCAGTCGGACGACTGTTACGCAAAGCGATTGTGTCAAAGCCACAGTGCGCAACCGCTGAACTGCGATCAAACTGCGTACACGCAGATCAGGGTAAAACAATCGCACAGTGAGTGACGGATAGAGAGCGTTTGTGCGTGGTGACGGGGGGCTGGTCGGTAAAACACAGGCGTATCAGTGCGTTGGGACGCCGTTACAGGGGCGTGCATAAAATAGCCACTGCAATGCCTTACGCAGCCTGAGTACTCATAGCGTGCGGTGAGGTTAGCAATTCCTGAGTTAGGTCAGAGCTTGTGCAAGTGTGGGTGAGGCTGCGATGGTACGAGATGTTACCGATGGTTTGCAGTCTTGCTAAGGATTACGGATGTGTGTAAGGTGAAGTGGGTCTCCTTATGTTGTGCTGCGGCGGCATAGCGATCGCAATGGATTAGCATACTATTGTAGTGGGTAATCGCTATTGCATTCGCAGTTGCGATCCTTACCGAATCAGGCCCTTTATCTGGTTCTCTAAGATGTTGACTAGAGAGCAGTAACAGGAGGAAAGTGCAAGATGCAGTGTCCTGATTCACAGATACCATATACCCGCAGGGGTGCTGAAAGGAGGGGGTGGGCCAGTATACAAAGTACACTCCCCTAGAGACCCACAAGAAGTGTAACCATGACCCACGATGCCGTGCCAATGCCCCTGTCAGCAATGACCAAACAATCAGTTCACAATGGGATGTAGCCATGCCCCTTCCAGAAGCCACGTCCCACCGGTAGTCTCGGCGGCCCTACACAGCTGCAGTTATACAGTCAATTATAAGTCTATTTTCCACTGCTGATCATGGGCTGGGCAGTTAGCGAAGTAAGTGCCTGATACGGAGATAGATGCTATTCACTCAGCTGCTGCGACTTCGTACAAAACGGCTATAAGAAATTATGTATATGATGCGAGAGGCATCCTATGCAAAAAGATGCCCACTGCCGATTCTGTGATCCACTTCTGCGTCCAAAGTCGCTGCATCGGACATCTGACTAAACCTTACTCAGAATGTCCGGTGAAATCACCCTGTCGGAGTCAGTGAAGCTGTAATCCCCCCCCCCCATATTTCGGGAACACTGGCCGTCACCTTCTTCAAACGCCAGCACGTCAATCATGCTGCGACACTGCAAGCAACATCGCAGAACCAGATCTGTCTGTAGATGCGCATTGTGGCTCCTGTGCATTATGCAGATCTTAAAACATTGGACATGTGCGTTAACATCGCATTACCGTACATCTCTGATTCAGCCCCTAAGTTGGGATCTCTCGTGAGAACATTCAAATAAAATGTTATTCTTTTGGGGTAATGTACAAGCACTAAATATTTACTAAAGCGCGGTTACAGAGGTAGGAGTATGAGATAAGTAAGGCGAACGCAAGAATGAATTCTGTCACGGTGGGAAGTATTTTCACTTTACAAATAACTTTCATTTTGCACCAGAACAGAGAGGGTCTTGTAGTGGGACAGTGTAGTGTTTGCGCCTCCATGTTGCACTTCAGAGGAGAACAAATTTTGTAGAAAGTTATGTAATACAAAGATTTGCGTTCCCAAAAGCAACATATAGAACTAAAACAGTGCCAATATCCTGTTATGCTCATAATTAACGTAAGCCGATGGAAAAGAGTGGAAATAAAGTGGTGTGAAGTTGGACTTTAATGTAATTTTTACACAGCTTCAGACTATTTTACGTTTCCAGTTTCCAGAAACTTATGTGCACTTCTAGCTTGGAAAGGCAACCCTCGAGAGGGGCTGTAGTCAGGTTACCGGCCTCCGGAATCCCGACACTGAAAGCCCGACAAGGGACTAAAGATATCCCGACGCTTATCACTAGCCCCACACTGAAATCCCGACGCCCGTCCTACCGAACAAAGGTAAGCCGGGTGTTAGGTTGGAGCCGTGGGGGGGTGTTGTGTTGGGGAGGATCGATTTAGGCACCCCCTCGGGAAGGTTAAGGTTAGGGTAGGGAAAGGGGGGGTTAGGGTTAGGCACCACTAGGGAGAGATTGTGGTTAGGCATCCCCCCCAGGAGGGTTAGGTTTAGTGTGCGGGAAGGGGGGGGATATGGTTATGCACCAACAGGGGGGGTTAGGGTTAGGCACTAGGGGGGCAGAATAGGGTTAGGCACCACTAAGGGAGGGTTAGGGTAGGGAGAGGGGAGGGCTAGGGTGCTTACCAGCCCCAGTCAGGATTTTGATCCGTCGGTCTTCCACTGTCGGTATTTGATGTGGCGGCTATTTAGCTGCCAGGATTACATACCGATTTGCTTGAAAGCAAGGTGTATATTGACTAAAGTGCAGGATTTTAGAAGTGGAGATGTTACCCATAGCAACCAATCAGCTTCTACTAAACATATATCCAGCTCCTTCTAGAGGATAATAGCTAGAATGTGAATGGTTGCTATGGGCAATATCTCCACTTCTAAAAGCCTGCACTTTAGTAAATATACCCCCCAAGAGCAAGCATGATGTGAACTCGGTGGACCATGCAGATACAATGTTGGACAACTGCTGCTTTTTTTGGTGCTTACTGGAGGGGGGTAATTCTTAGTTGGGAGCAAAGTAAAAAAAAGCAATTAACTTTACACCTGGACAAACCATGTTGAATTGCAAGGGCTGCAAATACATTTATTTAGCATGCAGTGTAAATACTCAATACTGGCCGCTTTTGCATGTAGCCCACAAATAGTGGGCAGCTTTATTTTTACACTGCAGGTTGGATGTGAGTTTGGACACGCCCCTCTCTAACATGTTACATCTGCCCCAGCTACAGTGCAACATGGTTTTACCAAGGTGCACAGTCACTTGCTCTTTTTGATTTTTTTCTTTGCTCCCAAAATCAGAATCGGGTCCTTAGTGACCTTCCTAAATGATGCCCAGTGTTCTCATTCCAAAACATAAGTGACACTTTGCACATTATCTTTTTGCCCTATAGTAAAATGATTGCAGGCTGGGTTTCCTTCCAGGAACGAAGCTTTATTCTGCATATTATAAAAGCAATAAAATGTTTTACTTTTACCAGCTCTGCCAATGGCACATTACCTAAGGGCAGAGAGCCACATTCCCCCTGGCGTGTGACATCTGTTTATACTGGAAGCCATGCACTCTGTTTGCCTTGAACTCTGCCAAAACTGTTCTACGGAAAAGGCTGCAGCTCACATGGGCAGAATGTATAAAACACTTCCACCATCTATTTACAAGGTTCTGCACAATAAACACAGACGTCCTTCAGACATAGGTTCTTCTATTTGGATTTTTCAAAGAATCTCAAGCAGAGAATAACTTCTGGTGGTGACTGAAATGCTGTACAGATTGGTATACTTAGAGCCTACCTAAATGTGGTTGTAGACAGATGGATACGTCAGCTGTTGTGGTATACAACAATACGGGAGATTCCATCTCTTCCATCCAGGGGCGTATTTAGAATGGGTGCAGGGTGTGCGGTGCACACGGGCTCCTGGGTCTAGGGGGACCCACACCGCACACCCTGCACCCATAGTTAGTTGTACTTACCTTTCCGCACATTCTGGTGTGCTGCTCCACAGCGCCGGTCCGGGCGACCCGCGCATGCACAGAAAAGATGTCCCTGGGAAAAAGACACAGGCGCCATTTTCATGGAGACCCGCGCATGCGCAGTAGATTCTGGCATGAAGCCAAAATCTACTACGCTGACAGAGAGGAGGGGACCCAAACGGATGCTGCACAAGGATCCCCTCCTCTCTTGAGACACCCCTACTCCCATCTCTACTCCCTACTTTGTGCCATATTAATTGTGTGTGCCCCACCCCGCTAGGACGTAAGCTCTCATAATTCCCTTCCTACCACTAATACTATTAATGTGTTTTCTGCAATCACAGCATGGCCGACCATTGGTGGCACCTTACAAAAATCAACATCTTGAAAAAAAATAAACATAATCAACCTGCTTTTAGCCCAAGCTTTTGCACTTGGCCTTCATATTGTTTATGCATTTGTCGAAGAACATAATGGAAAGTTTAATTAAAAAGGGTCTATCCAGTTTTGGAGAACACCTCTTTAATTTACCTTGCCTCCACACAACCGCTGCCCTCACCCCGTAACAAAAATATCCCAAATCACTGTGTGCGCAGCAATCAAATGTCCCTACCCCCTACTTACTACACATGGCATTAAATTAGAGAGGGGCTGTGGTGGACTGACCCCTTATAGGACATGAGTAACTGCAATAATAACTTGCACTTAGATCTTTATAACATCTATTCTCTCATTCTCCTCTTCTGCTCCTATTTAGCAATCGCCTCTATTTCTTTTAGACACATCTGCCCACAACCTATATATTATATATACACACGAGAGAGAGAGAGAGAGAGAGAGAGAGAGAGAGAGAAAGCGAGAAAGCAAGAAAGAGAGAGAGAGAAAGAGAGAAAGAGAGTGAGTGTTTTTCGTGTCCTCTGCACTCTAGTCCAATAATGGACAATTTCATTGGCTTTTACGACCCTTAGATGTTGTTGCACTAGATACCATGACACTTACCATTCCGTCTGAAAGCATTCCAAGGTTTTCATCATCCCCATTTTAATCAGAAAATTGCGAAGAAAATCGTCCACCACTTCTGGTTTGTGAGACGCAGGTCGCTGTGAGGAGAGGGGGGATCTGTATGACTGCAAGAGGAGAAATAAGAAAAACAGAAATGATGGTTAGTAACTATGCTGCATTAGACAAGGCCAAGAGGATTATGACCGGAAACATCATAAAGTAAAAAAGAGAAAATACCTGCGACATGAGACCTGTTACTCACGGTTTGATTTTCTTTCAAACAAATGTTCTGAACACTTTATATGTAGTTTGTCTATAATTCAACCAACAGCGATCCAAAGCAAGGAAGAGGTATTTATAAACCTCTCATAAGTCACATGAACACATTCGATATTTAAAAGGTAGCTTATAGTTGTTATTTTGGTATATTATTGCTTAATTCAACAGAGCAGGACTCTAACTGCAGTTTATCAGACCCTGGTCATATATTTACGTGTTACATATCAATAGGGGTGATGTAGAGATGACAGCAAATCTGTTTGCAGAGAGCATGCTCTGCAAGTACCAGCAATGCAGAGCCATACGCGGTGCACTTGCATCTACACTTGTGACAAATGGGGTGCAACTGGGCTGCATTAGGGTGTTGCTGTCATGTAGGTAAAAGATCTAGACAGAATTGCAGGCCATGCAGAGCTGGATGGAAGTGCAAATATGCGGCAGGTATAGGCTGTTGTAAGTCTGCCCTGATCTATGACCAGCAGCAAACTAAACGTATATGGATAGGGGCGGTAAGTAGCCTAACCCTACCCCTTCCCCCCCCCAACCCTCCATTAGTGGTGTCTAACCCTAAACCCCCCCCCCTCCCCGTAGCCTAACCCTAATCTCCCCCTGGGGTCCATAAAACGAACCCCCTTCCCACATCTAACACCTGCCCCGCTTACCTTTGTTCGGGATGCCAGCTGTCTGGATTTCGGCATCGGGCTAAAGATAGGCGTCAGGATTTCAACGCCTATCTTTAATCCCGGGTCAGGCTTCTGACGTTGGGATTCTGCTGGCCGCCGGTAAATTAGCTACATCCCTTATTTTGGGTAGGGCACCAATCAATAGAGAAGGCACATCTGCGTGCGTCCAAAAAGGGGGCGTGGTCTCATGGAACACCACCCTTTTCAACACTGAAGGGGGCGTGTCCTACACTCCTGGAGATGCTAGGCTGCTACCCCCAAGCTCTCCCTGCCCTGTGAGCAGATGCCATGCACATGCGCATGGCATCTATTCATCCTGCGGTGAGAGTGTTCAGTCACAGCTTTTCTCCCCCTTGAGACCCTGCAGGCTGCGGCCTACGGGCTGGACGGTGGGACAGGGGGGGGGCGGGACAGATGTATGGGGCTCTGGGAAGTGATAAAGTGGAGAGTGATAAACGACCAACCAATCAGCTCCCAACTGTCATTTTTCAAACACGGCCTGTAACATGACAGTTGGGAGCTGAGTGGCCAGTAGTTTATCACTCTCCATTTTATCACTTTCCAGAGCTTCATACATCTGCCCCAGGGAGAGGTGCATCAGCCCCCGCATCCCCGTTGCATAGCGCAGCACCTAGAGAGGTGGGGCACCGCAGGCCTGCCCAGATAAGAGTGTCATCAGCCAAGCAGGAACGCTACGTGAGAAGTTAAGGATGACTTGCGCGGCATTCTGTATCACTACCAGAGAGTATAATTTACTAACATTGCTTAAAACGTTATATATAATATAGCCTCCAGTCACACATTGGCTTTCTTTGCCTTACCTACACTAGACAGATAAAAGCAAATTCCTGATTGGTTGGCATAGTTTGATACAGGCTGAACACCAAAAACGATTGTATAAAAATAAATACTTTTTAGCTGTAAACACACAAACTACCTGTAGTAACAAGTATACCAAATAGATGCGGTGTGTATAATTTAGTATAAAAACCAGGGTTATATTATATATAATATGTCTATCTCAATTCATCCGCTGAGTTTAGGTAATGTTTATGAACATCAGTTAATAGAGAGGTGTCAATAGACAAAGTAAGAGACATTGCTGATTAAAGCACGGACATACAACATACCTGATACTGAGATTTTTTTAATTACAAACATTTAAAAAGGCAGCAGGTAGTAATGGATGTGCCATTTGTGTTTGTTTAGTCCCTTTCCAAAATAATGCAGCATATGGCGCCACTTACAGGATGTGAACTGTACTGCAAGTCATCAAAGAATCTTGTAGTTTGTTACAAGCAATTTGTTAAACAATATATGTTAATTCTCTACACTTATTATGTCCATTATTTAGAGACAGATACTAATTCATGTCAGTGCATTCTTAATAAAAGAGTAGACCCATTTTGTAAGAATTCTAGATAACATAAAGCATAATTATTAATAGCATTTATTCATATGGTGCTTTAAAAGGTCCTCAGTGCTGTACAGCACATATATACAAAACAGGGCAAGCAAAGTAACAAAATGACAAATATATAAAAGTGTTTACATTACCTATTGGCTGAGGTAGTGAGGCCAAGGTGAGGTATGAAACAAGAGGGAGGGGTGTGCTCACAAGAGCTTACAATCTAGGATGTATCTAGTCCTCTCTTTAACGTTGGACTGCAGAATGGAAAGCTAAAAATAGGTCTTACAATCATTGCGAATTTGCATTAGCAAGACATCAATATATTTTGTGCATATTAAGTATTCATTTTAATTACTTGTGCATCAGCTTTGTGTTAAGTTGACGGGTTTCAGAAAGAAAACTATGAGGGATATTCAATATGGGAGCGAAAAGTCCGTGCTGGACTTTTCGCTCCACATCGGAGATTTTTCAGGGATAAAGTATCGGGCGTGCGCCCACTTTATCCCCGTATTCAATATCAAATCTACGAAAACGGGACCTGGCGAAGTGGGATTTGCGATAAACTACGAAATTTTCCTTGAAAAAATTGTAGGACACCCCTAAAGTTGTAAAAACATGGGGGATCACTATGGGTACCAGCCTGCAAATGAAAGTCGGGGATTTAAATAGCCGCAGCAGGTGTTTTTTTCCTGACATTGAAGAAGTGATGCAGAAGAGTACTTAGGTTATTTTTTTCATTTTTTTAAGTCGTCCCATCAAATTTGGGGTACATAAATGAGTACTAGCATATTTTTATGTCCCTAAAATAAGTTTTTAAAAATTCTGCAACTATGCACCTGCCGCTAATAGCCTACCGGTATTCTAGAATACACCTGCCGCATACTTGCAGAATAGCCCTGAACCTATTTCCCTATTTTTAAACACTTTTTTTCCCATTTTTTTTTTTATTCACCCCAATTTTTAAATTAATTTTTTGGGGTGTCCCTTTTTTTTTTTTTTTTTTGACACAGTTCTTTTTAAAATGTCATTCCCAGGGGTGCAGGCTATTTTTTTTAAGCCTGCACCCCTAAACCCCAATTCTGCACTTTTTTTCGCCACCTTTTCAGTGGTGAAAAGTTATCACCGTTTTTTTTTCAAAGACTTTTCGAACCTGCGAAAAGTCTTTGAAATTGAATACGGTGTAAAACTAAAACCTGCTATAATGACGTCATAGGTGCGATATTAACGCAAAAACTGAGTTTTCGCTCCATATTGAATTTCCCTATATATAGGGCTGGACGAGCCTATCGTGTTCAGAGAAATGGGTCCCAAAACAGCAAAAGAAGAAAAAAAAAAAGCATGAATGCAATAGAAATGACAGAAGAAAAATCTTCAGTGACGGATTTTACCTTGGGGCTTCAGGTCCCTCAGTAACATCCATCACCAGCAGAAAGCCCCCAGCCCCTGCACTTCACATTGGAAGCCCTTTCTTCTGCTAATCACAAGCCGTACTGACTGTCCCAAGTGGAGGTGTTTTCTGCCCCTGGGACTGTCTGGATGGTCATTAGCAGAAAGCACTTCCAATGTGAACCTGCTTCAGCTGCTAGAACGCCAGCGTTACCTAGCTTCTAGGGCAGTGACTCCAAATCTCGGTCCTCAAGGCACACCAACAGTCCAGGTTTTAGTGATATCCATGCTTAAAGCACAGATGGTTAAATCTAAATAAATGAGGTACTAATTAAGTCACCTGTGCTCAAGTATGGCTACCCTTAAAACCTGGACTGTTACGGTGCCTTGAGGACCGTGGTTGGGAACCCCTGTTCTAGGGATTGCAGCCAGTGCTTCTAGGGGCTGTAGCCAGTGCTTCCAGGGGCTGCAGCCAATGCTTCTAGAGGCTGCAGCCAATGCTTCTAGGGGCCGCCAGTGCTTAAAGGGGCTGAAGCCAATGCTTTTAGAGGCTGCCGCCAGTGCTTCTAGGGGCCGCCGCCAGTGCTTCTAGGGGCCGCCGCCAAAGCTTCCAGGGGCTGCCGCCAATGCTTTTTAGGGGTAGCCGCCAGTGCTTCTATGGGCCGCCAATGCTTCTAGGGGCAGCCGCCAATGCCAATGCTTCTAGGGGCCACCGACAATGCTTCTAGGGGTTGCAGCCAATGCTTTCTCCAGATGCAGGGTATTGTGCGCAATGCGCAATAGATACTTATGGAGTCTGGACAGGCACTGACCTGAGCTGCAGCCCAAGCAGCTCCACGGACTTAAAATGGTAACAGTAATAATAACTAAAAAAAAAAAAAAGGTAGACAAAATAAATGCAGATAAAAAAAAAAACTATAGTGTAGGTTTTACCTATGAGAGCTTATAATATGTTGGGAAAAGGGCAAAGTTGAGACAAGAGATGCGAGACGGTCTCAGAGTTGAGAGCCCGTGTGCAGCCTCTGTGTGGTCCCCTCCTCTCTAGCAGCGCAGCAGACTCTCGCTTTGTGCCAGAGTCTACTGCGCATGCACAAGTCACTGGCAACATGGCGCCTGCGCTATGTTCCTGAAGACATCTCTACTGCACCGCCACTCCATTCTTCCAGTGATTTTAGATCTGTAGCACTGGTCGGCACAGAACTCCAGGAAGGTAAGTATAATTATATGGGTGTAGGGCCACCCTGTACCCAGCGGTTCGTTGCTCACAGTGCGAATTGGGACAGTAACATTGATGTACCAGTGCTATTACTATAAGTGGTTGTAGGTTATGCTCTAACAAGAAGGTAAGTTTTTAGAGAGCATTTAAAGATTTGAGTGCTGGGAAATAGTCAGGATGGATGTAGCCAAAATACTGAGAAGTCTTGTAGACTGTGTGAGAGGTGGATATCAGGGACAAGGTGCAGCTCACAGACAGATCGGAGAGAACCTGAGGGAGAGTACTTAAAGACAAGATTTGAGATGTATGAAGAAGTGATGTTGAGAGTTTTGTAAGTGTCCATATGTAAGCAGCAGAGAGCTACTGTAGCTGGTCAAGAAAAAACCCTTGTTGGTAGAGATACAGAAGGATTAGATGGATAGGTGGGACTCACACAGGGAGTAAGGCAGAGAACGTGTAAGAGGTAGAGATACAGAAGGATTAGATGGATAGGTGGGAGTCAGATAGGGAGTAAGGCAGAGAATGTGTAAGTGGTAGAGATACAGAAGGATTAGATGGATAGGTGGGACTCACACAGGGAGTAAGGCAGAGAATGTGTAAGTGGTAGAGATACAGAAGGATTAGATGGATAGGTGGAACTCACACAGGGAGTAAGGCAGAGAACGTGTAAGAGGTAGAGATACAGAAGGATTAGATGGATAGGTGGGACTCACACAGGGAGTAAGGCAGAGAACGTGTAAGAGGTAGAGATACAGAAGGATTAGATGGATAGGTGGGACTCACACAGGGAGTAAGGCAGAGAATGTGTAAGTGGTAGAGATACAGAAGGATTAGATGGATAGGTGGGAGTCACACAGGGAGTAAGGCAGAGAATGTGTAAGAGGTAGAGAGGTATTAGATGGATAGGTGGAACTCAGGGAGTAAGGCAGAGAATGTGTAAGTGGTAGAGATACAGAAGGATTAGATGGATAGGTGGCAGTCAGACAGGGAGTAAGGCAGAGAATGTGTAAGAGGTAGAGATACAGAGGGATTAGATGGATAGGTGGGAGTCACACAGGGAGTAAGGCAGAGAATGTGTAAGTGGTAGAGATACAGAAGGATTAGATGGATAGGTGGAACACAGACACAGAGTAAGGCAGATAATGTGTAAGTGGTAGAGATACAGAAGGATTAGATGGATAGGTAGGAGACAGACAGGGAGTAAGGCAGAGAATGTGTAAGAGGTAGAGATACAGAAGGATTAGATGGATAGGTGGGACTCACACAGGGAGTAAGGCAGAGAATGTGTAAGTGGTAGAGATACAGAAGGATTCGATGGATAGGTGGGAGTCAGACAGGGAGTAAGGCAGAGAATGTGTAAGAGATAGAGAGGGATTAGATGGATAGGTGGAACTCAGGGAGTAAGGCAGAGAATGTGTAAGAGGTAGAGATACAGAGGGATTAGATGGATTGGTGGGAGTCAGACAGGGAGTAAGGCAGAGAATGTGTAAGAGGTAGAGATACACAAGGATTAGATGGATAGGTGGAACTCAGGGAGTAAGGAAGAGAATGTGTAAGTGGTAGAGATACAGAATGATTAGATTTATAGGTGGGAGTCAGACAGGGAGTAAGGCAGAGAATGTGTAAGAGGTAGAGATAGAGAGGGATTAGATGGATAGGTGGGAGTCAGACAGGGAGTAAGGCAGATAATGTGTAAGAGGTAGAGATACAGAGGGATTAGATGGATAGGTGGGAGTCAGACAGGGAGTAAGGCAGATAATGTGTAAGAGATAGATAGGGATTAGATGGATAGGTGGAACTCAGGGAGTAAGGCAGAGAATGTGTAAGAGGTAGAGATACAGAGGGATTAGATGGATAGGTGGGAGTCAGACAGGGAGTAAGGCAGAGAATGTGTAAGTGGTAGAGATACAGAAGGATTAGATGGATAGGTGGAACTCACACAGGGAGTAAGGCAGAGAACGTGTAAGAGGTAGAGATACAGAAGGATTAGATGGATAGGTGGGACTCACACAGGGAGTAAGGCAGAGAATGTGTAAGTGGTAGAGATACAGAAGGATTCGATGGAAAGGTGGGAGTCAGACAGGGAGTAAGGCAGAGAATGTGTAAGAGATAGAGAGGGATTAGATGGATAGGTGGAACTCAGGGAGTAAGGCAGAGAATGTGTCAGAGGTAGAGATACAGAGGGATTAGATGGATTGGTGGGAGTCAGACAGGGAGTAAGGCAGAGAACGTGTAAGAGGTAGAGATACAGAAGGATTAGATGGATAGGTGGGACTCACACAGGGAGTAAGGCAGAGAATGTGTAAGTGGTAGAGATACAGAAGGATTAGATGGATTGGTGGGAGTCAGACAGGGAGTAAGGCAGTGAATGTGTAAGAGGTAGAGATAGAGAGGGATTAGATGGATAGGTGGGAGTCACACAGGGAGTAAGGCAGAGAACGTGTAAGAGGTAGAGATACAGAAGGATTAGATGGATAGGTGGGACTCACACAGGGAGTAAGGCAGAGAATGTGTAAGTGGTAGAGATACAGAAGGATTAGATGGATTGGTGGGAGTCAGACAGGGAGTAAGGCAGATAATGTGTAAGAGATAGAGAGGGATTAGATGGATAGGTGGAACTCAGGGAGTAAGGCAGAGAATGTGTAAGAGGTAGAGATACAGAATGATTAGATGGATAGGTGGGAGTCACACAGGGAGTAAGGCAGTGAATGTGTAAGAGGTAGAGATACAGAAGGATTAGATGGATAGGTGGGAGTCACACAGGGAGTAAGGCAGAGAATGTGTAAGTGGTAGAGATACAGAAAGATTAGATGGATAGGTGGGAGTCAGACAGGGAGTAAGGCAGAGAATGTGTAAGTGGTAGAGATACAGAAGGATTAGATGGATAGGTGGGAGTCAGACAGGGAGTAAGGCAGAGAATGTGTAAGTGGTAGAGATACAGATGGATAGGTGGCAATCAGACAAGAAGTAAGGCAGAGAATGTGTAAGAGGTAGAGATACAGAAGGATTAGATGGATGGGTAGGAGTCAGACAGGGAGTAAGGCAGAGAATGTGTAAGTGGTAGAGATACAGAAGGATTAGATGGATAGGTGGCAATCAGACAAGGAGTAAGGCAGAGAATGTGTAAGAGGTAGAGATACAGAGGGATTAGATGGATAGGTGGGACGAGGCAAAAAAAAAGGAAAGAATGGAGTCATGAAGGTCAATGGAGAAAATGGTGCACAAGACAAGAGATGAATAACAGTGTTGAAAGCAGCAGATAGGTCCAGGAGGAACCCTTATACTTTGTAATAAGTAGATCATTGATCTACTCAGTGGAATTTTTTTGGGGGGGAGGGGGGGAGCCCAAGTGCAGAGCGTCAAGAAGATAGTTCGGTGAGAGACAGCCAGATAGGTGTCCAAGTAGTTTGTAGACAAAGATGATGTGAGAAATAGAGGAGTAGATGAAAGAGCAGTTGAATCAAGAATTGATTCTTTGAGTATTTGTGAGATGAGAACATGTTTATAGGAGGATGAGAATGTGACTGAAGAGAGACACGTTACATAGGTGAGCTAGAGGCATTCGGGGGGGGGGGAGTGGGAGCAAAGAAATTGATAAATCGAGGGAGCATGTTTGGAGCAAGATGGTAGGAAGAGTGCAGATGCCTTGTCTTTAGTTACAGGGTAGAATGAATGAAGCGTGGTTCAGCGAGTGCATAAGCTGGTGGCTTGGGTGTATGGATCCTGGCATGAGGAGCAATTCTGTAAATTGGATTCAATTTGGTCTTTGAAGTAGATGATAAGGGCTTGAGCAGTGAGAGTGGAAAGGGTGGGTAGCGAACTGTTTAAGTTGGGAAGGATTTAACTAGTAAAGAAGTGTTCGGGGGTTGCAATACAATGGAAAGGGCGCAATTGCAAGATGAATAGATAAACTTATAGTATAGGAAGTTAGCCCTGAAGGGATTCTTCTACCAGTGGTACTGTGATAGCATGTTTGCAGAAGTCGGTTATCTATTGTGCCATGCTAAATGTTTGGATAGTGTGCGGGCACAGTATTTAGGTGGGTATGAGGCAAGGTGAGGTTGAAGGAAAGGAAGGCCACTTTAGTGAAACTAGATATGAGCTGACTGTCAATCACAGTGGGTGGGAGATGAAGTCCACTGAGATAAAAAGGAAGCAAAATATGTTTTGCAGTGGCACTGGAGTTGTCAATGGGAATGTTGACATCATCTAATATAAGTGAAGTAGATCAAAGGATAGAAAATATTTTAAATGGGCAACAAATCTGGCAAGTAATTGGGAGACTGGATCCGAGGAGGGATAAATGACAGCAACATGAAGGTGGAGCAAAGTGAAGAGACACAAGAGAAGATGAATGGTTTATGAAGTGCATTTTATATGGTGCAAAATGAAGAAAGGACCATCCTCTGCCGCCACCAAGGAATGGTGGGGGGGAGTAATTAGAGCATGGAGTTAAGCTAACGAGCTGCAGCTGTAAAACTGGGTGTCACCTTTAGTGCAGCGTTATCTGGTCCAAAGACAAGTACTTGCTGGCATCACCACAACCCTCACAATGCTCATTTTAATATCAGGAGTGTTCTGTACAGTATTTATAGAGACCATTCCTTTACAGTGGCTAATGACATTCTGAACACTTAATTAACCAGTCATCCTCCTGCTCCAAATTTGCAAGTGGATTTTAAACTTGCAGAAATTAGCACTAAATCTGATTGTTACTCCTCATAAAAATAAGGGATAAAACACTTTACTGCAATTACAGTTGCAGTCAGGCACAAAATACTTTTTGGCAACGAAATGCTGATATTTCACTGGGTGTTCCACATTATGAAGATGCAATATTTCCATTCACATTCAAATCAATACAGAAAAGTTATGTACAGTGCTCCATCCTATACAGATTTTGCTTTCAATTTAAAACAAATTATCTATGTGCGTGACATTGCAAACATAACGGCGCAAGAATGTATTTATTTAAAATATATATATATATATATATATATGTATATTTGGTTTGCCACAACTGCACATACAGCAAAGACTCTGTATTAGGCTCTGTATTAGGCTCTGTATTAGGCTCTGTATTAGGCTCTGTATTAGGCTCTGTATTAGGCTCTGTATTAGGCTAAGTAGCCACTGGTGGTAAAGTTATGTATTTAACAAGTTCTTTAATGCAAGCGAAATACATATAAACAGGTGTGAAATTAAAAATCATTGTACTAAATTGCACCTACTGTACATATGTGCCTTGTTTTTGGTGCATTTAACTTAAAGTATTTGCACTGCTGTGCTTTATATTGCACAGTTCTTGTTCATTATCTAGGATCACTGCATCTGAAACATGTTAATATAGCGGAATCACATGGTGGTTCATTGTCACTGGGGCTGGGGGGTTTAATATTAATACCCAATTATTATTATTTTTTTACCACTGGGGTGGTAGATGAGGAACTTTAATAAAGATCTACAGACACCGAGGTGGTGGGGGCAAGAGCACTGGGGGATCTATTACTATTAGGGGGCAGGGGGGTTACAGCCATTGAGGGATCTATTACTAAATGGGAATATAATGCCATGGCACAGGGGAAAGGTTTGGTGCCAGGGCTAATGTTTCCGTGGGGACCTATAGACACTGTGGGCGGATCTAGACCACACTAGATGTATTTTTGTTCACTAAAACGCTTAAGTATACTTTTGAAAATATTTTTTTTAATTAAAAAAAGAAAGTATATATATCTTTTTTTTTTATACTGTATGTCAGTTTTAGCAAAATAAAATAAAAAAATAGTCAGTAGGTGACCCCCTACTTCAAGTGGCGTGGGTCCCTTAGCAGCTCAGCTTCTGCATTACAGTAATATTATTAGAGACCAGAAGACAGTTTGGTTTATATGAGAATTGTAACTGCTGGGCTTCACTAACTTTAAATGTGGCACAGAAGTGTGTACCTACCGCCCATCATTTAGGACACGGATGTGTAACGGGCAGGCAGCGTCCCAGCCCACTCTGGGACTGCTGGTGAAGAATGTGATCAGAGGAGCCACTTCCACATACTGTAGCAAACAGCCGTATTCAATTTGAGACGAGCAGCGATACTTTTTCGCGGCCCAGACTTTCCGCCTACTTCACCTGTTTTGTAGGCGGAAAAGTATCGCGCGCGTGCCTGCTTTAACCCGTATTCAATTTGAAAGTACGCGAAAACAGGACCCGGCGAAACTTGAACATGCGGAAAGTACTGTCAGATTTGGGGAAATCAGCCTGACACCCCACAAAAGATGCTCTGACATTGGGGGTTAGCTATGGTACCCCCCAATTTGGCTTGCTGAAGGTATTTGGTGCTTTTAAACGGGCTCAATAGCTGCTAAATAGCGTTTTTCTATACGTGGGGCAGAATAGTATTCAGGAGTATTTTTTCCTGAAAATAACTTATCCCAGCAAATTTGGGGTACTTGAAAATGGGGGTCAGCATATTTAAAAGTTGCTAAAGTGAAGTTGAAAAAATCATGAAAAATCCACCTGCCACAAGCACCTGCAATCAATAAAAACACCTGGGGCATACTTGGGGACCCCCCCCAGAGGCAAGTTCGCTAGTTTTTAACTTTGTAGCCCAACATTTTTTTTTTGCCCCCTTTTTCAAAGTCATTTTTTGGGGTGTCCTTAAGTGTTTTAAAAAATTTTTTGACAGTTTACCTTTGGGGGACTGAAGGCTGCAGGGGGGGTTCCCGCAACGTTGCACCCCAAAACCCCAATTCTGCACTTTTTTCCGCCTGCCATTCATAGGCCAAACTTTTTCGCCTAGTACATTGCATTGACTTTCCGCCTAGGCGGAAAGTCTTTCAAATTGAATACGGGGTAAAAGCAAAACAGGCAAAAATGACGTCATCAACGAAAAAGTATCGCAGATCCGGATTTTTCGCCTCAATTTGAATATGGGCCATAGTTGCACAGTGCAGGAGAGACAGAGGAAATACAGATCCATCCATGGAAGAACGATGATTGCGGAGTCCTGGCTGACAGGGTGTTCATTTTGGGCAAGGTGGTATTAATTAGTAACACACTGATTAGCAGGGCGCTAATAAATAAATGAATGTACATCAAACAAATTAGTGAACAAATGAATTTTATAGAGCTGCAAACACACATGTGAACCTGTGTAAGTTCACAAAAAAAAATACAAAGCTAATCACCAAAAATTTAACAGGTTTTGAGCTAATTTAGACTATATCAAAAATGTATAAGAATACTATTCAATACTATTACCAAATATGGCAGAATCAAATAGGATAAAGACACCAGAATAATTTTAAATGTATTTATATTAAATAATCTAATTCATAAAAAACATAGAAAGCTTACATATTCAGGGGTTCCAACACCAGTAAGGAATGTTGCTTTTTAGGTGAAATTTTTTTTTTCATATATAAGGATCAAAAAAACAACAAAATCTTTATATATTATTTTTATTATTATTATTATTATTATTATTATTGAGAGAAAGAAAGACGACAAGTTTACATTATGATTTAAGGGGGATGGGTATGAAATCATGGCGGCTTAACAGCCGCCGGGATGAATTGTCAACGCCTGAAGCCCAACAGAGGAGAATCCTGATGGAGCATGTAAGTACCCTAACCCTACCCTTCTCCTCCCCCTAACCCTCCCTTAGGGGTGCCTAACACTAAAACTCCCGGGGTGGTGCCTAACCCTAAGTCCCCTCCCCTGTGGTGCCTAAACGTAACCCTTCCCCCGCTGCACCCTAAACCTAACCCTCCTGGGGGGGTGCCTAACCCTAACCTCCCCCTAGTGGCGCCTAACCCTAAATTCCCCTGGGAATGCCTAAACCTAATCCACCCCCAAGCGGCTAAGTGCTAAGGACGGCCGAACTTCCCTCGATCGGTCCGGCGCCCTTTTGCATTCCAGCACCAGGATTAAGATAGGCGTCAGTATTTCGGCGGCTATCTTAAGTACCTTGTCAGGCTTCTGCTGTCATGATATAGACCGGCGGCATTTGGTCCACCAGTCTATAAACTACATCCAATTTAAAGTATTTCATATACTAAGATCAAGATGCTTATTTTAGATGTATATTTTGTAATTGATTGTATGAAAGGATATAAAAATATTTAGCTCTGTACCAGCACAATGGGAGACTCCTGTGTGTTCAGGTGTTAACTAATGAGACATTATGGGAACGAATCAAGAAGAGTGAGGACTTGTATAAATTGAGCTGTTTGAGTCCTGGAGGCTTTACTCTTTGATAAAGCTTCCATTGGAGGGAGCAAAACCGTTTAGAGGACTTCAGAGGACTGTTCTTAGTTAATCTGCCACTTGGTGGGACTTTGGGGGTCATTCAGACCCGCTCGCGAGCGGCAGTACGCTCGCAGGCGGGTCGATGTTCCCCACTGCGTATGCGCACGACGGAGGGAGCTCCGTCGTGCGCATGCGCGAGACCCGGACTGCGACAGCCAAGCTGTCGCTCCGGGTCTCGCACCAAAGGGGGCGTGCTGTCGATGTTGGGAACGCCTACCGTCTGAAGCCGGCCCCACTGACTTCACTAGTGATATCAGTGGGAGTGATTTTGGCTCTGATAGAGCCAAAATCACTCCAGGGCTTGCGGCAGCGAGACCCTACCGCTGGGTCTCCGTCGCAAGCCCGATGGTCGTGATGGTCAAGACCATCGCGACCATCATCATGGACGCTCGCTATAGCTGTGGGTGGTAACCCACAGCTATGCGAGCGTCCATGAGGACGCTCCAAAAAAAGGTAGGAGGGCCCTGATTCAGAGCGAGCGCTCTGGTCAGAGCGTTCAGCTCTGAATCAGGCCCTTTGTGCGGCCGGTCCATGTATCTCCGGTACCTTAAAGAGGAGAGAAGACGTAGACTGGCCTATTCTGTAAGCCGGGAGAGTGTTCTTTCTGCAGTGTGGTGAAGGGCTGTCACAGGCTGGCTGAATTACTGCCCAGGAGAACCGCTTGCACATTTGAGCGATTACTTAACCACTGTAACATCTTAGCCCGATGGGGCTCCAAATACACCTGAACCGGAGCTTATTAAACAGAGGAGTGGACGCTCAAATAATCTTACCTTTACAGTCTAATGTGGTGAGATCTTAAAGTGACATACTTTGCTCCCTTAACATTATATTTGGGAAAAGAACCGGCTTATTGGACATACCCACCTCTACATATAATTGTGCAGATTTTTTAGCATATTATAGAGTGTATAGTACACCTGAATATGTAAGCTTTCTATGTTTTTTATGAATTAGATTATTTAATATAAATACATTTAAAATTATTCTGGCGTTTTGTACTTATTTGGTTCTGCCATATTTGGTAATAGTACTGAATAGTATTATTATACATTTTTTTATATACTCTGAATTAGTGCGTAACCCGTAAATATTATGGTGATTGGTAGTCACTAATTGTTACTCAGTGGGCATTTGAGGCTAATTAGTGATCATTGGTTGTGAATTAGTAGTGGGTGCCCACTGGTGGAAGTTTTGAAATACATGTGGAATCAGACAGCATCTGGGCAATATTGGGGTTAGGAAAAGGTCTGGGTGCCTTTTAGGGGTATATTTTGAGAATTTTCTCTAAATGGCCTAAAAGTATTTTGGCGTTTGGTGGCAATTCTGTGGCCGTTTTCCTCCTACAGTTTAGAAACGTGCAGAGGGGACAAAGGGTCTGATTCAGAGCCGGACGCTATTTGCGGTCGTTCGTTCAGAAAAAAGGGGTGGCTATTCAAATAAACCGTTCGCTCTTTGCGGTCTGTTCACGCCTCTATGTCTGAACGAGCGAACAAAACTTGCGGTCGTAATTTTGAAATAAACGCCCCCTGGCCGCTCGCATCATACGTCATGTCCGCTATTTATTAGATTAATCGAGTACATCGAACGGCGTCTGAACTGCTCGCTATTCTTGTTGTTAGTTTTTCCTACCGCAATGTTGCGAGCAGTACTGACTTAAAAAAAACCAAGTGACGTGGGCAATGACGCTGCTGTATTAATTATGCACAGCCTTAAAACGCCCGTTTTGACCTTTAGGCACGCTTGCGTTCTGATCTCCACTCCCCGTTTTCAAGCACCTTCCCCTGTTACCACCCACATACGCCTCACTCTGTCACTCAAAATAGCAGGCATTCGCTATTTAGCGAGCACACGATTTTCGGACGCACTGACTGGTTCGCGCATGCGTATTACAATCCGTACGCATGCGCAGATGTGCGAACATCGCTCGGAACGAGCAAACGGCCGCTTACGAGCGGCTCTGAATGAGACCCAAAGATAAATGGGAGCAATGAGACGATATAGAAGCAGGAGGTACACTAAAGAACCTTGAATGCTTTACCTATTGGTTGCATATGATGATATGTTCCTTGGTAATCCAGGATTTATGCTAAACAAAGACACAACACAGAGAAACTTCTATTGATAAACAAGGTGGGATCAGTGCGCAGACACCAAAATAGTCATGGATCTCAATATAAATTCAATTAATAGATCTCTTGGTTCCTTCTTTTTTGGTCAATCACATCCCAAACTGGAAACTCCCACCCCTAAATAAATTAGAATATAGGAGAACTGATAAAACAAAACAGCACAGAATGTCTGGCACAGGCAGATCGTGGATGTAGGGGATGTGAGGGTGGGAGTGAAGGTAGAAGAGGTGCTATACTCACTGGCAGTTCTCTATTTATCGACAAAAGTTACTTTTGATAGACAGGGTTGCAATAGGAGGGTGGCAATGTCATGCCCCCTAAGGATTTGCGTAGGGTCGTTGCCATAACCAATAGTTCCTGGGCCCAACCGATCTCTTACCACCCCTGACCATAGATGCTGATTATTTAGTTTAAGTTTGGACATGATCACAGTAATCGGACACACAATACACATCAATGGCGATATTCACGCCAATGTTCAATGGTTTGCAACAGCGTGCTCGTCTAATTCGCTAAGAAGTTGCACAGTGCATTTGTCCCACGGTGTGAGTATACAGATTCGCAGGACAGAAACGCACAGCCTCAGAAAGTTCCTGGGCTGTGACTGGGGGGGCGGGTATTCGGACGCATGGAGGAGCACTCTCCTATGGGGGTGAGCATAACTGGCTATGAACTCAGGGGGTGATTCAGCTGCCGACGGATAGGCTATTGCAGCTGATAACATGTTACCGGCTGCGTTAGCTGTAATATGGTAATGCAGCAGGTGGCGTCACGCCTCCTGCATGCATTACTGATCCGAGCTGCGTCCTTGGAAGCGGTATTGGATCATCTACGCTACAATCGGCCGGCTGTGTGTCCATGGGGTCACACAAGCTGGCCCTTCAGATGAGTAAAAGAGGCCAGGAAATCTCTGTCAGCTGACGGAGATACTGGCCTCTCCACTCCCCCCCCCCCCCCCCCCTATGGGGACGACACACCACCGTTTTCAGGAAAGGAGGCCGTCGCCATCCCCTCCTCACCCAGAAATGTCAGCAGACTGTCAAACACTGACAATCTTCTGCCAGACTGCGTGTGGGATCACAGAACGGGTACTGCGCATGCGCAGATTCTCGAACATCGGGAATCTGCGATCAGCAGTGCTCAGACCCTCAGACGCTTAAATCACTTAGAGGCCTTAATCTGACAGAAATGGGACTGGCGCAAGTTCCAGTATTTAGCATAAAGTCACAACTGCAAAAAAAGAGGCAAATACATATCTTATCTTGAGGCAAATAACATCTTAAGCGACGGGACTCGGTGGTGGTGCCGGCATCGCATACACACTTGCCGATGCCGGCAATAACGGAGGACAGCGCGGGTCATGCTACATACGGCAGCATGGCCCTCGCTAAAGATATCCCCCGTCGGAACTGCATGCAGGGCCGATGGAGGATGTCGCTGAAGACGCGCGGGAGAGCACCTCGTCAGCAACATAGTGGGTACACTCTAGACCAGTGGCCTCCACCATTAATTGAGGTGTCAGCTACTTTAAAAAAAATTAAACCTCCTGAAGAGCTACTAAAATTGTAGAAAACAACAACAACTGAAGGTAATTTAATGAAAATTGAAAAAACAAAAAAGTTTCATAGAAAATAAAAATGCATTTAATTATTACAGTGATATTGTTGTAGTTTGAAAAGAAAAATTTAAGCACAGGCTCATTTCACTGTTAATTACCGGCTCCAAGGAGGTACGTGCAGCAGAGGAGCAAAAGATATAGGCAGGGCTGCTGCGTGATTTTCTGGCAGGGCTGGACGGGAGTCACCGTAGCGTAGACGCCGTGGGTGGAACCACAAGGAAGCACGTCAGGTGATTGCTGTAGAGGTTGCAACAATCACCTAATGTGCTTCCCTGTGGCTCCACCCATGACATCGATTCCACGGGGGAGCACACGTCAGAGGTCACTTCCTCTTAGTTGACTCTGCAGTACTGCAGCTAGGCAAGCTACCAAAATTAAGACCGCGAGCTACCGGTAGCTCGCGAGCTACAAGTCGGAGACCACTGCTCTAGACGATGTGCCCGATATCTCGCTCCGATCCGCCAGATCAGATGACATATCGTCTAGTGTCAGAGGCATCACTTACCTGGGTGACACCCGGTGCGGCTGGACTGAGTGCTTTTGCGCGCCGTAAGTGCGCGCTCTAGAAAGAGGCGTGGCTTCGTGGAAAGGGGCGTGACCATGCCCCGCAAAGTCACGCCCCCTTGTGTGCCGATCTTGGGGGCGTTATCGCCTCCCGCACACAGTGGGCTTCCTCAGTGCTCCTGCAGCTGCTGGGGCAGCCCACAGTCTCTCCCCTGCCTCTCTCCGTGTCCTGGCTTCACGGTGACACCATCCGACGGGGTGACACCAAAATAGCACAGCACCTCTGTTATTTTGGTGTCACCCCCTCGGATGGTGTCTCCCAGTGTGGCCCGCACACCCCCTAGTGACGCCAGTGTCTAGTGTGTACCCAGCTTTAGAATCAATCCGAATATACTTTCATTTATCTGACATGTAAAGTACAATTCTCCCAAAGTGCCATCTGGTGGCAGAAAAATGTATTGCAATGAATTTCAATAATATATTTTGGGGAACCGCTACAGTAAGATGATGAACTGAAGAGGAGAGTGGATGAATGTGTTATGTTACATTTAGAAGAAACTGAGATATTTACAGTTAAAAATAAATTTGGCATGAATTGGACATAGCACTTTTATCCACAAAATAGATCAGTAAATAGAATACCGACATTTATAATAACATTGTTACTATGATCCCTAGGTCATAACACCTTCATTCATTAAAAAAAAAAAAAGTAATTTTTCAGAAAATTGTTACAAAACACTTTCATTCACTTGCTTCTTCAATTTTCTTAAAATGACAGAGCTCAGAAAAAAAACTGTTACAATAAAGAGAAATGGGTACGGGATGCCGGCGGTCAGAATATCAACGCCGGCATTCCGACAGGGTTAGGATACCGACACCTGTCGGTAGGTATCCAGACCCTCCCCCCCTTCCTGCCCTAACCCTTCTCAGTGCCTGTACCTAACCTCCCCCCCCATCCTCCCCCTAAGCCCACTACTTACCTTCAGGATTCTGGCGGTCGGGATTCCAGCTGGCAGGATGCTGACGCCGGCATTCTGACCCCCAGAATCCCTGCGATTGGGATATTAACCGCATCCCAAATAAAGATAGATGTGTAGAGAGCCATTGCTTTAATTCAGCTATTTGTCCTTTTGTAGTTGAATAACATTATTGATCCCCTTTAATGTTATCCCCTACTGACAAGGGGAGATGTAATACAATGCAAGAGATAATCATGAATATTTAGTTACCTTAATTTACTGTACATTTGCCCATTCAGCTATGACTGGAACAATGCTCCGTCAGCATCTACTGTTCATCTTACCCCTCCCCCTCCCCCAGGAGGCTTGGTGTCCTTGAAATAAGAGCCCAAATCGCAAGTAGGTTTGGATTCATCACCATAGACGATTTATAATCTCATAAAACTCTTCTGCGGCAAGGCTCGTACTGGCTGCCTGCCCCAGATATGTCTGGTAGAGATTCAGGTTCTCTCACCACAAAAATATAATGACGCAAGGTTGCGAAAAAACTATGGGCCTCATTCAGAGACGGTCGGAGGATGCAAGCGGTCGCTCAGAAACTGGGCGGCCACTTGCATCCTGACCGCCCGCCTCTGTTGCGGTCGTTAGGCTGTGGGTTAACACCCACAGCTCTAACGACCGCTCGGGTGATGGTCGCGATGGTCAGAGACCATCGCGACCATCGGGGTTTACGACGAGACCCTAGGGTAGGGTCTCACTTGTCGTAAGCCCCGGAGAGCTTCTGGCTCTGTCAGAGCCGGAAGCTCTCCACTGACATCACTAGTGATGTCAGTGGGGCCTCCCCCAAACGGCAGGCGTTCCCATGGGAACGCCTCCGTTTGGGCTGCCACCCCCCCCGGCCCGCCTTCCAAACGGGGCGAGCTGTCAATCAACATCGACAGCTCGCCCCCTTTGGAAAGAGACCCGCTACGACCAGCGCTGTCGGTCGTAGCGGGTCTCACGCGTGCGCACGAAGGAGCCGGCTCCCTCGTGCGCATGCGCACTGGCAAAACATCGAGGCGGCCGTGCGGTCGTAGACCGTATGGCCGCCTCTGAATAAGGTCCTATGTCCTCACCCAAACATCAAATTGTGGATCAGCAAACCAGGCAAGCGAGAACCCCATCAAGCCAAAACAATTCTCTCTATGTCAGGAGTACCTTCTGTCCTAATGTGACGTTTCCTCTAAACTGTATACCAAATATTGGGGAAGATACTGTAACGAGATGCCCAAAGCAGCTACGTTCTGCCCCGAGAGTGGACACAATTTCCTTGCTCAAGGTTTGCAGTATAATGCAGAGCGGCCTCTCCAATGAATATGACCTTCTCCTCGGCAATAAAAACATAATTTAGTGTGCCGCAATCAAAATAAATAAAATAGAACCAATCTGCATCAATATCACCTTTTATCAAATCTTTTTATTCAGCCAACAAAACAATTAAACCTGATTCTAGCAGGAGGCTCTAGCAGCAGGCTATAAATATAAAGATGTCAGTTCTGTTAATAGGAACAATTTGTCATTTGCTTTCATAAAAGGTAATTACAGATTTGGAGCCTCTTGATTAAACATACAATAAATGGTTTTTAAGAAGACCTTTAAAAAAAACAACAACATTATATTAACCACTATATATTTATCACACACACTGACACATACACTGGTGGTTTTGTACAGTACTTGTCTGACTTTATATTATATGTACATTTAGAGCTTTGTTTGTATTAATATTAAGTTTTTATTAGTGTAATATTCTTTTGCAGTGCGAAATATGTGTGCGCTATATAAATAACTGGCAATAATAATAATGTAGTGTTTCTTAGTATTGTGCTGACATGCTAGACTAGGGGTTTTCACAACGCTGATTGTGATCTGCCCTTCGATCGTAGACACCCGACAGGTAGATCGCTGTGAAGTGCAGAAGTTGACGTGCAGCAGCCAATATAATTCAGGCTGATTCTCATTGGCTGAGGTGGTCACATGTAACAGCCCTCATTGCGCTGACGCAGACGGTGGCAGCCTGCTGTACAGACACTGGCTGTCTCTGTATGCAGACAAGGAGGGAGGGTTGCGAATGGAGAGAGTGAACCTGCAGTCCCTGTCACATAGAAGACAGCTCTTTTGCACTATGAAGAGCATAGCCAACAGCAGCCTATGGAACCCTCGGTGAGAGGAGCGATCAAGTTGGGGGGGGTGGAGAAATGAGTGCTACTGAAGTGAAGCTGTTCCTATGGGTATGCATAACCTAAGCTGCGCTGTCAGTGTGCACAGCTACAGTAAGTAAACACTGGAGAGCATGTGTGCAGGACTAATTAAAGTTGGCTATGTACAATGAGCGGGTTTAGAAACCTTATTTATTTTATAGATGTTTTTAAAAAAATTTTTTTTTTTAATCTTTTATCCTTTAGTTCTCCCCTTTCCTTCCTCACCTCATTCCCTCGTTTGGGCTCTGCTTGTATACACTTAAAAAGCACCATGCCAACCCTGCTGGGTGTGTTGTTGTGACAACTCTAACAGACACAAAGATGGGAAAAACTAAGATCACTTTGCTTTTAATTTTAGACGTTAGGGCCCCCATGTCTTCATCCGGCACTGGCCGAAGTTACTGCTCGCCAATAGGTGGTAACGCTGATAGAGAGCGGGCACAGAGCTTTACCTGGTGGCTTATTTGAGCAGCAGCTGCATAAATATAGATGCTCTGCAGCTATATTCTGTCACTGTGGTTTGGGTACAGAAATTGGGGATGCCGGCGGACAGCATTCCGGAGCCGGAGTCCCGACAGCGCCCTGAATCCCTGCTCCAGAATCCAGATGGTGAGTATTAGGGGTAGATTTAGGCTTAGTGTTAAGCACTAGGGAGAGGGTGAGAGTTAGGCTGCGGGAAAGGTGGGTTAGGGAATGGGTTACTTACCAAATTCGGTTTGGATGCCGCTGTCGGTATTCTGACTGTCGGCATCCTGACTGCCAGAATCCCGTACCCAACCCAGAAATTGTATTGTTCATAACACAGTGTGTGTATTGTCAATTCAACAAGCTGCCCATTAATTATCACTGTCTTCACGCCCTATTAGATCGGGTTTAGCTGTGCAAACAGGCTAAACCCGTCTAAAGTCCTGGTTAGGGCGCCCTAACAACAGGTTTATAGCACATTTCTGCCCGCACCCTCCTGAGAGTGCGAGCAGAAATTCCGGTACCGGCAGCTATCACACGCCAGAACGGAGCAACAATTGAATTGGTCTGTCGGGCACTCTTAAAATAATAGCCGCAGTGTAAACAATTGATTCACCACCCATGTGTCAAAACTGGAATATTTAGCTTTGTTTAATCTTTGGAAAACATACTGACCTGGACATTTTCAGCCTGCTCTTGAACGGTTTGCACTGCCCTTACCAGGTCTTCATCCCCGTCTGGCAGGCTAAAATCATCATCAGCTGGGATCTGTGAATAGGAAAGCAGGCAGGCATTACTTGGAAGACAATTCCCACATTCAATCAAGGCCCACAAAATAAAAAGGTCCTTCCAGCAAAGAAAACCGTTAAGCCATCTGTGCCTTGTAAGGTGATTTAGGCTTTTAACATTTAAATAACTTTATTGAAATTATGAAAACATAACATTTCCAAACAGCTCTGAAACATTCAGAAAATGTACAGCAGTCTGAAGGTTAAATCATGTCTTGCTGAGTAAGAATGTTCATTTTTCTATAGCCGTGACTATGAATGTTAATCAAAAATACAGACGGTTCAGTGGAAACCGTAATTTGCGTATGGGAATTGAAAAGACTTGACCAAAAGCAGGCAGGCTGGTCCAACACATGAAACTGGGAGCCAGGAAAAAAAAGATTTCCCTGCTTCATTTGCATCAACAGTTTATATTGAAACCATTGTCAAATAGTCATCATTCTGCCACTGCAAAAAATATAATAGTAACACTTCTAAGTAATGTTTCATAGATACCTGGTCATTTGCCCATGTACAAAGTAATAGCTTTTTGAAAAGGGAGTGTCAAATAAAAAGTGCAAAGGTAAGAGTTTGAGTAGGATAACAGATGAGGCAATGAGGATGACTTTACATTTCTAAGTACAATATATTTCGAATTGAGCGACCTTGATTTTATTAACAATTATTTAGAGATGTGCGGTTCAGTTTTTGAGAAAACTGAACACAACTGAACTTGGAGGTTCCGAGTCAAACCAAATCCCAGTTGGAATCATTTTGGGGTTCCAAGTCCAACAGAATCCAAGTATGAAATAATTTTGGGGTTTCAGAGTAGAACAGAGACCTGACTTGGGTCTTCTCGCGATTCGGAACTAAAATTTAAAATCTTGCGTGTTAATTGGAAATTAATGTTATTGATGTTGATAATACTATAGGAACACAAACAGTTCCAAGTTACATGATTTTAGCCATTTTTGTAAATTTTGAAAAGTAATTCAAAACCAAAACCTAAAAGGGGATGGGTAGGGGATGCCGGCGTTCGGTATCCTTGGCAGTAAGAATCCCAACGCCGGCATCCCGACAGGGATAGAATACCGACATTCTGTCGGTCAGTATGCTAACCCTCTCCCTACCCTAACCCTCCCTCCCCGCCTAAACTTAGCCTCCCCCTTCCCGCGCCCTAACCCTCCCCCCTTAGTGCCTAACTCTAACCCCTATCCCTACCGCTAACCCTCCCCCTATCCCTGGGACTTTCCTTCGGGATTTCAGCGATCGGGATGCCGGCGCCGGAATTGTTACAGGTGTCAGGATTTCGGCGCCAGCATTCTGACCGCCGGAATCCCCTCCATCGGTATTTTAACCGCATCACCCGAAAAGAACCAAAAAACTTGAGTGTGGTTTTGGCAAAACCAGAAGACGAGGGTCTGCACACATCTCTATTTTACTGTATATAGTGCACACATATTCGAATATCTCAGTCTTTCACACCAGTACTTTACCAACTAGGGTTAATTGTTTGTCATAAACCAATTAACCCCAGTAAGGTTACACCGGTGGGGGGCGGGAACCCGTGCAAACTCCACCAGATAGTGCCTTGGTCAGGATTTTAGCTCATGACCTCAGGTGCTGGAGACAGAAATGCTAGACACTACGTTACCCATTCTGTCAAAGGCACAGCTTACCTACACAATGCTTTAGATCTATCCCCCGCTTGGTACAGTATATTTTACCCACAACACGTGTGACAGTTTCTGACGTTCAGAAATCACTGGAGACACCACAACTTACATGCTGTTATGTTTCCGATCTGGCCCTGCCCTGTTTGGGGTTCCCTCTCGGTTTAACAAACCCTTTGTTGTGAGTACAGATGCATGTGAAACAAAAAGCAGAGCTGTGGCATTTCATACGGTGTTTCCTGTAACCTTTTACACAAGCTAGCCACAGTAAATGGAAAATATACATCATCAGGACACAGTCTCCTTCAGGCAAGATTCATGTTGCCTGTGCTGCTGTCCGTGGTGCTATATTGCAGCAGAACAGTAAAACCACCAGCCACAACAGAAGAGAATCTAGCTGTTCCACCCCAAAGTAAATAAATAAATGATGGCAGATTTAAAAATGTTGTTAATATATAAATATATATACATACACACACACACACAATTTACTTTAATGGTTCTAAGAGGAACAGCAACCTTCTTTGCATATGACTCTCAAGACCCACTACTTCATCATAGCCTTCCGGCTTTCATCCTTACCCGCTGCTCCATGCCCCTTCCTCACTGTCTACCCCATCTGTGTCACCCCTGTCCATCTGCCCCTCCCCTTTAGAATGTAAGCTCTCACGAGCAGGGCCCTCTCCCCTCATGTGCTTCTCCTTCCCGCACACATACGATCATCTACTCCTAACTCCTCACAAGGGCACCTAACACTTGGTTGCTGGCACCCTGCTGCTTATTGCAGGTTATGATTGATATTTGCAGCAATGTTTATAAGCGATGTCCTTGTCCTGCATTGTTTTGTACTGTAAGTCGCTGTTATCTTGTTTGCTCATTTGTTTATGTACTTCGTAAGGCCCTGCAGAACCCTTGTAGCGCCATATAAAGGACAATAATAACAATAATAATATAACGTTTACGCTATTTGCAGAATTCTAATACTTATCATACTCTTATGAAAAAAAAAGCTCATCCATAGAGTGACTTTAAACTACACCAGTGGTTCCCAAACTTGGTCTTAAAGGCACCCCAACAGTCCAGGTTTTAAGGATATCTATGCTTAAGATAGTGTTCCCGCTAGGCTGTTTTAGCGGGGCGCGGCGCCCTGCCCTCCCTCTGGAGGGCAAAAAGCACCCTGCCCTCTAGGAGGAGGGCAAAAAGTGCCCTGCCCTAACAGCCTGCGGGAGCCGTTCTCACCCGCGGGACGCCCGGGACGCATGCGCCCGGCGTCTATTCTCCCTTTCTGCAGTGCTTGGGGGCTGCCCAGCATGTCCGTAAGCGCCGGGCACGCCCCCAAGTATGACGAAAAGGGGGACGCGTCTTATAGACGCACAACATTGCCCTCTCTAGCTCCGTCGCCCTGCCTGCCGCCGGAGCTAGAGGGAACACTATAAGAACAGGTGACTTGGGCCCTAATTCAGAAACGGACGCTCTGACCAGAGCGCTCGCTCTGAATCAGGGCCCACCTCCATAATTATGGAGCGTCCTCCTGGACGCTCGTATAGCTGTGGGTCACCACCCACAGCCTATACGAGTGTGCAGGATGATGGTCGCGATGGTCTTGACCATCGCGACCATCGCCAGTGCGAGCAGAAGCAAGGCCAGGAGTGATTTTGGCTCTATCAGAATCACTCTATCAAAATCACTCACACTGACATCACTAGTGATGTCAGTGGGGCCGGCTTCTGACAGTAGGCGTTCCCTTGGGAACGCCTACGTCTGGCAGGCACGCCCCCGGCACGCCCACCAAAGGGGGCGTGCTGTCAATCAACATCGACAGCACTCCCCCTTTGATCAGACACTACGAGCAAAGGAAAGTCCTTCGCTCGTCGCGTCTCGTGCATGCGCACGACGGAGCTCCCTCCGTCGTGCGCATGCGCAGTGCACACCATCGACCCACTTGCGAGCGGACAGCCACTCGCGAGTGGGTCTGAATCAGGCCCTTAATTAGTACTTCAGTCAGTTTCATTATACAATCTGTGCACAAGCATGGATAATCTTAGAGCCTGGACTGTTGGGGTGCATCGAGAACTGAGTTTGGGAAACCCTGATTTACACTGTGTTCTTCAGAACAGAGATAATGAGATAATCTGACATTTGGCCCATGGTGGATAAATGCTCCCTACTGGCTATAGCAGGGCATCACTAATTGGCCACTCTGTCACATCCATCCAGGCAAATGATGCAGCCAATGAGATGCAATGTTTCCCAGGTAATAATGTTGGCGCAGTGGCATAGAGGATCCAGGTGGTTGTCCAGGGGTGTGGATCACTAGCTTTATAATAAAAAAGGTAGACAATTTTTAGGTAGACAATACAAGTTAGACAGGCAATAGGTCGACAGGGTCTGAAGGTCGACACACTAAGAGGTAAATTAACTAAGAATGGAGTCTGGGAGAGTTTACTTTTTTTTCCACTCAATTAGCTTCACCTAAACTCGGGTGATTTGAAGCTCCTGAGACTCGCAAATTTACAAAGAAGTCAGTTTAGCTGAGAGTGAGATGGCCGATGGGGAAGCAGAACGAGATTTCTCTCCCGAGTAGCAGGTTTTTCAGGAGATTTCTCCTCCGAGTAGCAGGTTTTGCAGGAGATGACTCACCTGAAATTGCAGTATCTTCTCTCTGCAAAACTCTCCCGAGCAATCAGCCTGCACATATCAGTGAAATATGTGTAAGCTGCTTGTGTTGTGGGTTAAAAGTGTAAAAAAAAAAATGAAGACATAGGGCCTCCCCCCTAAAGCTTAACCAGCCCCGTACTTGCCAGCCTGTCCTGGTTTCTAAAATACGGGGAACAAAATGTGTAGGGTTCCACCGTAATTTAGAAACCACCACCAGGCTGCAGGGCCAGTCCTGGTTTTAAATATAGGGGTGAAATAAATTGAGTAGGGTCCCCCCTATATTTAAAACCAGCACCAGACCCAAAACGGCCGGGCTGTAATGCCACAGCCCGGAGTTTGCTAACTCTCCAGTATTTTCCCGTAGCAAAGGAGATCTCTCTCCAGAGTTTGACATTAGCAAATTTGAGAGTGGGAAAAATGCCCAAACTCTCCAGAGTTTGCAAACTCTCAGCTTAGTAAATTTACCCCTAAAAGTCGACTAGTAAGTAGGTCGACATTGTCATTAGGTCGATGCACAGATGGTCAACTTTTTTTTTTTTTCTAGCCCTAATCTTCACCGTAAACCTCCCCTTGGTGCCTAACCCTAAGCCTCCTTCCTGGTGCCTAACCCTCACCGTCGGGATGAGTGCCTAACCCTCCGGTACGTGCCTAACCCTAACCAACAAAAAGAAAAACATGTCAGCCATCTCTGTGTCGACCTAATGGTCATGTTGACCGTCTATCACTGTCGGCCTTTAGTGTGTCGACCTTCAGACCCTGTCGACCTATTGCCTGTCTAACTTGTTTTGTCCAAGTAAACTTTGTCTACCTTTTCACTGTAAACCTGAAGACCGGATACCATGGTGGAGGTGCCTGTGGATCACTTGGGCAAAAGGGAAGACAGATATAGGCGACAATAAGATTCCATGCAAAGGGTGCGAGTTGCAGTTGCAACGGCGTCAAAATGCTGCAAACGGTCCGGCACCTCGCACCCTTCACGGCTTGACCAGAGCTCGGATTCGCATCATTTTGCTCAGAGCCACTTTTATGCAAAACTGGGTTGCCGTGAGGTGTGGCCATTGTCTCAATGACTCGCACCCGCGAGATTATCGCGTGCAACTGGATTGACCTCTAGCATTGTTAAAATACATAAAACACCAGGGAACTAAAAAATAATATTATTATTATTAATATGGAAGCAGCAGTATTGCTGTAATACTGTAGCTTACTTCAGTCTCTGAACTAAGCACATTCACATAGAGAATTCCTGGACATATGGCAATACCTCGCACCCTTATTTCATGGCTGTGGCTAGGTTATAAAGGAGGCATTTAAAAGGGATGCTGTCAGGAGCTCAACACATAATGTGTGTACAGGGAGTATGTCGACATGACAATGCCGGCGCCAGGATCCCAACACAGGGGTGTAATGCTACTTACACCATTTTAACAAAACGGGTGTTACAATTTTATACATGTTGGTATGCAGCATGTTTAATGTTATAACACCCGTACGGTTAAAATGCTATAAGTAGTATTACACCCGTGTTGAGATCCTGGCGCCGGCATTCCATGTCGACATACTCACTGTGGACATAGCGTGTCGACCTCCCATTACAAACACATGTAATGTTACGCTATTAGCAAGAAATACACCTTCCACCTAGTATTTGTGTAGGTCACTAAAATGGCGGCCTCCATTTTCTATAGGTGATGCGTGCCCTTTTATATATTTATGAGTAGACAATTACAAAGTAGGGACCTAAAAAAAAAAAAAACAAACACATAGGAGCACGATGTTAAGAAAAAAAAAAAATTCACCTTAAAAATTTAGAAGTTCAATTAACCATAACAGGATATGTAAACGTGCTATTCTAATACTATGAAGCAAGTTCGGGAGCCACGAGAAAACAAAACAAACAAAAACCCTCAAATGCCGTCTGTTTACACATAATTACCAAACTTTAATATTCTACAAAATTCTGAGCATTAATACCACAAAAAAAGCGGTGTAATTACAGTGGGTCGTTCCCACACGGTGTGCATTTCCATTTTGTGACTAATTATCTTGAGGCCATGGTGGTTAATTATAAATACATAAAATTATTTCCAATATGAAAAACAATGGTGATGAGATTGCATATACATTATCACCATCGTCTCATGAAATGTTTCTAAACTTAAAATAATTAGAGAACATGAAATCACATATCTTTAAGGGCAAGGAGTTTGGTGACCGATTGTAGACATGAAGTGATATAAAGAAAAATTGATTAAATTAACAAACGGACATGTTTTTTATTACAAGAGGAAAAAAAAAACACAGCAAAACAATTTACCTCTTCATACTCGTAGCCATCCTCCGATCCGTCAGTAATAGTAACTTCTGAAGAGCGGTTAAGGAATTATAGAGTATTAAATTGTTAGATTTGTTTACAAATTTGCTTACTTAGTGCAAAGACTATAAATACTATGGTTGAGCTGCAATGTTCTGTTGCGCACTTCAATATATACAGAATTGTCCTCATACATCTAGCCCCCATGCGTGTTAAACAGTCCTTTCTAGTTGCTCCATGCCGTGGTGTGACTCGGCAGCGCTGAGCGCCTTTTCGTGCGACTTTTCCCCTTTAAATACGTTTTATTCGCACAGCGATGCAAAAAGGACAAACTGCTTCTGCTGATTAAAATTATATGCGGCATGCCTATGCTCTATGTGCGACTGCATCTAAACGCAAAATGCTACTTTACAGTGCCACAGCCGCTGGCACTGTAACGTAGCATTTCACATGCAGATACAGCCGCAGTCGCACACAGAACATAGGCATGCCGCATATCATTTTAATCAGCAGAAGCTGCTTGTGCTAGCTATTCGCATCACTTTGCAAATAAGACGCATTTGAGGGAAAAAGTTGCATGAAAAAGATGATCGCGCGTTATGTGTAATAGATGAACTGTCGTAGTCGTATGTGATGTGACCGGAGCCAAAAGTTCCTCATCTGGCAAGGTCGCATCACACGCAACCACGCCAGACCGCTCTGTCCCCCGGGTTTAGCAGAGGAGATCCATTCTGTACAACTTTATTAAGGCACTGTGGATACTTCGACATTATGTTACAGTAAAAACGTATCATGTTTTTCATTATTTCAAAATCAAATGAATAAAAATATATACATTGAAATTTGTACTTGGGAATCAAACAATTTGGTGGCACAAAAGAAAAAAGTAATAAATTCAGAGTCACATAACACATGCAAATGTGTAATGACTATTTTCAGTATAATAATCTTCATGCTCAGATAGAATCATTTAAATGCTAGCAAGTGGGCAGCAAACAGCACTTACTGCCTGTTACTGCTATATGAGCTAACACTGCCTAGCACCTGTGCTTTATACTCTGCAGATGGCGGAATTGTTGCTTAGCGCTAGATTATACTAAATAAAGTAATAATATGTTTGAAATGTATAACTGAAGATTTTGCGGAGCTCATCCTATAATCATAATTCATTTTGTAATTATAACGGTTGCATGCAATTTAGACAGTCTTACAGTCCACTTATGTTAAGGATATATAGAAATTCCCAGTACTATCATAAGACTTCATTGATGTCTTAGATTTCCTGGCAAAACAGAGTGCCCATTGAGAACATTGCTTACAATTGCTCCCACACTGCGCCAATCATATGCATTTTCATTGGCACACATGGCAAAGAACTGAAGGGTAACAGTCCTGCCCTCTTGTCCAAAAACATACATCGGAATTACCTTTAGGATTTCTGAAATTCATAAAATGTATGTCATTCATAAAAGATCAAATGTGGCACAGAACAACGCCTGGAACATTGTACCCTTTGTGTTATAAGCCCTGGAGTATAGCTACATACGGAAGCATTTATATTCCGCTGCTGGGAACTACATTCAGGAACAACATTTACATCATAACAGAGATTGTACTCTAAATGCTGGAACATTAAAGCCGGTGAATAACAGCTTTCAGATTTACAGTGAAACGCGCAATTACTATGCAAGACAATTTTCTACTAGCAAAATGGGCAGGTGTCACACCAGTTGTCAGTAAATTCATATTTCATTATGTTACTGGTTAGTTGATTTTGACATTTATGATGCCAGAACAACACAAGGTAATAGGATTACATTAGCCTTGAAGGGTGGAATAAATACAAACACAGAGTGTGAGTGTAATATATATATATATATATATATATATATATTATATATAAATTGACTATTGTTGCCATCTACCGTAAGCATAGCCTCCTTATCTAAAGTTTTAGGTTCACCTTGCAATCATTTCATAGTAACATAACACTGGCTCTTAGTGAATTCCCCTATGAATGATAGTTGTCAAATCCTTGTTCATTATGAATACACAATTCTGCGTTCAGTAAGGGGACATTATGCTGTTTAGTAGCTGCGAAATAGGCAATTTTGAATATTCAACAAACTTTTAACCATGTTGTATATTTATTATCTTTAATGTATTTTGGTTACTTCAATTTGTGGTAAAGTATATTTCCCCCTCCTTCAACCCACCCTATCCAATAATTTGCCCCCCAAATAGCCACCTTATAGGTCATTCAACCCTTCACTGTAATGCAATATTTACCTTCCTAATAGAAGACAAGTCAGTCACTGAGCTCATGTGATCACACATCGCATTGCTTCTCAGTGTCACTGACTGGGAGACTGACATCTGCCAACACAATATGACTTGGCTTCCCAATCACTTATCTGTGCTAAATTAGTCATTATTGTCATTGATTTAACAGGCATCACAGGGCAGTGTGGACGGCAGGGCAGACAGTTTTTTTTACGAATGCAAGGAATTGCAAAATGTGCATTAGGAAGTTCAATATAAGACTAGTTACCTTGGTTTAATGAATGAAAACCATAATATCCCACAAAAGCGCTAGAACTCCTAGATAGCTAGCACAAGAGACACTGAAACACTTAGAAAAACAATGGTTTACTGGGAATGCAACCGGGAAGCCGGCTGACAACATACCGACAGCCGGCTTCCCGATTGTCATATCCCGGCGGGGGTGAAATGACCGGCGTCTAGATGTAGACGCAGCTCATTTTACCGATGCCGGGAGACTGATTGAAGGGTTGCCGGGCGCGGCGTGCGGACAGCCACGGGGGGGAGGGTTAGGTTTAGGCCTCCCGGGGGGGACTTAGGGTTAGGCACCCCCTGGGAGGTTAGGGTTAGGCTAGGGGGAGGGAGGGTTAGGCACCCCCGGGGGGAGGTTAGGGTTAGGCACCCCTCCGGGGGACTTCGGTTTAGGCAGCGGGGAAGGAGGGGGTTAGGTTTAGGCACTTGTGGGGGAGGTTAGGGTTAGGCACCCCTAAGGGAGGGTTAGGGGGGCAGGTTAGGTTAGTTAGTACTTACCTGGGGACGATTGGGATCTCCTGCGCTGTTGGGCTGCCGCTGCCGGGATCTGTTCCTCTGTCGGAGTGATGCTGCCAGGAATCGAACGGCCGGCGGTATTACATACCGATTCTGTTTATTGACAGGAAGGTTATAAATGTTCCTAATTCAATTGCACTAGTTGCCCAACATAGCTAATACAGCATACGTCATAATAACAGCATCTAAATGAAAGCCTAGTTGTGTAATGTTCCCAAATCAGTTTCCAAGCCGAAATCAGGGCCACCATCACAAAGGTACAATAGTAAGGGGCCCGAGCTACCAGGCGGGCCCGCCGATATCAATGATCATAGCAACAAACTGCCTATGACTCACATACAGTGAATTAGAGGCAGTTCGCAACCTGGGGCATTGGCTTTGGTGGACCCAGTTTGAGAAGGAGCTCTGGTGGAACATTCCCAGCACCCCTGACTCAGGAAGCCCCCCTGGTGTGTGTGCTGTGCTCTGCTCCCACCACTACTTCCCCCATCACCACATACTGTAATGCTACTCTTTTCCATCTATTGTCCCACAGCTTCCTCCATTGATAGACAATGCCCAAAATTTATGAAAGAAAAAAAATAAAAGCTTTAGTATTTGAATAAAGAATTAAATAATCTATTTTGTACAAAAAGAAACACATAAATAACAAAATCACCAGACCTGGCTGCGAAGAGCACAACCCAGCAGTGACCATGGAGTTCATGTGATGGTGATATGGCATAACTCCATCTACTAATGTCGTCTCACCAGGACAGTCTGTGACAGTGGAAGGTGAAGCGTTAACAGTCTGATGGCAAATGGGGAGGGGGCCATATGGAGAGGTCAGCATATTGCATGTGTTTCCTCAGGGAGCCAGAACTATATACTACACCTCTGTGTCCACTAAGCTGTTGGGTAGGTGGAGGAAGAGGGGGCACAGACTGTTTCATTTGTATTAAACCCCATAATTTCCGATGAAGGCTCTAACCACAATTATGTCACAGAGTTTACTCAGTGTAATCAAGATCTGAAAGGGCGCTTTAGTTAATTAAGAGGTTTCTATTGAAAAACATTGTAAATGCTTCAATAAGTTATTGTTGCCACTGCAATATCAGCCGCCAGCATCTCATATACCGGCATATCATACCCAACCCGTATACGGTTTATGTCAAATTATCTTATATATAAAATTCATTGGTCTGTTTGTCTGTCTGTCTGTCTAGTTATGCAATCAGACACCCCTGCACCAATTGGGATGAAACCAATGCGAGGTGGTCAATTTGGATCATGGCAAGGTTTTAGGGGGTTAAGGGTCCCGAACGGACCTCTCGTTGGTGTACGCTGGGCAGAACTTTGACCCAGGGAGCCTGTCCTGGGCCTTCCAATGGATATATTTGGAGGAAAACTTTAGAGGGGTGGCAATTGGTCTGGGATGCCTAAAAGGAGCGGTTGGGGTCCAGATCGGACCTCACTGCGGAGTGCGCCAAGCAGAACTCTGACCCAGGGAGCCTGTTCTCG
Source organism: Taudactylus pleione (assembly GCA_031769625.1). Classification (NCBI taxonomy): domain Eukaryota; kingdom Metazoa; phylum Chordata; class Amphibia; order Anura; family Myobatrachidae; genus Taudactylus; species Taudactylus pleione. Next base: position 846,337 of record JAUIMM010000163.1, read on the forward strand.
ACCATCCACTGGATGGATTTGGACGACATCACATAATAAAACTTAATAACTTGAAGATTTAAACCTGAGCAACGCCGGGTACTTCAGCTAGTATTCTATCTTAATAGGACCATAAAATGGATTTTAAGTGTTAGTTTTTCTGGATAACGATACATTACTTATTTGTTTTAATATGTCACAATGAATTCTAATAAACATGGGTTGATCATTTTTTAATAAGAAATAATGAAATGTTATTTGAAATCAATGCTTTTAAAGAATACCCATAAGAGAATACTTTATGTTTTTACAGAAGAGAAACATACAAGACAAAATAAGTACATACAAAATAAATGGTAGGTAGGGAGGGTCCTGCTCATGAGAGCAAAACTTAATGAATGAATGAATGAATGAATGTGTTTACATTTAACATTAATTAATTCAGTACAGGTAATGACAATTGTAAACTAAGGGGGGAAATCAATTAGCTGCAGCATCCTATGTGTGTCACGGATCCTATGTGTATTCGCCCAAAAATGGATCATTTGTCAGGTGAATAAAACAGGATGTAATTGATGCCCGAAGGCCGGTACACAATAGACTCGGCTGGATCGGATGACATGTCAGCAACATCGTCCAGTGTGCACACTCAATGTCACTGACGTTGCGTGCGCCTGCGCATCGTCAGTGCCATCGCTCGTCGGACCTGCATAGTAAGGCAGCATGGCCCCCACTGCCGCGATGTCGCTCCCGACATCGGCAAATGTGTATGCACTTGCCGATGTCGGGTTCCGTCGCACGACAGGTCGTCTGGGAACACAGTTAAATGTGTACCCACCCCAAGTCCCGTTTATTTGCCCAAAACATTGTCGGGGCTAATTGAATTTCCCCCTTAGGCCCGTATTCGATTAGCCGCGATAATGTTTCCGCCTACATCGCGTGTTTTGGATGCAGAAACTTATCGTGCGCGCCCCCGCTATTCGCCATATTTCCAAAGTACGCAAAAACGGCAAGCCGCGATGCCGGAACAGGCGGAAAGCACTGGCAGAAATGGGTAAAATCGTCCTGACACCCTCCCCCCCCCAAAAGATGCACTAACATTGGGGATCACTATAGATGCCCTCGATTAGCCCTACTGAAGGTGTTTGGAGTACTTAAGTTGTGACAATTAGTGCCAATTTGCGCATTGACACAAGTGGTGAAGAATAGCATTAAGCAATATTTTTTTGCAAAAATAACTACTCCCAGCAAATTTGGGGTACATGAAAATGGGTGCTAGCATATTTTTAAGTTGCTAAAGTGAAGTTTTAAATCACTAAAAAATCCACCTGCCGCAAGCACCTGCAATAAAAAAAAACACCTGCCCCATACTTGGGGACCCCCCAGGAGTCTATTTTGCTACTTTTTTTTGTTTGTACCCCAACCGAACTTTTTTGCCCCCATTTTCAAAGTCATTTTTTGGTGTGTCCCTCTTTTTTTAGTGATTTTTGATGAAGTTATCCTTTGGGGGGCTGTCCCAAGGGTGCTGAGTGGTTTCCCGACATTTGCACCCCAAAACCACAATTCAGAATTTTTTTTCACCACCTATTCATAGGCGAATCTTTTCCACCTATTACATTGCATTGACTTTCCGCGTACACGAAAAGTCTTTGAAATTGAATAGGGCGAAAAGTTTCCGCCTGGCGAAATGACATCACCCACGATACTTTTCCGCGGATTCTGACGTTTCACCACTAATTGAATACGGAAGCTCAAAAGCATCGGAGTGTGCATAGCTCCATGGTTCCCAAACTCGGTCCCCAAGGCACCCTAACAGTCCAGGTTTTATGGATATCAATGCTTGAGAACAGATGGTTAAATCAAGCTCATCACTGAGGTAATACGTAATTAAGCCAGCTGTGCTCAAACATGGATATACTGCAAATCTGGACTGTTAGGATGCCTTGAGGACCACTGTACATTGTTCATTCATGCAAGGATGTTTTGGTCATTGTTTTTTTTACTATAAAATAATTCAGCCCAGGTGACTCCAATAGTTACTTCAGGTGCAGAGAAGTTTATAACAGACACAGTGTACCAGGCTGGAGGGTCTGCAGACTAAATACATAACACACACACACACACACACACACAATGTAGTTATGAGGCCAGCAGCTGCAATTCCACCGATCTCAATCCCGACAAGGGACTTAAGATAGGCGTTGAAATACTCAGTTAAACATTATTTGTTGCAATACAAGCACAATGGACACTATGTTTACTTTCAAAACGGATACAAACACCAATTGGCGGTTGACATTATGTCAGACCAATAAGGATACAAGGATCCTTATATAAAAAACAAAATCGTCAGACAGCCAATCAAACTGCCCTGACGAAGATCACCCCCCTTTGTGGAGATCGAAACGCGTTGGACCTACAATCCAAGAGTGTCACACACAATCTCCCCAGGAGACCCGTCCGGCTTTTGAGCTCAGCCGAGTTACGGGGACGCCGGAGACAAAAACTGCACAAGCCGCAATTCCGAGGAAATGGACAGGGCGGACTAAGTCATCCACAGCTGCCGTTCGCGCTGAACCCCATCCACTTACACGCCGGAGACCAGGAAGCACAGGCGGCCGCCAGCATAGGACTCGGGCAAGAGCCAGAGCGTAAGTATATCTTATTGAGACAAGGCAGGCTCATACCGCAGGCCAAGTCCACAAGTACGGTATTAACCTCTTCAGTGACAAAATACTTTTTTGCACTTCTAAGACTGTATTCATAATCCAAGGGAGAAACAACTGCCCCCCTTTCTTTTCAAACAACCACATACTTGATTTTATTTTTATACATTATTGTCTCTATTTTTACATGTCATGCAAACATGAAAATTTAAATGCGTTTTGCCTTTTTAACATTACTTAACCTTACTGGCCAAATGTGGTTGGAAAACATTTGGTAGTTTTTATCATCATAAATCAATACATGATACATTTTATCAGAATAAACTACATATTTTATATATACCTCATATTGTTCTCTTTTGTCATTTCGTATATACGGTATTATTCTATTTGACATTTTTCCACCTACATTATTAGGAGGCAAATTACTGTTATATTTGCGCCAGCAGAACTTATCCTTTTCACGTTGAAATACCGACGCCTATCATAATCACGATGCCGGAACACAGAAGAACGGCCGCCCGAACTAGGTAAGTCCGGGGCGACCTCAGTTTTCCCCTCGGGGGGTGTTAGGTTTGGGGGAGGGTTAGTCACCACTTGGGGGGGGTTTAAGCACGAAGGGGGGTGACAGGTTTAGGCACTAATGGGGTTAGGGTGCAGAGTGGGTTAGGCTACAAGAAGGGAAGGTTAGGGGGTGAAGGGGGAGGGTAAGTATACTTACTCTACCCGTCGGGATACCAACCATTAGGACAAGAGGCATCCCGACAGCCGGCATTACATACCGATTCCCTCCATTGTACACACGGTACATACACATGCACCATGGTACACAGACCCTCCAACATGACCCCTTCCACCAGGTACAAGAGGCTCTGCTCCTGGACTTCCTTCTTCATTTATGATTGCAGCCACCTGTGCCGAAACACCAGTCTCATCTATTACCTAGTTCAGCACAGGTGACTGCAATCATACATTGGGGTAGATGTACGAAGCCTAGAAGCGATATCAGCACACGTTATGTGCGCTGATACCGCTTCTCCCCGATGTATGATCGGGGGTCTGGGCGGTAAATGACAGCCTGTCATTATCGCCGCTACTATCTACAAGATAGCAGCGCCGAGCAGCAGGGCCATGTACGAACAGTCATACGGCATGACCGTTCGGCCGGCTGTAGCTGTCGTTATCGACAGCTATACAGCCTGGCGCTAGCCAACCCTCACAGCAGGGACAGCGCTGTCCCTACTGGGGCGGCTGCCGGCTCCAGGCTGCACGCGGGGATCTTGCGATACTTGCGAGATCCCGCGCATGCTCAGTGGAGCCGGCCGGGACAGAGACACAGGGTATCAGCACTAGGCTGACGCGCTGTGGTCTCTAGCGGGTAGCGCCGGAGGGGGGAGTTAACGCTCCACATCTCCGGCCGATGAGATGTTCTTATGTCTCACCGGTACTGCTTCCTGCTTCGCCTCGGTAAAGAGGGGAAGCGGGAAGCGTTATAGCGGCACGTTAAGTGCCGCTATCATACATCTACCCCATTAGGTGGTAAGTCCAGGAGCAGAGTATTTTGTACCTGGTGGAAGGAGTAATGTTTGAGGGTAGGAGTATTTACATACACATGCTCCATAGTACATACGTATGCTCTACAGGACACATGCCATGGACACACAGTCCATACATATGCCACATACTACACATACATTCACCATAGTACATACATGATGCACACTACAAACACACACTACGCAGACATGTATGTATTTCATGTGTGAGAAGCGGCACGCAGACTGCTGCCCGTACAGCCGCAGATGGTCACTATGCATGTCGCTATGGGGAGAGAATGGCAGCAGGTGTATCAGCGGACACGTCCGGCAGTCACCCCAGCCCCCTCATCTACCCCGCCCGCCAGCCTGTAGCCCCCACAGAACAGGATACGCTCCAGGTAGTAGTGGTCTCTCTCTGCCTCCATGGCTGCAGCAGGATCTCTCAGGCTGTTGCGGTTGGAGTCTCTCTGTTGCTAAGTAACCGCTGCGAAGCCGGCCCGGGCCACCAAGCATCGCGAGATCGGCCGAGTGCTTCCCGCGAGACTTCCTGCCCTGGCAGAGACTCTGACTACTGCAGGACTCCTGTCATCATCATCACACAGACAGGACAGCACCGTGCACACTGCACACACAGCACACACAGACAGGACAGCACCGTGCACACTGCACACACAGCATCCTCTCTGACTATTGCAGGACTCCTGTCATCATCATCACACAGCCAGGACAGCACCGTGCACACTGCACACACACAGCAACCTCTCTGACAATTGCGGGACTCCTGTCATCATCATCACACAGACGGGACAGCACACTGCACACACAGTACACACAGCCAGGACAGCACTGTGCACACTGCACACACACAGCAACCTCTCTGACTATTGCAGGACTCCTGTCATCATCACACAGACAGGACAGCACAGTGCACACTGCACACACAGACAGGACAGCACACTGCACACACAGCACACAGATAGGACAGCACAGTGCACACTGCACATACAGCACACACAGACAGGACAGCACCGTGCACACTGCACACACAGCACACACAGACAGGACAGCACCGTGCACACTGCACACACAGCATCCTCTCTGACTATTGCAGGACTCCTGTCATCATCATCACACAGCCAGGACAGCACCGTGCACACTGCACACACACAGCAACCTCTCTGACAATTGCGGGACTCCTGTCATCATCATCACACAGACGGGACAGCACACTGCACACACAGTACACACAGACAGGACAGCACTGTGCACACTGCACACACACAGCAACCTCTCTGACTATTGCAGGACTCCTGTCATCATCATCACACAGACAGGACAGCACAGTGCACACTGCACACACAGACAGGACAGCACACTGCACACACAGCACACAGATAGGACAGCACAGTGCACACTGCACATACAGCACACACAGACAGGACAGCACCGTGCACACTGCACACACAGCACACACAGACAGGACAGCACCGTGCACACTGCACACACAGCATCCTCTCTGACTATTGCAGGACTCCTGTCATCATCATCACACAGCCAGGACAGCACCGTGCACACTGCACACACACAGCAACCTCTCTGACAATTGCGGGACTCCTGTCATCATCATCACACAGACGGGACAGCACACTGCACACACAGTACACACAGACAGGACAGCACTGTGCACACTGCACACACACAGCAACCTCTCTGACTATTGCAGGACTCCTGTCATCATCATCACACAGACAGGACAGCACAGTGCACACTGCACACACAGACAGGACAGCACACTGCACACACAGCACACAGATAGGACAGCACAGTGCACACTGCACATACAGCACACACAGACAGGACAGCACCGTGCACACTGCACACACAGACAGGACAGCACCGTGCACACAGCACACACAGACAGGACAGCACTGTGCACACTGCACACACACAGCAACCTCTCTGACTATTGCAGGACTCCTGTCATCATCATCACACAGACAGGACAGCACAGTGCACACTGCACACACAGACAGGACAGCACACTGCACACACAGCACACAGATAGGACAGCACAGTGCACACTGCACATACAGCACACACAGACAGGACAGCACCGTGCACACTGCACACACAGCACACACAGACAGGACAGCACCGTGCACACTGCACACACAGCATCCTCTCTGACTATTGCAGGACTCCTGTCATCATCATCACACAGCCAGGACAGCACCGTGCACACTGCACACACACAGCAACCTCTCTGACAATTGCGGGACTCCTGTCATCATCATCACACAGACGGGACAGCACACTGCACACACAGTACACACAGACAGGACAGCACTGTGCACACTGCACACACACAGCAACCTCTCTGACTATTGCAGGACTCCTGTCATCATCATCACACAGACAGGACAGCACAGTGCACACTGCACACACAGACAGGACAGCACACTGCACACACAGCACACAGATAGGACAGCACAGTGCACACTGCACATACAGCACACACAGACAGGACCGCACCGTGCACACTGCACACACAGACAGGACAGCACCGTGCACACAGCACACACAGACAGGACAGCACTGTGCACACTGCACACACACAGCAACCTCTCTGACTATTGCAGGACTCCTGTCATCATCATCACACAGACACGACAGCACCGTGCACACTGCACACACAAACAGGACAGCACTGTGCACACTGCACACACACAGCAACCTCTCTGACTATTGCCGGACTCCTGTCATCATCATCACACAGACAGGACAGCACCGTACACACAGACAGGATAGCACCGTGCACACTGCACACACAGCATCCTCTCTGACTATTGCAGGACTCCTGTCATCATCATCACACAGACAGGACAGCACCGTGCACACACAGCACACACAGCCAGGACAGCACCGTGCACACTGCACACACACAGCAACCTCTCTGACTATTGCAGGACTCCTGTCATCATCATCACACAGACAGGACAGCACAGTGCACACTGCACACACAGACAGGACAGCACACTGCACACACAGCACACAGATAGGACAGCACAGTGCACACTGCACATACAGCACACACAGACAGGACAGCACCGTGCACACTGCACACACAGGACAGCACCGTGCACACAGCACACACAGACAGGACAGCACTGTGCACACTGCACACACACAGCAACCTCTCTGACTATTGCAGGACTCCTGTCATCATCATCACACAGACACGACAGCACCGTGCACACTGCACACACAAACAGGACAGCACTGTGCACACTGCACACACACAGCAACCTCTCTGACTATTGCCGGACTCCTGTCATCATCATCACACAGACAGGACAGCACCGTACACACAGACAGGATAGCACCGTGCACACTGCACACACAGCATCCTCTCTGACTATTGCAGGACTCCTGTCATCATCATCACACAGACAGGACAGCACCGTGCACACACAGCACACACAGCCAGGACAGCACCGTGCACACTGCACACACACAGCAACCTCTCTGACTATTGCAGGACTCCTGTCATCATCATCACACAGACAGGACAGCACAGTGCACACTGCACACACAGACAGGACAGCACACTGCACACACAGCACACAGATAGGACAGCACAGTGCACACTGCACATACAGCACACACAGACAGGACAGCACCGTGCACACTGCACACACAGACAGGACAGCACCGTGCACACTGCACACACAGAGAGGACAGCACAGTGCACACTGCACATACAGCACACACAGACAGGGCAGCACCGTGCACACTGCACACACAGACAGGACAGCACCGTGCACACAGCACACACAGACAGGACAGCACTGTGCACACTGCACACACACAGCAACCTCTCTGACTATTGCAGGACTCCTGTCATCATCATCACACAGACACGACAGCACCGTGCACACTGCACACAAAAAAAGGGCAGCACTGTGCACTCTGCACACACACAGCAACCACTCTGACTATTGCAGGACTCCTGTCATCATCATCACACAGACACGACAGCACCGTGCACACAGCACACACAGACAGGACAGCACCGTGCACACTGCACACACAGACAGGACAGCACAGTGCACACTGCACATACAGCACACACAGACAGGACAGCACCGTGCACACTGCACACACAGACAGGACAGCACCGTGCACACTGCACAAACAGGCAGGACAGCACAGCACACACAAAGACAGGACAGCACCGTGCACACTGCACACACAGACAGGACAGCACCGTGCACACACAGACAGGACAGCACTGTGCACACTGCACACACACAGCAACCTCTCTGACTACTGCAGGACTCTTGTCATCGTCACACAGACAGGACAGCACAGTGCACACTGCACACACAGACAGGACAGCACAGTGCACACTGCACATACAGCACACACAGGACAGCACCGTGCACACTGCACACACAGACAGGACAGCACCGTACACACAGACAGGACAGCACTGTGCACACTGCACACACACAGCAACCTCTCTGACTATTGCGGGACTCCTGTCATCATCATCACACAGACGGGACAGCACACTGCACACACAGACAGGACAGCACTGTGCACACTGCACACACACAGCAACCTCTCTGACTATTGCAGGACTCCTGTCATCATCACACAGACAGGACAGCACAGTGCACACTGCACACACAGACAGGACAGCACACTGCACACACAGATAGGACAGCACAGTGCACACTACACATACAGCACACACAGACAGGACAGCACCGTGCACACTGCACACACAGACAGGACAGCACCGTGCACACTGCACACACAGACAGGACAGCACCGTGCACACAGCATACACAGACAGGACAGCACAGTGCACACTGCACATACAGCACACACAGACAGGACAGCACCGTGCACACAGCACACACAGACAGGACAGCACTGTGCACACTGCACACACACAGCAACCTCTCTGACTATTGCGGGACTCCTGTCATCATCATCACACAGACGGGACAGCACACTGCACACACAGCACACACAGACAGGACAGCACTGTGCACACTGCACACACACAGCAACCTCTCTGACTATTGCAGGACTCCTGTCATCATCACACAGACAGGACAGCACAGTGCACACTGCACACACAGACAGGACAGCACACTGCACACACAGATAGGACAGCACTGTGCACACTCCACACACAGACAGGACAGCACCGTGCACACACAGACAGGACAGCACCGTGCACACTGCACACACAGACAGGACAGCACCGTGCACACTGCACACACAGACAGGACAGCACAGTGCACACTGCACATACAGCACACACAGACAGGACAGCACCGTGCACACTGCACACACAGACAGGACAGCACCGTGCACACTGCACACACAGGCAGGACAGCACAGTGCACACACAGACAAGACAGCACAGTGCACACACAGACAGGACAGCACCGTGCACACTGCACAGACAGGACAGCACTGTTCACACTGCACACAGACAGGACAGCACCGTGCACACACAGCACACACAGACAGGACAGCACTGTGCACACTGCACACACACAGCAACCTCTCTGACTACTGCAGGATTCCTGTCATCATCACACAGACAGGACAGCACAGTGCACACTGCACACACAGACAGGACAGCACAGTGCACACTGCACATACAGCACACACAGACAGGACAGCACCGTGCACACTGCACACACAGACAGGACAGCACCGTGCACACAGCACACACACACAGACAGGACAGCACTGTGCACACTGCACACACACAGCAACCTCTCTGACTACTGCAGGATTCCTGTCATCATCACACAGACAGGACAGCACAGTGCACACTGCACACACAGACAGGACAGCACAGTGCACACTGCACATACAGCACACACAGACAGGACAGCACCGTGCACACTGCACACACAGACAGGACAGCACCGTGCACACAGACAGGACAGCACTGTGCACACTGCACACACACAGCAACCTCTCTGACTATTGCAGGACTCCTGTCATCATCATCACACAGACACGACAGCACCGTGCACACTGCACACACAAACAGGACAGCACTGTGCACACTGCACACACACAGCAACCTCTCTGACTATTGCAGGACTCCTGTCATCATCATCATCAAACACGCACAGAACAGGACCGCACAGTGCACACACAGGACAGCACCGTGCACACTGCACACACAGACAGGACAGCACAGTGCACACACAGCACACAGACAGGACAGCACCGTGCACACTGCACACAGACAGGACAGCACTGTGCACATTGCACACACACAGACAGGACTGCACCATACACACAGCAACCTCTCTGACCACTGCAGGACTCCTGTCATCATCATCCCCCAGACAGGACTGCACAGAGCACACATTGCACTTGTCACACAGCGCCCAATGGGCGGGCTCTAAAGACTGGCATGCTGCTGTGTTGTTAGAGAGTAGGCACTAGGCAAGTATGGTGGTGCCTAGAGCCCCATATGCTCTTAATTCGGCACAGAGACAACTTTGTGTTGGTATGCTATAAACATTTTGATACTTGCTAAATATACTGGTGCCACTTGAAACTCCTGAAGAACCCACTAGACGATTTTATAAACTATTTATTTTCCGGCGGATCAGAACAACAAATCGAGGAAATTGTCCAGTGTCTACGCACTATGCACGATACCGCGGCGTCCGGCGCATCTTCAGATCTGCCGCACATGCTGCTCAATCTGAAGATGTGACTGACGATCCCATGCAGGGCTGTAACTAGGGTGGTGCGGCCGGTGCCGCCGCACAGAACGCTGATGCCCTGGGGATGGAACCAGCTGCCACCACAATCTGCATTTGCCAGGCACCTGCTGCGATGTTGTTACTAGCGATGCGCCCGGCTCTTTTCCTGGCTCTCCTCTCCATCCTACGCCCCGCCGCCACGGGCTGCCTAGATTTGCGCTCCACTGTGGAACGCAAACTGGAAGCGCCTCTGTATATGTGCTAAGCCTGGGAGTGACTGACTGCCGCCTTGATGACCCCTGCCAGTGCCAGCAGTCTGTGGGCCTGATTCAGCAAGGAACGCACGGATGCAGATGCACGCACCCGGCCACTGCGAGAATATGCTAATGAATGCATACGCACGGCAATCGCAGCAGAATAAGCAGACGCCCAGCACTACATAGTGCCTAAACCTAACCTCCCCGCACCCTAAACCTAACCCTCCCCCTTTTAGTGCCTAACCCTCCACCTAGTGCCTAACGCTAACCCTCCCTACCTCGCACTCCTGCGTATACGTTGATACCATCGACGCACATTGGCCCCTCACGCAACATTTACACCAGGTCTGACCAGCCGCAGAAACTGCAAGTCTCGTCGCACACAATGAGTACTCAAGCAATCGCAGTAGCTTAACTATGCACGCCCATGAAACTGCGTTCAAACGGACAAGTACGCCTGCGTTCCCCCCTCACCTCCCCCAAACGCTCACGGCCTGTCACTCACTCTGCAATGGATTCCTATGTGGGTGCGGAATGTGCGCAATGGTGAACAATCGCCCGATCTGCGTACGTAGTTGCATTTGTGAACGCTGCTGAATCAGGCCCTATATTTGCTACCAAATGTACACTCGCACATATACACTAGGGTTAATTTTTTTTGTCAGAAGTCAATTGACCAACAAGTATGCGTTTGGATTGTGGGAGGAGACTGGAGGAAACACACTCAAACAGGGAGACAGGGTTGCATAAAATCGGATTTTCTTTTAAAAAATCAAAAACAGATTTATTTGATTTATAGAATTTTTTCTTAAAATTTTTTTTAAAGAAATGTTTAAAAATTGAAACCATTTACTTACAAACATTTTTTAATAAAAAATCCTATTTAAATCCAAAAAAATTGATTTAAATCAAATAAATCCGTTTTGTTTTGTTGTTTTTAAAATAATCCGATTTTTATGCAACCCTGCTGGGAGAACATCCATATGTTTGGAGGGCACCCTTGTTTAGAAGAGGGAAGATCGGTCTTTTTAAAAATTTACCTCTTTAATAGTTAAAGACACGAGTCAATGACTGTACACTAAAGATAAAAGTTAAGGGTCATTCCATGTGACCCACGTTACATTTAACATTACATTTTAGAAATTTAAATGCACCACAAACAAAAATGAAGCTGAAATTCAACATTTAAAAAATAAGACAATAATATATGGGGTAGGTAGTCATTATTAATGCTTAGAAGGAGAAAAAAATGTACACTCTTAGTTACATTTTATTGTTTATATGCGTGACTCATGTTACAACAGAATGAACATATGAACTAAGGGGACTTATATATTTATTTAAACCTGCTTTCCTAATTATTTTACAATATTATTGTTATACTATACACTTATAAGACCCTAAACTTATGATTGTCTTAGCAAACAAAAAAATTAATGTTAATCAAACTACTTAAAATCAATTTTGACATGTGACTCATGCTACACACGAATGTGACTCATGTTACATTTCTGTCTCCAGTCAAAGGGCTCTGATACAAATTACACAAACCTGTAGCATCAACGTGAATTAATTAATGTAGGCCTGTTTAACTGTGAAGATGTATAAAATATTTAATCTGGTGATGATGGCCATTTCCAGTTGCTGCCAGCTTGCTCCGTTGTGCTCACTAAGTATTCACCATCTCTGATGTCCTTGATCTTACCTAGGTAACTCTTTCCATCATACTCAACATAGAACCAGTCACCGTTAACTACATCATCTGATGTTACTGTGACAGTTACAGTAAGTTCATCAGTAGAAAGAAATGACGTTGAACATTTCTTGGCATCTGCTGTGATACAATTTAATTTTCATGTACTGTGTCCTACAGGGGCGTATCAATAATGGATGCAAGGTGTGCGGTGCACACGGGCCCTGAGTCCATGGGGACCCACACATCGCATTCACTGTACCCATATAACGGGGCATGGCCATGAGAAAAGGGGGTGTATTTGAAGATGCGCCCCCTTTTTATTACTCTTGGGGGCGTGCCCGGCACTGACGGACATGCCGGGCTATCCCCAAGCTCTATTCTGTGTGAATAGATAACGGCGGTGATCGCTGCAACGCTATTTTTCCCACCCGCGGACACATTGCGGCCTGTGGGTGGAGACGGCACCCGCCATGTTGTTTTAACGGGGCATTACCAAAAGGGCAGGGAGCATTCTGCCCTTTTGAAATCAGGCAGGGCGCCCGCTGAAACAGCCTAGTGGGAACTCTATCCATGAGCAGGGCCGCCATCAGGGGGGGACTGCCGGGACTACTGTCCCGGGCACTCCGCCAAAGAAGGGGGGCCTGGCCCGCTCCTACCACCCACCCGCCGCTATTACTATTACTTAAGCAAGGCAAAGGGGCCTCCTGTCTGATGCCCGCCCACCGCAAATGAATGGGGCCCCCCCGCTACTGCCTCGCCCGGCATGTAAGAGGTGCCTGACCTGTGACTGTACGCATGAACAATAAAGTTTTTATCTGGCGCAAGTAACGTCATAACATCACCGCGCCACTAAAGGAGAGAGAGAGGAGCCGCAGCGCCCTTCTAGACAACCATAGAGCAGAAGCCTGGACGTAACCTGGAACAAAAGGTAAGAGAATTCATATGCTCCCTGGCTGGGGAAGAAGGGGACAGGCTGGACCAGCAGTGTGTGCAGGCTGCAGTGAGGCAGAAGGGGGCTGGAAACAAACTGTACTTAGTCACACAGGCTATATAGGATTAGTCCAAAATTTGTGTGTCTGTGTATATATATATATATATATGTCAAAGAGTCCTTGACAAAGGGGTGTGAAGCCCTGAAACATTGGCATTAAACTCTGTTTATGAAAAAAGCCCTGTAGTGCCGCCCATTCTCCCTGAATTATATATATATATATATAGTCAAAGAGTCCCCGGCACTCTCCTGTAGCCAATACGGATAGTGTAAAATGCACTGGTGCCCTCCTGGGGTAAAGATCCCTATGTAGTCAGAACAATCAATGGCGGCACTCAGCGTCTGGATAATGACAGAAACGTATCCTTTATTCCTCCAAAATAAATTATTTTATAAAATAAAATGTGTTTTATTTATCTGTTTGGAGCTTAACATCGGCATCAAGCAGCAGTAAACCAGGAACATGTTGCATTTCTATATACAGGGTGTAAGGAGGGCAGAGCCGTAACTAGACTTTTTGGTGCCCTGTGCCAGGAAGAGCATTGGCGCCCCCCTCATTTTTCAAAGGGACATAATACGCCCAAAAAAGGGGAAGGGCCAGGGAAGAGATAGGAGAGGCCAGGAGATGCTGGGGATGAAATAAGAGGAAACTATAAGTGAGAATTATAATAAACAGTATTTTGACAGGCCCAAACAGCGCCCCCTGACCTGTGGTGCCCTGTGTGATGGCACAGGCCGCACTACCCTAGCTACGGCCCTGAAGGAGGGTGTACGCGGTCTCACCTGAGGGTGTACTCGCCGTACCTGCCGTCGGCTGCAACCCGAGCCCTTCTCTGTCTCATGGTTTTTGTAATGTATGGGAAGGGGGGGGGATGGGCCCTGTCTATTTTGACAGTCCCGGGCCCCACAATTTCTGATGGCAGCCCTGTCCATGAGTAACTTATTTGTGCGATTAGTAAACTAGTAGATTTAGACCGGTTGTACTCCAAGTCCACCCTCGTACCCCTCTACTTAGCGTGTGCCAGCACTTCTCTCCTGCTCTGTCACATTTCCATTGCTACAGTATGGAGGCCATTTTGCAGCACCCACTGCCCATGATGGTGGAAGGACAGGTCATCATTGAGTATTGTATAGATCTAGAATGCACTAATGCTGTAGTTGTAGACGCACACAGGCAACTTCTCCTGTTTAAAATAACATGCGGGATGCCTATAGTCTATAGTGTGACTGCGGGTGTATCTGCATGTGAAATGCTACGTTACAGTGTCACAGTACTTTACGAATAAGAATCATTTTAAGTGAATACAGTTGCAGGAAAAGGTGCTTGGGGCTACCGAGTTACACGGCGCTCGTGCATTTTGTGTAACGCGACTTGTAGAGCACGGAGGATAGATGCATGTGGACACATCTGTACATAGGCTGGCCACTTAGATTGCTGAGTTTGTCATTTGGGTTGCGTGGAATGGATAGTGACACAAAGAAGGGAATTGCTAGAACGATGTATAAAGGACAACGTCTATCCCTAAAACTCAAAATAAATTACAAAAGAATAATGCTAGAAGAGTTAATTCTGCGTCATTATACAATATAAACCGATTTAAATCATTAACATCATGTAGTAAAGACGACATGATTTGTAACCATTATTTTTGTTTTACTCTCTATGTAGCGCTGGATTTCCCTGCCGTTGCCAGAGTTTGTAAAATATTTTTTACTGATAGTTTCATAAAACTGTACTGACGGGCATAAATTTTACTGCCACATTTTTATGTCATGCCAACAATTCTCTAAAAATAAAACGTAATAACATTTAAAGGAGGAGAATGGAAGGAAAATAAAACTTACAGCTATAAAATATCTACAAGCTACCAATGTCTCAGAACGATTTCTTTGCTAATATCTATGCAAAACAGAAATACTGTATGTGGACGACGACTAATTCTTACTGACCACTATGTTGTTCTTATTGATGGGCAAACGTTTCTACATTTTACTGATACCACTTTCAGACAGAAGTCGGGGTTTGGACCTGGGATTTTCCCGGAATTTTCAACACGGGTTGAACCCGGGTCACAGCTCATACCCCATTCCCACTGCTGTTCGGACCCAGGTTTTTCCAGAAAAGACCTGGATCGCAGGGGCAAATGCAGGATTTTTAAGGGGGGGTTTCCATACACACACACACACACACACATATATATATATATATATATATCACACAGAGGCGGCACTCTGAGACTACACGTCCCTTCCTCAGGATACACAATACATAATAAGAATAATATATTGTGCATCCTGAGGAAGGGACGTGTAGTCCCGAAACGATGATGCTTCTGCATTAAATCTTCGCCACCTTTTTTGCATCTACAAAGTTCTCTTGAGTGCCACCTCTGTGTGATGTATGTTTTGGGGACGGCGTTTCCCTTAAGGAGGGCACCAAAGCATATATTCGGGATTTTCGTACAGTGAGTGCTGGATCATTTGTGCTTGCTATATATATATATATATATATATATATATATATATATATATATATATATATATATATGAAAACATTGAATCTGTTCAAAGCACCTGTGTGCTAAACAAAGTGCTGTGCGTGCATAAATATTATTAATAAACTTCAAAATAAATATTATTGATAAACTTCAGAAAAATCAATATTAAATATCTGTGGTCTTTTAACCAATAAAGTGCAAAGTGCAATTGTGAAGCAAATTCCTTAGTAACACATATAAAACAATAGTAATAGTAATGCTCCACTTACCTTGAACTTTACTACCATACTTATCAGATAAGCCGCAGAATCCCTTTTTTAAATTATATTGATTGTTATGTCTTTTTTATAATATTTATCTATTTGTGCATACCCTCATATACTGGTCAATAACAAATATATAATTGCTGTGTATAGCACATCCATTTCTGCATAAACTTATTATTTATTTTTTATTGTTTCATTTTATATTTATATTACATTTCTTGTCTTAAAATAAATTTTGTGTGTCTATTTTACGTATATTATAGTCAGAGTACTATTTTATTCTCACTCGCACTTTCTTAGATGGTACTATTGTTTTATATGTGTTACTAAGGAATTTGCTTCACAATTGCACTTTGCACTTTATTGGTTAAAAGACCACAGATATTTAATATTGATTTTTCTGAAGTTTATCAATAATATTTATTAATATTTATTTTGAAGTTTATTAATAATATTTATGCACGCACAGCACTTTGTTTAGCACACAGGCGCTTTGAACAGATTCAATGTTTTCATAAATTTAATAACAGCAGATCACCACTGCTGTACTTCTTCTGTTTGAGCTGACACCCATACTATAGGGGAGTGCTATATACTATACTTTTTATATTTGAAAAGACATATATAACTTGAATACGACTGGTTTTAAGGAGTAGGACTTCTTCCTATTCTACTGAAATAGGGTGTTTATTATCCTTTGGCGCCGTGTTCTCTCATTTCTACATATATATATATATATATACACAGCATGCACACATACACGTTAGCATATTTACACAAAGCACACATACACACGAGCACACTTACTCACAGCATACATATATACATACATACACAAATAAACACAAACATGATTACACACAGCATATATATATATACACACACACACACACAAAAGCAAGCATACTTACAAAACTGAGGAAGGAGGAGGAGGGTCGCTGTCGGGGTCCAGAGGAGCTGCTGCTGCTACTCAGTAAGCGTAGCTGCTCCCGCCTCAGCCAAATCCTCTGCAGAGAGCTCTGCCAATCAGAGATCTCTATCTGAGGAGCGATAGCTCCGTCGCACTCGGCGCTGCGGGTGACCCGCGGCCAATGCATGGCAGCATTCAGAGATGGAGACCAGGCTGTCTCCGTCTCTATGAAACAAATTTAGTCCGTCAGGGGGGGTTTCTGAGACTTCAGAAACCCCCCCTGCGTGCGCGCATGGGTCGACCCCTTTCACACTGAATCCGGGTCAGCGCTGGAAATTACAAGGTATGTCATGGCTGACGAGTTACTACTGTTCAGCCCGGAGTTTCTGAGCTCTTGCTGTTATTATGCTCTTTGTGAGTATCTTGATGATACATTCATACAACAGGAAACCCATGTCCGACCTGGGAAAAACCCTTGTAACTACCTGGGTGAAGTCCCGGGAAATTAGACCCGGGTTGATGCTTTCACAGAGAAAAACGAACCGGGTAGACCCGGCTCGTGCTGGAAAATTACCGGGTCGTTTTTTCTGTCTGAAAGGGGTATGACTGACAGTGATTCGCTTTGCTGATCATAACACAGTGCTGCACAGTTATACTTCTATTGTTTCCTATGCTGAGTGCTAATTGTTTTTGTATTCTCTGTGCATTTGTGTAAATCTTTTACCAGGGCAGTTAATATCCTGGGAAAGCCCCCTCCCATCTCCCCACACACACCTCCCAGTACAGGAGGATACCAGAATCAGAGGCAATGGAAGTTTTGAGCGCCCCAGCTGCCAGGGGGCACAAAGGAAGGACAGCCACGCTGCCTGTTACTTCCCATGTGACTTCCAAAATGTATCTTCTTCACATGTGCAACTGACGGCTTCATCTTTCTCCTCCGTCTGTCCTTCCATTTCTGGCTCTTCTTGAACTTCACCTCTAATGGTGCCTACATGCTACATGCTCACGATCCGACATTGTGTATGATTTTCCCTGAACTCTCCCCGGGAGTTCCTCGGCAGTCGTGGTCACGATTTGGTCAAAAAAGCTGCCAATTTGATTCACGATCTATCGTGCATCGTGTCGGATGTCCAAATCGTGAGATCGTGCACGATAGATCGTGAGTTTACCAAACAACACACGAGGATCCTCACGATTGGTGGTAAATTGAAATAATAATAATAATGGGCGAGGTATAATAATAATAATAAGCTAGGGAGGTATAAAAAGCAGATGCCATTTTAACCCTGTGCACATTCTGCTCTGCTTCTAGTGAGGCTAGGTGTATTTCTGCTGAACCTTGTACATTGCTACTGTGCTCTGCTTTGTATCTGTCTTGCCTTTTACAAAGTGTCTTCTACCTGCAATTGTGTGTTACCTACCTGCATTCTATCCTGTTCCTGAATTCTGTGCTGATGCATCCCTATCAGGATAAAGTGTTGGTTATCCAAGCTGGGGTCAGGGTGATTAGGAAGAGGGCCCAGCGAAGAAGGAGGAGAGCATGCTGGACCAAGGAGTGGCTGCTGCAAAGGGATACTCGCTCTCACATGTCCCTGCTGATGGAGATCAAGTAGAACAACCTGGACAACTACCTGCGCATGGATGATGCCACCTTACAGGAGTTGCTGAGTATGGTGACCCCCCACATCCAGAGACAGGACACAAGGCTGCGGAGGGCAATCCCTGCTGAAGAGAGGCTGGTGGCTACCCTGAGGTACCTGGCTACAGGAAGGTCACTGGAAGACCTGAAGTTTGGGACCCTCATCTCACCTCAGTCCTTGGGCGTCATCATTCCTGGAGACCTGCAAGGCTATCGTTAAAGTGCTGCAGTACTAGTATTGCAAGGTAAGAAAAAAAATCACACTACACATTTGTTTCTTGTGAAAGAAAAAAAGATTTTTAATTTTTGTGTTTTTTTTTTAACTCTTTATATAACTGTGTTGTCAGAAAACAAGGTTGCATTAACAAAACTGTACCAACAACACTGGTGTTTTTTTTTTAATATATAAATTTTAAATAATGCATATAAAATGTAGAACACACCATTATCACCAAATTTTATCAATCCTAATAGGTGCTGCTGTATGCTATATGGTGGGCAGACGCCAGATTGAACAGGCCAATACACACATTGCACAAGTACAAATTGTGGCCCCCGGCTTCCATCAATCTGTATTTGCGCCATGTGTGTAGTGACCTTGTCCAATCAGCATCATCACCACCGTATAGCATACAGTACCTATTGGGAGTGATAAAATTTGGTGATAGTACAGGCAAGAATAATACAAAAAAAAAAAATTACATCTTAAAAAAATAAGGCATATCATCTTCTGTCTCCTGCATGGAAGTGTAAACAGCCTGGCTTATGTATGGGGTACTAGGTGGGGGAGTAGCCTCCAACTGGGCTGGGGGGGCCTCACGAGGTGGTTGGGACAAGTGAGCATATAAGTGGGTCTGTTATATATGTGGAATTATGCAGATTAGAATTTAGTGACCTTATTAAGAGCTCATATACCAGCTTCTGGAAATTCTTTTTTGTTGGGTCATCCATTTCACACGTTGCGCTATTGATATTAGCTGTGAAATCATCAATGTCATCCGGCTGTTTTTGCAGGATGCGTTCCGCTTGTTGCAGGATTATGTCCTCCTGCTCTGTGTAGTACTGCTGCCGCTTTTTCTCCTGCCTTTTTCTTTGGGGAGGTTGCGGAAGATGATGGGGGGGTTGAATGGTCATTGGCAATGGGAATGAAGCATCCACCTCACTGTCCCCCATCACACTGATGTCCGGAGTAGAGGACAAATCCAGCTCTTCGGTGGTAGTCTATATTGGAAAAAAATGGAGGAAAAAAAATAGTCATGTTTTAACCAATTGTTACTATTTTTCTAGTTTCCAAACACTGTGGAGGAGTGGAAGAGCATCGCTGAAGAGTTTGAACAACGTTGGAATTTCCCGAACTGCGGACGAGTCAGTAATGGCAAACATATACGTATCAACCCATCTGCCAACACCGGATCATATTACTACGAAGGCTTCTTCAGCATTGTTCTCATGGCAGTGGTGAATGCCAACTACATATTTGTGTTTGTGGATGTTGGCAAGAATGGCCGTGCTTCGGATGGTGGGTCCTTCAAACAGACGGCATTCCACCAGAAACTCACCAACAAAACCCTCAACTTGCCGTCATTGGACCAGACAAAACACGGGCTAAATTACATTTTCGTCACAGACGAGGCTTTTGCTTTGCATGAACATGTGATGAAGCCATTTCCACAGAGGGACCTGACCAGAGAGAAGAGGATCTACAACTATCGTCTATCCCGGGCACGGCGCATTGTGGAAAATGCGTTTGGGATACTGAGTAACCGGTTCCGCATTTTCCACACCACCATAAACCTACAAGTGGACAAGATAGACTGGGTCGTGATGGCGTGCTGTGTGCTGCATAACCTTCTGCGAAGGAAAACAACACAACATGGACCAGTCACAGCTAGACCTGAAGATGCAGGACATCCGGAGGAGATTGCCCAATTTACATCAGTGTCTGCACCTCCAATTCAAACCACATCAACCGCACGTGCCAAAGCAGTGAGGGAGGAGTATGTGGCATATTTCAATGGACCAGGTGCGGTGCCATGGCAGGAGGACTGTCTGTGAGATAACTGACTATATTGGACAATTGGAATTGATGAACTGTCGGTCCACTCACTTCAGCGGCCTCCTCTTCTCGCTCAACAATCAGGACAACAGACTGGCGTTGTGGCTCCTGCTCGCTGATTAAGATTATTAAATTATAGTACCACAGCATTGGATGAAACACATCGTCAGTGCCCACTCTGGATCTTTTTTTCTTCTCCTTTATGTAGACCGTACGCAAGTTCTGGATTTTCAGGCGGACTGTTTTGAGGGTTGCATCCGCAATAAACTTTTTGGTGTACTCCAACAACACCTCCAAAGCTTCCAATTTGTGAGACTTATTATGGTATTGTCTACAGCTTATCCATCATAGACATTCTTTGGACTGTAGGATCTCGAGGAATCCAGTCACAAACTCTCGCTTGCTATCCATAGACATTCCTAGGAAGAAGAAAAATTTGGACATATACATTTATAGCTATAATTCTAAATTGTTTTGTGATTTTTTAAGTTGTTAATGTTTAATGTTTTAATAAGTTTTTGTTTTGTTTTTTTACAGGATTTTAATGTTTGTAATGGTATTTTAATGTTTTTTTTTTACAGAATTTTAATATGTTTGTTATGGTATTTTTATTATTTTTTACAAGTTTTTAATATGTTTGTTTATGCTGATGTATTACATTTGTTTATGTTGTTGAAATGTGTTTGTTTATGCTGTAAAATTATATTAGTTTATGTTGTTGCAATATATTTGTTCATAGTGTTATATTACAACACCATAAACAAATATATGACAGCAACATAAACCAATATATTACATTTGTTCATGTTATTGAAATGTAATTGTTTATGCTGTTGAAATATATTTGTTTAAATAAATTTGGAGTGTATTCATATTTTCTAACTATATGGTGGGTAGGTGGGTGGCTGGCACACATTAGTGGGTAGGTGGGTGGCTCCCATTGGTGGACAGGGTGTATAATGCATGACCCAGCTACCGCCCGCCTCATTTCAGCGGGCAATGGCTGGGTCATGCATTTATATGGTGGGTAGGTGGGTGGCTGGCACACATTGGTGGACAGTGTGTATAATGCATGACCCAGCCACCGCCCGCCTCATTTCGACGGGTGGTGGCTGGGTCATGCATTTATATGGTGGGTGGCTGGCACACATTGGTAGGTGGGTGGAACACATTGGTGTACAGTGGTGGTGCATTAACAACAGCAATATACTCACCAAATAGATTTCCAGACTTGGGTGTGCAGGCTCAATCGCGTCCTTCCTTCTTCTTGCAATCACGATTCATCACAAGATGGCGATTTGGGTGTGTACAGGCTCCTGTCTGTCAAATTCTGCATCATACGATGTATCATGCGATAGATCGTGAGTAAAAATACTCCCGATCTGCCCAACATCGTGTACGTGCCTCCGGGCGCCCTGCCAGAATTTTTGCCACTGCCCTTATTACAAGAATCAATCATCTTAGATGGAAATAATACACAGTATTTGATCATATTCAGTAGGTGTTGGCAACTGGACATTACTACTTACATTTTTGTATCAGTAATTAAGGGACATATTTATGAAACTCTATGAAGCTCTTTCCATTGCTGTCCTCCAATAAGTATCGCCATCTCCGGAGTTAATACTTTTTTTTTTTTAAAAAGCTTTATTGGAAAGTAAAGCCTCTTTCCTAAAAGTAAATATATATATTTATGATATTTTACTTTTTTTTTTTTTTAAATATTTTATTTTATTATGAAAGTCACACAAGACAATAACAGGAAACATGGTATAGTATACATCAGACATAGCAGTCATAAATATCATTACATAGCAGTAAGTGGGCAAGATAAATAGAACACTATCATAAATAATAAAAATGATAATAGACTGAAAATAGTAAACCATACAAATATTATTGCATAAAAAGAACTCAATAAGGAAAGGCAGTTGGTAACCATGTAATTAATAATATGGAAGGGAATAGAAAAGACCATTTGGTTGTCTTATCCAACCTTAAAGGAGGGGATCTATTAAAATGGAGGTGACCCTCGAGATATGACCTCCATGTTGTCATCCCGACCTCCTTTTGAACATATAGTCTCTAGCATGTGATGGCAGAGTGGTAAGATAAGGAGGCCAAATAGTAAAAAAATTGTCAGCCCGTGATTCAACATCTAGGGTACATTCAATCCAGTCCATCTGACACAAATATGCCAAACGTGGTAACATGAGTAACATAGAAATAAGTTTGTTTCTTATCCACTGAGACAATAGTGTCTTCTTAGAGGCAGCAGCTATACGAGCCAATAGTAATCTAGCACCTTTAGAACGGGTACAAGGAATAGACAGGTCATAGTGATTTCAAAATGCCAGGTGGACCATGCATGTTATTCCAAGATCTCTAGTAATATAAGTTTGGACATCTGAACAACAGGACATGCCCACATACAATGTTTAATATCCGCATCAGAGTTATAGCATTTGAAACCATTAGAATTATCAGATACACCCACTAAAAATTCAACTTGGGAATATAATATGTTTTGTGAAGTAATTTGTAGTGCATTTTGGCATTAGAGGAAGATATTAATTGTTTTATTCAATTTGACACAGAGCTCAATGATTTTTTTTAAGTCATTCCCTGGAAGAGTATCTCGCCACTTAGCCATCCCAGTGGTTAATTTAGTGAGGTCTAACCTTCCGCCTAGTGTGTAAATATATTATCGAAGTAGGATAAGGACTTTGTATTCTTAACCGTATAGTACATCAAAAGAGCATGATCGATCGGCTAATGTCAAGCGGGATAATAATTGTGAAATATAACTGCAGAACTGGGAAAAAGAGGGAAATTAAGAGAAGAGTACTGCTCTCTAAGTTGTGAAAAAGTGAGAACCGAGGAGCACTCCGTATCTAAGAACTAATACACTAACCTGAGTCCCTGGAGATGCCAAGATCGAACCATCACATTGGCCTCACCATTCTGAAAGTCTGGGTTGGATATTAAAGGCAAATATAACGAAGGAGAAAAGATTAAGCCCAGTCATTTCCTAAGTATACGCCAGGCCTAGCCTGGCGTAGAGATAAGTGAATTCTCTCCTAAGGAAGAGGGATGTCTAGTTGGGGGACATATGAAGTAGACATCCCAAGTCTACCTATGGACTAAAGACCTGATCTAAGGCCATATAAATCTAGTTGTTGCCACCCCATATCCAAGGCATTTGTATAGTTGGCTGCCAAGGCGTAGTCTTGAATACAAGGAAGGTTTACTCCTCCAAGAGTCACTGGTTGTTGCAATTTAAACAAAAGAAATACGAGGATGTTTACCTGTCCAAAGAAACGTACTTAATGCTGTTTTAATAAGTTTGTGGTTGTGTTTAGTAAGTACAAAAGGAAGCATTTGGAGTGGATAGAGGAGTCGAGGGAAACTTATCATTTTGAATAATTGGTAATGTCCCAAATAAGAAAGTGTAAGGTGTTTCCATTTCATAAAATCTGTCAACATTAAATTAATAAAATGTGGAAGATTAGCAGAATAAAGGTCAGAGGGGCAGGGTGGGATACATACACCTAAATAGATTAAGTGTCATTGGGCCCCTTTGGAATTGAATGAATCACCCCATCCATGGTGTCAGCATGAAGTGCTAGTGCTTCACTTTTGGAAAAATTAATGTGGAAGCCCGAAAAGCAAATTAAACTCTTGGAGCATTGACAAGAGACAGGAGATTGCTATCCGGGGCTCACTAAAGTAAAGCAAGAAATTGTCCACAAATGCAGACACTTTGATATCCTGGGCACCAACAGTAATCCCCCTCCAGGAGACATCACGGACCAAGGTTCTAATCCATGAGGTCATTGTGAGATAGGCAGTCAGCTGACTATAAAGCATTTGAAAAATATGAATTCTGGGCCATATTGTAAGTGGAGGACTCTCATTATATGAGACCAGCATCACAACTAACAATAATAGATTTTTTTGTCATTATTGCCATGTGTTTGAAGCATAGTTGCTATCAACGACCGGACATTGTACACTGTAGTCCGACCTTCTACAAACCCATTTTGAGCAGGGTGAAGAATTAGTGAAAGAATTAATTGTCGAGCAATCAGTCTGGTAAATAGTTTCAAATCCTGATTCAACAATGAAATGGGTCTATAAGATTCGACAAGAGAGGGATCTGTTATGAGTCCCAGGGGCAGCTCCGTGCAAACCCCCCAGAACCCGAGCTAGCAAGGTCTTCCGCCACTAACAGTCACCCGTTGTTCCCTTAGAACTAAACACCTTCATCGGTACTTAGATGTTCGCCTGCCCTTAATACTCGGGGTAGTAGTGGTTTGCACGAATAACCAATGGGATCCAGTGGAGATCTGAGGAACAGGAAGCAAAAAGTCAATGGCACGGCAAAGGAGCTGAAGGAGTGGCTTAAGAGATGATGGTGCAGCTTAGGACCCGATGGTGTGGCTTGGGAGCCGGTACATAAGTTGGTGAACTGGTGATGCGGCTTTGAGAGCCGATGATGCAACTTGAGAGCTGGTACACAAGTTGGTGTACTGGAGATGCGGCTTTGAGAGCCGATGGTGCATCTTAGAGCCAGAAGCAGAAGTTGGTGAGCTGCTGGAGCAGCTTTGAGAGCCGATGGTGCGGCTTGAGAGCTGGTACATAAATTGGTGTACTCAAGATGCAGCTTTGAGAGTCGGTAGCAGACGTTAGTGAGATGCTGGAGTGGCTTTGAGAGCTGATGATGCGGCTTGAGAGCTGTTACACAAGTTGGTGTACTGGAGATGCGGCTTTGAGAGCCAATGGTGTGGCTTAGAGCCGGTAGCAGAAGTTGGTGTGGCTAAAGAGATGAGGGTGTGGCTTGAGAGCGAGTACACAAGTTAGTGTACTGGAGATGCGGAATTGTGAGCAGATGGTGCGGCTTGGAGCCGGTAGGAGTAGTTGGTGAGCTGCTGGAGCGGCTTTGAGAGCAGAGCCGATGGTGTGGCTTAGAGCCGGTAGCAAAAGTTGGTGAGCTGCTGGAGCAGCTTTGAGAGCCGATGGCAGCATGGAAGCTGCCATGCAGCAGAGCCGAGAGACCCAAACGGAACGCTATAGTTGATTAGGCGGCAAAAGGTCAGCCGTGCTCAAATAGGAGAAGGAACCAATCACGCCGTGCTGTGAATAACATGTAACCTCCTGTGGAGTGCAGATCACCTATTAACTGAGGGAACTGGAACAACAGCGTCAAGAGAAGGTAAACTGCTAGTGAGAGACAAGTCGTGACCGCGACTTGTAACAGGATCTTTCCCAGGTTTAGGAGAAACCACAACTCTGGACGTATTAAAGTCATTTGGGGGAGGATTTCCCTCAATAAGTGAATTAAAAAGGGCAAGCAAGTGGGACATAACATGAGGGGCATAGCAGTTGATAATATTTAGCTCCAAAGCCAGGCACTTTTCCTTTCTTTAAAGATTTTATCAAAGAAAGTAGCTCCGGGTCAGTAACTGGTTCTATTCAAGGATTCCCTGTCCTCGTCAGTTAATACAGGCAAGTCAGCATGTCTGAGAAATCTCATACCCAATGCAGGATCCTCAGGTGGAGCCGCATATAGTGTCTGATAATAGTGAAAAGACTCCTCAGAAATAGCTAATGTCTCTGTGATGTATTGCGATTGAGAGGTTTTTGTTTTTAACTGTAAAATATGGGAGATATCGGAGTTTGGCCGAACCAGATTGGCCAATAATTTACCAAACTTATTGCCCCATCGGAAATATCTGTTACGCTGGTTATCATAATTAAATTGAGCACCCTCAGTGCATAAAGTGTCATATAGACGTTTTGCTGTA
The DNA here is from genome assembly GCA_031769625.1 of Taudactylus pleione. Lineage (NCBI taxonomy): Eukaryota > Metazoa > Chordata > Amphibia > Anura > Myobatrachidae > Taudactylus > Taudactylus pleione. Next base: position 873,395 of record JAUIMM010000163.1, read on the forward strand.
GCATTTAAGAGAGGTGAGCACTTTCTTTTTCTTAATAGGAGAATTCAACCCTTCCACATTCCACGTGACAAACTTTATGGTGTTTTTCACCCCAGTGGGATTAACTGCTGTTGTACTTATATTAACCTATACCCACCCTAGGCCAGACATCGAAATGAGAACCAAATAAAAGAAAATCTTAACCCGTCCCAGCGAGAGGTTAGAGAGAAAAAAATCATTAACCTAGAGCACCTTGTCATTGTATGACAGAAACGTTTCTAACATGTCATGCGTGGAAAACAAACAGCAAAATATAACTATCAAATATTTTTTAAACAATAAAGGAACCAAAGTGGGCCGTCCATGCAACCACATAAAAACTAATAACATGAAAAGCAGTTGAGAAGGGAAGGAAAGGGTTGCTGGCCAAATTGAGAAAAAGAGGAAGAGGTAAATAAGGGAAAAAGAAAGATAAAAGATAAGTAAACATTGTGAGGATGGCAAATAATAGGATTTCACATCCCACGGCAACCAATTAAGAGGTATAGCCCCAGCAACTGTATAATAGACATCAAATTGCAGTGCAAAGGAAAAATTAATGACAATAACAATGATACAATATTGAACCTGAATTTGACTCAAGTGGAAGATGAAGTACAAGAAACAGTCACTATCTTCATTCAGCATCATCCATTGATGGAGAGGATCGAGAAGCAAGAGAGTCCAGGAAATTCTTGGCCGCTTGAGGGGTGTCAAAGAAATGGGATTTTCCAGCATATGAGAATCGCAGCTTGGCCAGATACAACAGGGCAAAACAATGACCTAAGTTGAAGAGGCGCTTGCATATCGGTGAAAACTCTCTCCTCTTTGCAGCCACCATATAAGAGAAGTCCTGAAACAAAAGGATTTTGTCCCCATCGTATAGTAGATCAGAACGCTTGCGATATGCATCCAAGAGCAAAACTTTATCCATGTAATTGAGAATACGCATAATAACTGGTCAGGGGCGATCTCTCCGGTTTTGACGAGCCAGGCCAATATGATGTACACGCTCCACTAAGATAGATCCAGTGGGTGGAACACAGCCTAATTCACGAGGAAGTCAGTTGGAAACTAGTTGCATAAGGTCTTGGGATTTAACGGACTCAGGAAGACCTATTAAGCGAACATTATTCCATCTGTTCCTGTTCTCAAGGTCTTCCAATTTGTCTTGCATAGAAGCAACCGTCTTCTCTTGAATGTATAAAGCAGCTCAGGTCGTAGTGAGGTCATCCTCAAGATCTGAGATCCTCTGCTTCACCTCCATGAGACGCTGTGCATGTTGATTAATCTGAGTGAGAGCAGATTCTAATGAATCCTTTAGAGGGGCCAATATCTGGTCTAGCAAAGAGGAAAGAATGTTATCTCCTGAGTTTTGAATGACGTGTCAGAACTGTAAATGGAAGGATCAGTTGCAGGATTCCAGGGGTTCCCTCCAGATCCAGGAATTGGGGAAGATGGGTTGCCATTTGGAGGAGTCTCCCTCCCTTTCCCAACCTGGCTGCCTCTGGGACGCCTGGATTGTTTGGCCACATATTTCTTCATTTAGGTGATAACAGAGAACAATAGCAGTGATAAGATAGGAGAGTGGCAAATATCTTGAAAGGAGTAGCAGAGAGGTATGAACCAGGTCGTATCCACCCAAGTCTTAGGGCTACACTAATGAGAGTGTTTTCCAGAAGCGTCAACAGAAATGTAGAGGCATCACCTGGAAGGTGTTATATATCTGGCTGTGCGCTGCATGGGATAAATGTCCCCAGATATGGCCGCTGCTAATTCTTGTACTGATAGCCCAGGGGCAGGAAAGCTGGTTAGGGTCTCAAAGGGTGGTAGAGTATCCTGGGTTCAGTATTCTGCCATTGGTGAAAGGCAGGGAGGAGAAGAGGAGGAAGTCCAGGACACCCAGTCTGTAAGTTAAATGACAGCCGCTGGCAGCGTCACCCCCGCCAGTAGAAAGCCGCCAGTGGTATATAGCAGCAGGAGTGTCAGGGTTGGGGCCGCCCACACCCGCAGACATGACTAGGAAGCGGGCAGACGAGAGAGAGAACCGGGGAACCCAGCCAACAGGCAAGATGGCGGCCGCGGGCAGGAGCACACAGGCGTGTTCAGGGAATCCGGAGGTGTGCAGTGCGCGGGGAGCCAGGGATGGTGCCGCTCTTACATGCAATTATCTCCGATGACCTCCCCTGGTGGAATTAGGGATCACCACTCCAGGCCACTCACGTAATAAGGGGGCAAACACAGAGGGAGACGGAGAGCTCCTACGGAGTGCGGCCAGTCAGCTAGGTCCGCCCACCTGAAGTACATTTTACTTTTTTTTTATATTTTAATGTCTTATAAAATTTGCATAAAAATAAAGCCGGGAGCCCCCAAATCCTTCCTTTCAGGTCCTCTGCACATCTGCGGATTGGCTTTTGAAGCAATAAGATTACATTTATTGCTAAATTGTGGCGATAGAATATTGTCTTGTGTCCCCCGTGTTCTGGGAATGCCTAGGCCAGGTTCTGCGTCAGAAGATGCAGATTTCCCGGCGTCTGCAACGATGTAGGTAAGACAACAATTCTGAGTAGCCTTTGGCTTTCCCAGATGGCCTGAAGCTGCAACCAGTGGTCACAATGGTGATGCAGCACCCGGATCTGCAATGCTGTCAGGAGTCGACTTAGAATTACTACAGTAAATTGCATTACAAGGTCCAAGTTATACAGAAGCCTTCACAGATCAGTAACATCTGTGAAGGCTTCTCTGTGCAAAAAAATAGTAAAGAACAAACAAAAGAAATGACGTGGTGTGCCCCAGACTCTGTTGAGCCTGTCTTGGTTCATAAAATACAGGGAAGAAAATACAGTGGGGTTCCCCTGTATTTTATGAACCAGCACCAGGCTCTGTTGAGCTGGTCCTGGTTGTGGAAATAGGGGGGACATATAATTTTATACCTTGGATAATTGTAAATGTTTTGTTCAGGACTGTATTACGCTATTGTATACTTTTCTCCTCTTTTATACATGGTTACTGAGAATATGGCTGATTTTTATGACAAGATTTCTAATACAATGAATGTCATTTAATCTAAAATAAGTATGAGGAGTATACAGATTTTTGGAAAACAGAATCCCACACAAAACTTGTGCAAGCCGACATTAGAAAATCAACATGAAGAAAACCAAAGAGATATTTGTATTAATGGTACATCAGAAAGGCAATCACACACAAAGAGAATGTTGAAAGCACCGGAAAGATTTATGCAGAATTAAAGTTATAATAGGATATACAGCTGGGTCCTCATACATCTAGCCTCAATACGCCACGCATCGCGACTTGCTGGCATGAGTGAGCCACCAGGTCCTGTGCAACTCTGCTAGCGTCGGGCATTTTATTTTGCCTAAAATGTGTCTAAATCACTGGGACGCACCAGCAGACTGTGCTGATTAATCTGACATGTGACACTTGTATATCTGTGAGCACCTCAGTCTGTAAATGAAGAATGGAACTTGGAATGAAAATAGCTGCCGCTGCTACAATGTCGCACTTCAAAGACAGATTCAGAGACTTATGGTGCATACACACGGTCAGATTTTGTAGGATGATAGAAACGATAATGATATGGTTTATCGTTACAATCATCCATTTTTGGGCCCCTTTCAACCCCCAAACTACGAAGGATGCACGGGCACGGATGGTCGATAAAGGCCATCGTCCGTGCATGCAGTCCAACCTGGTCGATATCAACCAGGTTACTATAGGGACCCGCAATTGTTAATCGTGGGATGTTTAGTCGTTTGGGGGTTGGTGCTGTGCTGGATGTTCGATATCGAACATCCAGCACATGCAGGACTATCAGACAACGATATCTTTATCGTCTGATCTGACCGTGTGTATGCACCATTAGGTGCACACAGATATACAAGTGTTTAATATCAAATTTATCAGCACAGTCTGCTGGTGCATCATAGTGATGTCACAATTCAATTTAGAAGACACCCGGCGCGCCGAGAGGGGCTTTTGGCCGTGACTGCAGCAAAGATGTGTATTCCTTTTTCATTTTTAAAGTATAATGATAACTTTACACCTTTGGAATTTTTGTCAATTTATAATAAAGTAATGTTTGATTTTAATTTAGAACTGTTGCTGGAATCCTTTTCTGTAAAGCAAGAATATAAAGATAACGTATAATTTACTTTAATTATTTATCAGTTATATTATTTGATATAAATCTGTTTCAAGTTATAATTTTAAAAGTATTCAGTTTCTATTGTCTTTTGCAGATGTATAGACAGTATTCTATTGAATTTGATAATCTTTACGTCTGATATAATGAAAGAGTAATACAGTAACAGTGTGACACCGTAATATAGTAACCATCTGATATACTGAGAGAGTTATACCGTAACAGTGACTGTGTAATATAGTAACCATCTTATAGTGAGATTATTACAGTAACAACATTACATTCTAATATAGTAAGTCTGATATAGTGAGAGAGTAATACAGTAACAGTGTGACACAGTAATATAGTAACCATCTGATATACTGAGAGTAATACAGTAACAGTGACTATGTAATATAGTAACCATCTTATAGTGAGATTATTACAGTAACAACATTACATTATAATATAGTAAGTCTGATATAGTGAGAGAGTAATACAGTAACAGTGTGACACAGTAATATAGTAACCATCTGATATACTGAGAGAGTTATACCGTAACAGTGACTCTGTAATATAGTAACCATCTTATAGTGAGATTATTACAGTAACAACATGACATTATAATATAGTAACCATCTAATAGTGAGATTATTACAGTAACAACATGACATTATAATATAGTAACCATCTAATAGTGAGATTATTACAGTAACAACATGACAATAATAATATAGTAAGTCTGATATAGTGAGAGAGTAATACAGTAACAGTGTGACACAGTAATATAGTAACCATCTCATATACTGAGAGAGTAATACAGTAACCATCTTATAGTGAGATTATTACAGTAACAACATGACATTATAATATAGTAACTATCTAATAGTGAGATTATTACAGTAACAACATGACATTATAATATAGTAAGTCTGATATAGTGAGAGAGTAATACAGTAACAGTGTGACACAGTAATATAGTAACCATCTGATATACTGAGAGAGTTATACAGTAACAGTGACTCTGTAATATCGTAACCATCTTATAGTGAGATTATTACAGTAACAACATTACATTATAATATAGTAAGTCTGATATAGTGAGAGAGTAATATAGTAACAGTGTGACACAGTAATATAGTAACCATCTGATATACTGAGAGAGTTATACCGTAACAGTGACTCTGTAATATCATAACCATTTTATAGTGAGATTATTACAGTAACAACATGACATTATAATATAGCACCATCTAATAGTGAAATTATTACAGTAACAACATGACATTATAATATAGTAACAGTCTGATATAGTGAGAAAGAAATACAGGAACAGTGTGACAGTGTAGGTATGTTATTACACTACATAATTATATCTTTATGTTGTCCTACAGGTGCTATGAATGTTTGGGAAGAAAATAAAAAAAGACATTTGTGTCAACTCCCACATATAAAAATAAAACAATACTGTAAAAGTGCCTCATAATTAAAACAAAAATTATTAAATTTAATAACAATCAATAAAATGCAAAATAAACCACATAAAAGGCTATTAGTCACTGCACCAACTGGGACACAAATACGGGCTTATGGCATTTATAATGCGTTGGAAGAATGCTACGGCTATTTAGCCTTTTATGTGTTTTTCATTGCATTTTGTTGATTGTTATATTGTTAAATTTAAGACATTTTATGAAACACATAAGGCCCCCATACATGGTAGAGTATTTTTTTTTTCAAGTTGATACAGGGCAGGTTATTATGTCTTTTTTTTATTTAGTTTTTAATTCAACCAACTACTTTAGTTAAATTTCTATCTACAGTGTGGATATTTTTTTGTTTGAATGTTTTGAAGAACATTGGAGAACAAAGTTGTATATTTATGTTACAACTGTCACCCTCCCTGTATTGTGTCATGCCTTACTACCTACAGACTTGTGAGACGCATAAAAAAACGTAAGTCATAATATATTTGTTAGTTGCTTTTGTTGGCAGCCACAGCAGTCATTTGGTTTTGGCTTATTTCCCACTCGTCCCGGTTTGCGGAAGGGTATACTGTAAGTATCTGAAGAAGTTGCCATGCAGTCACTGGTCATCATTAATTATTAATATAGGCACATTTCTCTGTTCATGCATATAAAGTGGCAGAATAAGAGCAGAACTTGGAAATTGCGCTCCGTATGCCCAGAAAGAAAAATGTGACTGCGCAGTGGGTCAGTATTACCAAGACCACCTAGATGCTTAGATCTTTTGTGGACAGGTAACATCTACATCTACAACAATATGTACCTACTGACCCTTTCCCTTCTCTCCTGCATCAGCCATGGTGTCAGCGTTCAGAAACTACAAAGACTAGTTTTGAGTTAACTTGACTATGATCCATGAATTCCAGGTTACGGTAAATGCCATCAAGAGTCTCATGTAGGCCACCAACATCATGGTGGAGATGCAGGAGATCATCAACCCACACCTGAGGGTACTCAGCACGTTTACTTACTCCATCATGTTCATCTGCATGTATACCTACATAAAGTAAGGCTCTCTTTTATTCATACAAAATGTATGTACTATGGGCCTGATTCAGAGCCGCTCGCTATTTGCGAGCGCTCACTCTGAATCAGGGCGGGGATTTTTATTTATTTTTTTGGCCTCCAGGCACCTCGCTAAGCTGTGGGTGTGACCACCCACAGCTTTTGCAAGCGGCCTGGCGATGGTCGCGATTATTGCGACCATCGGGATTGCGAGGAGACCCTGTGGAAGGGTCTCAGCTCTCGCAAGCCCGAGTGGACTTCCTGCTCTAATAGAGCTGGAAGTCCACTACTGACATCACGAGCGATGTCAGTAGGGCCGCCCACAAACGCCAGGCATTCCTAAGGGAACGCCTGCGTTTGTGCAGCCACCCCCCCTCCCTGCTTACAAAACGGGGCAAGCTGTCAAGCAACATGGACAGCCACCCCGTCTTGTAGCGAGACCCGTTGCGACGGAGCTGCCGTTGCAGTACGGGTCTCGCACATGCCGTAGGCTGATGGTTAGACACAAAGAGATAACATATGTACTTGGAACATCCCTCAGTGCTGTCATTGTACAAGTCCCCTCCCTCCACACCTTCTTTGGGCTTGACTGGGTATTCCGAACTCCTACAGTGAGATGCTAGACTGTATCAGGGAACAAAAGGCAGATGGCACCATGGAGAAGCAGGAACCTGACACACACAGGGGCATGTAGAGGGCATCCAGTAGTCAGGGAACGCTGCACCACCTTTCACCATGTCCCTTAGTCCATCAATTCTGCTGATTAAAGGCCAGAAGTAATATGCCCCAATTAACCCTTATATTCACCAAACTTCTCTCCTAACACAGGCTTATTTGCCCTGGCCAACCGTGAGAAGAAAAGGTACATATTTGAGATCATCGTCTTTTGCAACCTGCTCATCTTCACATTTCTGGTGCTAGTGGATTTCATCATTTTCTGGCACGTGGATTTGGTGGCCTACCTGCTGTAAGCCGATGTGGTGGCACAAGGTGGGTGACTCAGCCACTCCAGATGTTGTACCCCATAACTCACGAACAATACGAGTGGTGGGGAATGACAGTGTTGGCGACAGTTACTTGATTGTTCCCGCTGCTGACCAATCACGTCAATGTTTACTTCGTGAGACATGCTACAAACTATGTTGTATTCTCTATGGAAGATGAACCAGAGATGCTGTCACTTCTGCAGTTAGTTACTGATGTCTCACATACACTGATCCTGGCACACATAATGCATATACTGTATTCTTGGAATGTTCCTGTATGTACTGACGAGCTTTACTCTCCCCTCTCCCCTTCCCCACCCCCTCAGCTCCTATGATAGATAATGTGGATGTAAGCAGGACTGGATTTTTCAGCAAGATCTTCTCATTGGTGTTCAGTGCCTTTGATGTTCTGCCAAAAGGCTAACATCACCGTCATGTACAATATATGTGCCTATAGTCCCTCACCATCAGACTGCAGTAGGTACCTCCTCATAGGTACGTTGCCACAGTCTGAGCTAGCACCATCATTATTGGGGGCAGCAGATTTAGGAGAGTAAAAGTGGTAAGAAAGCGTGGGGAATTAGAGGTTAGTTATATCTCAATTGCATCTAGCGTTAATATAATATTGACAGTTTCATCCCGTTTGTAACCATTAGAGGGCACTCTTACTCAATCATCAACCATACTTGTGTCACAGTTGGTGCTAGTGAGTTACCTGTATCAGGTGATGAACTGGAATCACTGGAGGCCGGCTGGACTGGAACCATGGTTAACATGAATAGCTCTTTTATTATAAGAAGTGGGTAGCAGTGAGAACTGCCTTTGGTGATGAGTGACTGGAACTGGAAACTGGAGATGTTGGAATGAGACCAGAAGGAACTTGGAGGGACTGGACTGGGACCGGCAGGTAGGCTGACTGAGCTGGTCGAGGTACTAGTAGATGGGCTTGCAGACGGATGGTAGCGTAGAAGCTACTTGTTGTGGCTTGGGAGGCCGTGGGTAGACGTTGGTAGCTGGGTGGCTACGTGGAGCGGCTGGAAAGCCGTGGGTAGACGCTGGTAGCTGGGTGGCTACGTGGAGTGGCTTGGGAGCCGTTGGTGAGAGATGGTAGCGTGAAAGCTTCTTGGTGCGGCCTGGGAGCCGTGTGGAGAAGCTGGTAGCGTGGAAGCTACTTGGAGCGGCCTGGGAGCCGTAGGCGAGAGATGGTAGCGTGGAAGCTACCTGGTGCGGCCTGGGAGCCGTGGGTGAGAAATGGTAGCGTGGATAGCTGAGTACAGCAGGCTTACGGATAGCACTGGTCTAGGAACCAGCAGGAGCCTGGGACAGACTGGTACACAGAGGTACAGCTATAGCACACGTAGTACAGCATGGAACGTAACTAGATGTTCAAGCACTGAGTGCTATTAGAGGAGGATCTATATACCTAGAGTCTGGCAGCGATTGGTGGATACAGACAGGTGGTCTGGCAGTGGCATTCTGAGTGGAGCAAGGCACAACATGCAGAGGGAGTAATCATCCCTGCAGCCCTTGAGAATCAGGACCACACCTGTGATTCCAATTAAGACTAGCAATGCTCATAGACAGAGCAGGGTCCAGGTGTTTAATCAGTGTGGGGGAAGAGCAGTCTGCACACACAGAGATGTTACAGGAGAATTACGAACACAGATCCATGGAGCAGCTGGCAGAGGTAAGTCACAAAAAGTAAAAACTAGCCAGGATCATGACAACTTGTACTTAATGCACAACCATACAGTATATTCCCTGTCCTGTCTTCTTTCATCGTCCATCTCTTACTGTAAGTTCCTGTCCATAATAGTGGCTGACCAAAGTCCTCTGCCCACATACAGGGGTGATATACTGACTTGCCTTCTTCATTGCCATCTTAGGAATTTACATCCAGAGAATGCAACACTTCATCTGCATTTATCGCTATTCCTTTCTCGCTGTTATTATTGCTATTCTCTTTACCGAGGTGGAGCAGGAAGCACTACCGATGAGATGTATTAACATCTCATCGGCCGTAGCTGGGGAGTGACAACTCCCCCATCCGGCGATCTCCGCTAGAGCCCACAGCGCATCAGCCTAGTGCTGATGCGCTGTGTCTTAGTCCCGGCCGGCTCCACTGAGCATGCGCGGAATCTCGCAAGCATTGCGAGTTCCATTGTGCTGCCCTGGAGCCGACAGCCCAATACACTGGATGTGTATTATCCTATATAATAAAATCTGTCTTTCTCTATCACAATATTATATAACATAGCATACAAGGCACATCGAGAAAAAAACAATACACTAGTGTCTTCTTTAAAATACAAATTATACTTTTATCCATGCTATATGAGAAGTGTGTACTCACATTAAGCATTTCAATAAGAATTAAAGCAATAGAGACACACAGTGAGCTCTTTTGTTTTTATTTCACATTTCTTTTTAATCACACAAATTTTTCACACAATTTTTTTGTGTCTGAGTTATTTTGCTGGTTTGTAAACTCTTTGTTAACATATATATTATTATTAAACGTTAGATACACTTACACAGACTTGCTGATTCTCCTGGAATAGCCGGGAGGTTGCCGAATCTTGGGTGGTGATCCCTGCTTCCCAGAAGAGTATTCAAGTCTCCCGGGGGCCACAATGGCAATATCACAGCCCCCACAATGCCCACATATGCTGCTGTCCTTGCTGTGCCGACCTGGCTCCCAGAGGGGGCAGCCTGAGAGTTGGCAAGTATGCAGGTGATATATTGTGCAGATTATTACATTACTGACCTCTCTAGAGATCTGCAGAACATTGTTCTGCCCTATCTATCCCCTGGCAGCTATATAGCGATATATATTGCTGATTATTACATTAATGAGCTCTCTAGAGATCTGCAGAACATTGTTCTGCCCCATCTATCCCCTTACTCATACATAGTGATATATTCTGTAGGATATTACATTACTGACTTCTCTACAGAACATTTTATATTCCGTTATCAGATTTTTCCCCCAACAGAACAGATTACTTTAAACACTTGCATACTGAGATTTCCCAGGATGTAATGAATCTCCGTTATCTGCCCCGTCTGAACCTTCTGAGTGTGCACAGTATTTGGGGTTGGGGGGCCTGGTACCAGTGGATACAAGTTACCAATAATGTGCATTTCTTTTCATTCCCATCAGGAACGGATCCATTCCCTATACAGCAAGCTCCTGCTTACTGCAAAGTATATTCCCCCAATATAAACCTGTATAAATACATATATAAACCTGCGCATATTAGTATGACACTGACATCTCTCCTCATATACTCTTCCCACAGGTGTCCTGGCTTTCAGTGGATTGCAGAGTTTCTCTGTGCTAACCAGCAATACTGTATGACATATGCAAGGGTACACACGAGTACCAGCTATAGTCTTCCATCAGGTCCATGCCCAAACCAAGGAACAGACTATTCCCTGACAAATTGGGACTGTTCTCGTGATATATGTTTACCTGTATACACAGGGAATCGGTATGATATACCGACGGACGCTAGCCCGGCGGATGTCATACCGACGCTGGAAAGCAGACAGTGAGGATCCCGACAGAGGTAAGTACCCCACTATCACTAACCTTTCCCCAACCCTAACCCTTCCTTAGGGGTGCCTAACCCTAACCTCCCCCCCTAGTGCCTAAACCTAACCCCCCCTGTAAGTGCATAAACCTAACCCCCCTTCCCCGCAGCCTAAACCTAACACTCCTGGGGGGTGCCTAACGCTAACCTCTACCGGGGGTGGCTAAATCTAACCCCTCGTCCCCTAGCCTAACCCTAACCCTCCCGGGGGGTGCCTAATCCTGAGTCCCCCCGGGAGCCCCTAACCTAACCCTCCCCCCCCCCGGCACGGCTGTCTGCGTCCGGCGCCCGGCTTACCTTCGTTCGGTCTGCTGGGCGTTGGGCTCCTGGCGTAGTATAATGACAGGCGTCGAGATTTTGATGCCTGTCATTAGACCCCTGTTGGGATTACACAGTCGGGAAGCTGGCGGTTGGCATTTAGACCATCGGCTTCCTGACTACATCCCATACACAGAGAGGGAGTGTATCTGTATCACTGGTAATATCTCACCTATAGTATAGTGATCAGTGCTATACACATCTTCTCCTATAGTCATACATTCCTACTTTTGAAAACTAGTTTCAGGGAGATTGTAGGTGGTAGCAGAACGTGCCGTGCGAAGCGTGGCACGACACTGAGGGGGCGTGTCATGTTATGCCCAAAGGGCGTGTCTAGCTCCACCTATAGGTGTGTCTATGGTCACTCAAGGGCATGTCCTGCAGTGGCAGGTGAATACTATAGAACTAAGAGCAGCATGCCACTAGAGCTAGTTTTTCTATGGGTATCATACTACCAGAGGCTGTATAGTCAAAGCCGGCAATCATATATCATGTGTTATTCCCTTTATATAATATTCTGGTCTTTGTTGTTAATAAGGGACGCAAGACATTGTATAAGAATAATATAGAAAGTAGAATGTAAGCTCCTCTCACGAGCAGGGCCCTCTTACCCCTTGTGCTTTTCCTTCTTGTAATATTACTCATGGCACCTAACCAACCCTTGACTTCTGCCGCCCTGACACTTATTTGAGGGTTATGACGGCTGTTGCAGCAATGTTTATATACCATGTATTTGTCCTTCATTGTGTAAGTCACTTTTCTCTTGTTCTGCTCACTTGTTTATGTACTTTGAGCCTGATTCAGCAAGGAATGCAGTTGCGCGGGGGAGCTGGAGGCTTCATTAAAAGCTGGGAGCCTCCCTCTAAAATCGGGAGGGTAGGCAACTATGCATATACAGCCATGAACAGATGTTGCTATGGTATACTGAAGTAAAATTACAAGCATTTCATAAGTGTCAAAAGGCTTTTATTGACAATTACATTAAGTTTATGCAAAGAGTCAATATTTGCAGTGTTGACTCTTCTCTTTCAAGACCTCTGCAATTCGCCCTGGCATGCTGTCATTCAACTTCTGGACCACATACTGACTGATGGGCGCCCATTCTTGCCTGATCAATGCTTGGCGTTTGTCTGAATTTGTGGGTTTTTGTTTGTCCACCCACCTTTTGAGGATTGACCACAAGTTCTCAATGGGATTAAGGTCTGGGGAGTTTCCTGGCCATGGACCCAAAATTTTGATGTTTTGTTCCCCGAGCCACTTACTTATCAGTGCCCCCATTAGTGCCCAATATACAGTGCCCCCAGTAGTACCCCTTATGCAGTGTCCAATATATAGTGCCCCTTATCCAGTGCCCCCAGTAGTGCCCAATATATAGTGCCCCTTATATAGTGTCCCCAGTAGTGCCCAATATATAGTGCCCCCATTAGTGACCCTTATATAGTGCCTCCAGTAGTGCCCAATATACAGTGCGCCCAGCAGTTGTGCCTTTTACACATAAGACACAAATACAAATACAACTCATAATTTACTTACCGGAATACCCACTCCTGCACCCGCCGCAGCTGTCCGCTGCTCCCATCCCGCTCGGCACTGTGACATCTCTCCCTCCATGAGTGAGCTCCAGCCCTGGGTGCAGCATCCAATAAGAGTCTGTATGACTCTTATTGGCTGCAGTGCTAAAACAAACACACCGCTGCCACCAGCTTGTTTGTTTCAATGTGTAGTCCCACAGACTGCACGTGCCCTGGACTGCGGCCGGTGGCCGGCGGCGCCCCCTGCACCGCTGGGTCTGCTTGACCACCCATGTTACGAGACTGGGGGCACTACTACAGGAGGTATTACTTCTGGGGGCACTACTAGGGGCATTACTACTGGGGGCACTACTACAGGGGGCATTGCATAATGGGCACTGCATAAGGGGCACCCCTACTGTGGGCACTGCATAAGGGGCACCATTACTGGGGGCACTTCCTAAGGGGCACTTATACTGTGCGCACTGTATAAGGGGCACCACTACAAGGGGCACTACTGCTGTGGGCATTATGTGTAAAGGGCACTACTGCTGTGGGCATTATGTGTAAAGGGCACTACTGCCGTGGGCATTGTATAAGGTGCACTATTATTGTGGGCATTATGTGTATTGGGGCACTACTACTGTGCTCATTGTGTAAAAGGGGCACTACTGTGTGTCATAACATGAATAAAGGATACTACTATGTGGTGTAATGTGAATATGATTATGCTACTGTGTGGCGTAATATGAATTGGTGATACTATTGTGTGACCGCTCCACTTTCTTTTGAGACCACACCTACAGCGTGCGCTGTCCCTTTATTGAAAAAGCGCCAAGGATGGGGGGGTGGAATTCCACCACTACTCTAGGACGTCTCTAGGACCACTTTAAGCAGAGAGGGCCTGATTCAGACCCGCTCGCGAGCGCTGAGCGCTCGCAAGCGGGTCGATGTTGGCCAAGTGCGCATGCGCACGAGGGAGCCAGCTCCGTCGTGCGCATGCACGAGACCCGCATAGTGACGGGCAAGCCGTTGCTATGGGTCTCGCACCAGAGGGGGTGTGCTGTCGATGGTGAGTGACAGCACGCCCCCTTTGGTGGGCATGCCGGGGACATGGCTGGCCAGGTGGAGGCGTTCCCATGGGAACGCCTACCGTCTGGGGCCGGCCCCACTGACATCGCAAGTGATGTCAGTGGGAGTGCTTTTGGCTCTGATAGAGTGTCAGTGGGAGAGATTTCGGCTTTGTTAGTGCCGAAATCTCTCTGGGGCTTGCGGCAACGAGACCCTAACACCAGGGTCTCGCCGTAAGCCCGATGGTCGCAATGGTCTTGACCATCGCGACCAACTTCCTGGCTGCTCGCTATAACTGTGGGTGGTCAAAAAGAGAAGGAGGGCACTGATTCAAAGCTAGCGCTCTGAAAGAGCGTCCGGCTCTGAAGCAGGCCCTGAGGTCGTTTTTGAACAGAGGAAACTTTTAAAAATAATGCAAAAAAATATATTGAGGGAAATACAGAAGAAAAACTGTTTTTTTTTGTGGCAATTAGATACTCTATAAAACCCTTTTTTTTTACTTTAAACTTTTTGGAATAAAAATGAATTTCACACAAGAAAATATAAAAACATCAAATGTATTTATTCATGTAGCAATTTAAAAAAAAAACAGCATCGGCAACAGATATCGCCTTCATATACACGTATAACTTATACTCAGATATAAGTAATAGATTATAGATCATAAAAAATTAACATACTAATAATAACCGTATTATTGTTTTTATTATTATTATCCCAGACGCTGCTGCCCAGCTCTCTATGGGCCTGATTCAGACCCGCTCGCTAGTTGCGGCCGCTTTCTCCAAGCGTATGGAAATTCAGCTAAGTGACGTCAACGCAGCCGCTCGCACGGCAAGGCATAAGCACGCCCACTATGTCTTGGCGAGCGATCATTTTATGTTTATAGACGCCCACCAGCCTGTCTTTAGCCGCCCACTAGCGCACATCATCTCCAGGAAGTATATCGGGAACCATCGGATCCGACCACCATTACTCGCATTACTGTGGGTGACCACCAACAGCTTTTGCGAGCGGCCTGGCGATGGTCACAATTATCGCGACCATCAGGCTTGCGACGAGACCCTTGTGGTGGGGTCTCGGTTCCCGCTCTAATAGACAGGAAGTTCACTACTGACATCACGAATTATGTCAGTAGGGCCACCCAGAAATGGCAGGCGTTCCTCCGGGAACGCCTCCATTTGTCCAGCCACCCCCCTTCCCCGCCTACAAAACGGGACGAGCTGTCGATCAAAATCGACAGCCGCCCCGTTTTGTAGCGAGCCCCAAAGCGAGGGAAGTTCTCACTCGCTCCGGGGCTCGTGCGTGCAAACTGGCCGACCATCGACCCGCTTGCGAGCGCTATGCACTCGCGAGCGGGTCTGAATCAGGCCCTTAGTATCTTACAGCTAACTTTTCTGTTCACCGAACTGTCCGTACTTCACTGCAGAGCAGTGATCCTGCCACTCATGTGCACAAACAGCGGCATTTGTCAGACATCATGGATCCCATCGGAGGTATACGTAGGAGAGGCCTCTCCACTTTCAGTACTGGTTTAGCACAATCACGGCAGGATTGTTTTGCATTTTTCTCACAAGAGACTTCTGAGACACACTTGGAGATCACAGGTACACATCTACCAATGTGGATTATTAATTGTGTTACCTACTAATTGCTCCCCGCTTGCAGGATATTTATTATGCATTCATCTGTCATACTAAAAATGTATTCTAATTAAGTTACAAGTACTACAAACTGTATCCATCCCTGTACTGCTGGATCATTACTCCAATTGGATTTTACCTGTGCTCTTTATTACTTGACTTTTGCAGTTGTACTAAAGGAGCTATATTCTCGATCCTCATCGGTTCTATGTGGACTATTTTTCATATATATTTTTTCATTTTTATTTCATATGAATTTTTTTATGGTTATTTTTATGTGGCCACATTGTTGCTTACTTATTTAGTTATTCCAGTGCTATCAGCTAGGTTCGACATTTACTATTATTATAATGTACCTATAGGATTTGTTTTTTATTTCTGTGCTCACATTTATATTTTATATTTTGTATTTTAGACATTAAATACATTCATACTGGTACCACAGCGCTCCCAATATATGTTTTCTTTGTTCTTGCTAGCAAGTGGGTCTGAATCAGGCCCTATGTCCCTACATCTCCCTAAATTATAATTCCCCTGATAGTAGATCTTGCAGGACAATTGGAGGGTCTTCCAATAAAATTCTGTTTTCATACCACGAGGTTCTATGGAAGCAGTCATGTCTTTGTGTTTCCATAACAGAAGTGGTAGGGAATCTTTCTTTATATTGTTCCTTATATAACGAGGATTCCAACCACTTCATTAGAAAAACTGTTTATTTAAAAACAGCGACAAAAGTGGGGGATTAGGATTAATCCAATATTGCAATCAGAGCCGTAACTAGACTTTTTGGTGCCCTGTGCCAGAAAGAGCATTGGCGCCCCCCTCATTTTTCAAAGGGACATAATGCACCCAAAAAAAGCCATGGCTTTATGGGGAAGGGCCAGGGAATAGAAAGGAGAGGCCAGGAGATGCTGGGGATGAAATAAGAGGAAGCTACAAGCAAGAATGATAATAAACAGAAATGTGACAGGCCCAAACAGCGCCCCCTGCCCTGTGGTGCCCTGTGCGATGGCACCGGCCGCACTACCCTAGCTACGGCCCTCATTGCAATATACATTTTTTGGCAACTGCTGAAACAATCGTAAGCATTTTTCGACTACCCTTAGTAACCCTAAGCAGGGGGTCAAATGAATACTCCTAAATTTGCCCGCTCCGCGGATACAGGGGCATACTCCACTGAGTGAGTGTGTGCAAAAAACATTTGCACTTGCTGCCAAAAATGTTTAATTACAAAACATTCCCACAGGCAGTGGTGCAGAGATGCCCAATGTTCCCCACATTTTGGACATGCATCTGAGTATGACAAGCCCAATATAAATCTCCTTTGAGGTGACAAATATCCCAGATGATATACATTTATTTTAAAGGCATTTCTCTGTAAGAAACCACCTGCATAGCTGTACATGAATTAGCCAGTCTTTATGGCTCAGAAAGTTATTAATTTACCATTGGGTATAATGTTAGTGTATAAGTATTATTTTATGCGTGTACACATTTGGCAAATAACATATCAGTAAAAATGTGTTCTTTGGTCTACTAAAATTATCTCTCTTCATACAAACTTTTATATACATTATTTTTCACATTAAGTTTTTATTTATAATAAAAGCAACATTACTTATTTACTTTACATTACTTTACACAACTATAACTTATGCTGGGTACACACTACGATATATCGTTTGTAAGCTGACAAACGATTTATCATTCAGGGCATCTGTTACTGTGTACACACAATATATTTGAACGTTGTTCACAGATATATCGTGTCAGCTGTGCGGCCTGGCAGATGCAATATATTTTGCAAATATATTGTGCTCATCTTGCAGTTTGTTCGGGCAACTCATCGACTGACCCTTTATGCTGGCCGCCATTACCACTAACATTGACATCACAACTGGGTGCGCAAATTTAAATGCCCACTTGTTGTGATGAAAAAATATGCTTGATAAATAGATGGTTTTAATATCCAATTTGAAATAATAAACGCATCTATTTATCAAGCATATTTGTTCAGCACACTCATTAAGTGTAGCGCAGACCTCCACAATCCAATTCATGCTCCTGATTGGGTTGGGTACACATGTAGAGGTCCGCAGCAAGCACTAAACCCGTATCCAAGCCCATAAGTCTGAAGCCCATTTATTGTACTTTTAGTAACCCAAGAGACCAGCTGCTCTGCACATATGGGGCTTATAGACACAATAAGGCAACAAAGAACCGCCACAGCAGAATTATTTTTTACAGATTTAAAGACAGCATCCACACTACAGGAAAACGGGCAACAATTCTGTAACAATTTTCTCAAATTAGAAAATTTGATTACCAAAGAGTCAAAGCTCTGGTGGGACACACAAACCCTTAATTGGTATATAACAAATGGGATAGTTCCGAAGAGGCTCAAAATAAAGAAAGCACTAACACACAATACAGAGAATGCCCCGTTTATGACAAAGTGGAATACAATACTTAAAGAATGCTATATGAACCTTATAGCACTGATCATTGAGACACACACAGCTGAATTCGCCATTATAGCTAAGGATATAACAACACTAAACTCCCAATTAGAACAGTTTAAGAAGGACAAGGAATTCTAAGCACTAGAAAGTATTGCTCAGAATAGACTGAAAAAGAACGAAGACAATATCATAGCAACAAAGAAATCTAAGATAATCAGAGATTTAGCAATACATGACAAAATTACACGCACAAACAATAGAAGACAAAAAAGAAACTGGAACAGTAACCAAACAGACTAAAAACTTATCAGAACCAGACTTAGAATCCACAGTTAATACATCCTTTTCCACATACAGTATAGAGGAGAGTGACGAGTACGAAACAATAGCAAGACATTCTCTGGAACAAGGCTTTAGAATTACAGAACATGCATAGTGAAAGACAAATCACAAAAAAGAAAACTGGATACACTAGAAGGGGATACAGAGGAGGAAAAAAGACTAAAAGAAAAACCAACAAAACGACCCAATATGCCCCCACCAACAATGGAATCATAAATGTAAGCAATATGGACTTAACATAAACCCAAACACAACACTTAACCACTTGCCTGGCACGGTCGTATCAGATACGACCATACCAGACAGGGCTTTCCCTGACATGCTCGTATCTGATACGACCAGTCAGAAATGCCCAGTGGGCAGCTTGCTGGAAGTTAGCTTCCAGCAGCCGCCCATCTCAGAGGGACCTGCTGGACCCTGCGGCTCCCCCTCCTTTGTGTCCCGATCACTGCTGGCCACAGTGATCGGGCACTGATGGCACTGCCTTCCCAGCGCACTTCCATAGAAGCAGCAACTACGGCTCATGTAGCCGCGGCTGCTGCTGTGACCCGATCACTGTGGCCAGCAGTGATCGGGCAGCCAGCCCACTCACTTCAGTAAGAAGCAGCAGCAGTGGCTCTGGTAGCTGCTGCTGCTATGTATCTGGGCCGCCAGCGGGACACCCTCCCGCTGCGGCTCTGGAACAACAGTGATTAGTGTGATCACTGTGTAGAAGCAGCAGCCGTGGCTCTGGTAGCCGCCGCCGCTGCTGCTATGTATCCGAGCCACTTTCTGGTGTCTTTGCCTGGCGGTCAACAACCCGTCAGGGCTTGGGCGTCTTCACTTGGTGGGCGCCAACCTGCCAAGGCTTTGATGTCTTCACCTAGTGGGTGGGAGCCTGTATCAGCTCTTTTTCGTGGCTGCCTCCCACTAGGACTTCCGGCATCTTCGCCTGGCGGGCGCCAACCCACCAGGGCTTCGGCATCTTTGCCTAGTGGGCGGAAGCCTGTGTTAGCTCTTTTACGTGGCCACCGCCCACTAGGGCTTCTGGTGTCTTCGCCTGGCGAGCGCCAACCCGCCAGGGCTTCGGCATCTTCACCTAGTGTGCGACAGCCTGTGTCAGCTCTTTTTCATGGCTGCCACCAACTTGGACTTATGGCATCTTCGCCTGGCGGGCGCCAACCCACCAGGGCTTCAGCATCTTTGCCTGGTGGGCACCAACCCACCAGGGCTTTGGTGTCCTGCCAGGGCTTTCGCCGTCTTCAACTAGTGGGTGGCAGCCTGTGTCAGCTCTTATTCATGGATGCCTCCCACTAGGACTTCCGGCATCTTCGTCTGGTGGGCACCAACCCACCAGGGCTTCGGCATCTTTGCCTGGTGGGTGGCAGCTTGTGTTAGCTCTTTTACATGGCCACCGCCCACTAGGGCTTCTGGTGCCTTTGCCTGATGGGTGCCAACCCGCCAGGGCTTTGGCGTCTTCGCCTGGTGGGCACCAACCCACCAGGGCTTTCGCGTCCTGCCATGGCTTCGATGTCTTCACCTAGTGGGCGGCAGCCTGTGTCTTTTTCGTGGCTGACTTCCACTAGGACTTCCAGTGTCAACCCGCCAGGGTTTCGGTGTCTTCACCTAGTGGGCATCAGCCTGTGTTAGCTCTGTTTCGTGGTTGCCTCCCACTAGGACTTCTGGTGTCTTCGCCTGGCTGGCGCCAACCCACCAGGGCTTCGACGTCTTCACTTGGCAGGCGCCAACCTGCCAAGGCTTTGGTGTCTTCACCTAGTGGGCGGCAGCCTGTGTTAGCTCTTTATCATGGCTGCCAACCACCAGGACTTCCGGCGTCTTCGCATGGTCGGCGCCAACCCGCCAGGGCTCCGGTGTCTTCGCCTAGTGGGCAGCAGCCTGTTAGCTCTTTTTCATGGCTGCCTCCCACTAGGACTTCAGGTGTCTTCGCCTGGTGGGCGCCAACCCGCCAGGGCTTTGGCGTCTTCGCCTAGCAGGCGCCAACCCGCCAGGGCTTCGGCATCTTCGTCTGGCGGGCACCCACCCACCACGGCTTCTGGTGTCTTTACCTAGGAGTTGGCTGCCACCTCCCCAGGGCTTCTGTGGTACTCTTCAGGTGCCGCCGCCTCCAGTGACATTGCGAGTTGTGATTGGCTTGTGGCGGCCATCTTTTAAAATAAAAGATGGCCCCCGTGAGCCAATTATGGCTCGCAACGTCATTGGCGGCGGCATCCGGCAGCTGCGGGATGCACTGAGGCGCCATTTTTGAAATGGGTGCCGCTGCCGTAATCGGCAGAATGGCTGGCGGGAACTGGTTCCTCTCGGATCCAGGCCCACAGCCAACGCCTGCACCTCTGCCGCTGCTGGGTCCCATTGACACCCCCACCACCGACACCCGTGCCACCGCCGCCGCTGATATCCCCACCACCGCCTTCATGTCCCCGCCACTGCTACCATTGGTGTTTTCCAGCGCCACTATCGCCCGCAAACGACGGCCATTGACACATTCCTACAGCCGTATGTGAAGGAACACAAATCTTATATAAGGGATTCAACAGACATATTAAGAACCCTACAAGAGGTGGAGTGGAAGGATGGCTGTGTACAAGTGACGACACATCGTTGTATACAGTCAGGGCCTAGAAGCTACAAGACACTACCTAATATAGCACCCTACCCTACAAGTAGAACAGACTGAATTAATCGTTGACACAATTGATTACATACTCCACAACTATTTTTGGTTTTGGGGAAAGTACTATCGCCAAAAGACCGGGACCGCCATGGGAAATAGATTTGCGCATAGTTATGCTAATCTCTATGAGTTTCTGGGAAGACACTAACATCTGGTCGAGGCATAACTTTGGCGCAAATCTAGTCCTGTGGCGGTGATACATAGATGACGTGATGTTTATCTGGGAAGGTGATGAAACATCACTGAAAGAATTTTTGAAACACATCAACAGCAACAACTGTGATCTGATATTCACAACTAACTACAATCACAGTAGTGTAGATTTTTTGGACATCACAATGTACATTGAAGATCACCAACTCCATACAAAAACATATATAAAACCAGTAGACGTGAATAGTTATATTCTGTCAAGCAGCGGACATCACCACAATTGGCTCAAAAGCATTCCGGTCAGTCAATTTACCAGAATAAGACGCAATTGTACCCAAACTCACGATTTCAGAGCACAAAGTCTGAACTTAAAGGAACAATTTCTTGCCAAACAATACGATGCACAGATGGTAGAAGAATAGAAAACACATACAGACAATCACTGCTATCCTATAAAAGCAAAAACACCAATGACAACAATCCTTACTAAACTGCCTTTATCACAAAGTTTAGTAAGGACACTAGACAACTTCAAAAAATACTTAATAAACACTGGCATATCCTCAAAGAAGACAAGATTCTGGCAGATCTTTTACCAGCCAGACCACAAGTAGTATACAAAAAAGCTCCTGACCAGAAACAGAAACTGGTTAAGAACAATATCTGGAACAACCTCTCAAGACAGACGACCCTAGACAATATGAGCATTAGAAAAGGTTTCTATTTTTGTGGAACATGCAAGAATTACAGAGAGGGACAGATGACCACTAAAGAGATTGAACAATTCATGTCCAATACCACCAAGCTGATATATAAAGTACAACAACATATTAGCTGTAACAGCACAGGGGTCATATATTTGATTGAATGCCCCTGTGGCCTCCAATATGTTGGACGGACGAAATGTAACCTCAAAACACGAATATCCGAACATCGTTGTAATATCAAGAAGGGACTAGAGCAGAGGTCTTCAACCTTTAAGGCAGTGTGGGCCACATAAAAAAATTCAACGAAGCCGAGGGCCACTAAGCTATACGGCGGTATTTTAACTCTGTTCCCCTCCTCACACAATTATGTCCCATAACTGCCCCCTCCTACAATTTTAATTATGTCCCATAACTGCCCCTGTCTGCAGTGGTCCTTATACAGTGCCCCCAGTAGTGGTAGCTATACTGGCCCCAGTAGTGGTCCCCATTATGCAGTGCCCCCAGTAGTAGTCTCCCCCTACTGTGCCCCCAGTAGTAGTCCCCCTATGCAGTGCCCACAGTAGTGCCCATTATATAATGCCGCCAGTAGTAGTCCCCCCTATGCAGTGCCCCCAGTAGTGGTCCTTATATAATGCCCCCAGTAGTGGTCCCCCTTATGCAGGCTGCCAGTAGTGCCCCTTATACGGTGCCCCCAGTAGTGGTCCACATTATGCAGGCCCCCAGTAGTGATGTCCCCTATGCAGTGTTTCTTATACAGTCCCCCCTGTAGTGGTCCTCCCTATTCAGTGCCCCCAGTAGTGGTCCCCCCTATGCAGTACCCCTTATACAGTGCCCCCTGTAGTGGTCCTCCCTATTCACTGCCCCCAGTAGTGGTCCCCCCCTATGCAGTGGCCCTTATATAGTGCCCCCAGTAGTGGTCCCCCCTATGCAGTGCCCTCAGTAGTGGTCCCCCCCATGCAGTGCCCCCATTAGTGCCCTTTATATAGTGCCACCAGTAGTAGTCCCCCCTATACAGTAACCCCAGTAGTGGTCCCCTGATGAAGTGCCCCCAGTAGTAGTCCCCCCAGTAGTGGTACCCCCCAGTAGTGCCCCCAGTAGTGGTCCCCCTGATGCAGTGCCCCCCGTAGTGGTCCCCTGATGCAGTGCCCCCAATAGTGGTGCCCACCAGTAGTGCCCAAGTAGTAGTCCCCTCCAGCAGTGCAGACAAACACACGTAGAGAAAAAAAACAGTAACCTGAATCCCCGCTCATGACGTCTCTCCCATTACCCACTGTGGGAGCCGGAAGATGGAGCTTATGAGTGAGCTCTAGCCCGGCTCCTGCAGTGGGCGCTGCAGGCAATGAGAGTCTGTCTGACTCTCATTGGCTGGCTGTCAAAACAAACACACTGCTGGCGGCGGTGGTGTGTTTATTTCTGTCTGTAGTGCAGACTGCACTTACTGCGGTCTGCACTACAGTAACCATTGGTGGGCCAAG
Source organism: Taudactylus pleione (assembly GCA_031769625.1). Lineage (NCBI taxonomy): Eukaryota > Metazoa > Chordata > Amphibia > Anura > Myobatrachidae > Taudactylus > Taudactylus pleione. The sequence continues at coordinate 897,023 of JAUIMM010000163.1, forward strand.
GGGGAATGGCTCAGCGGGCTCCTGGACTAGAGTCACATAGTTTATCCTTGCATTTTAGGGAAACACGTAATCAGAACCCTAAAGGGATGAGATACATGGGATTACCTGCTTTGAGAAGAACTGGAGAGGAGGGGACTTTTATGGAGTACTGAATAGGGAGGAACTGAAGTGAATTTACACTTTAAAAACATTTAAACAACAAGGCGTAAATGTGGAAAATTAAGTAAAATCAGTTATCACACAATAATCCACACTCCCATCCACTCTGCCCGCCCCATCCACCCAGTCTGTTTTTCTCCTCCGAAGGAATACCCACTCTAAAGGTCAATTGGTAGGGAACTGATGTATTTGCATTTACCCCACAACTTTCTGAGTAGTTGAAGACAATGTTTATACTTGCGAATAATCTAATTATTTTATATATTGTGAACAATGGTTTATATCTTTATTATCGACGTACTGTGATCAATATATTGTCAACTATCCTCTACATATACAATGATATGCTACGCCCCTAGCAAGATGGCCACCGATACACAATGATCCCTTGAAACCCCAACCTAGATGGTGGATGCATCAGACCACTCTTTAAATAGCCACACACAAGATGGCGCGCACTATTCCCTGAGGAAGGCGAAACGGCCGATATGCGTTGGAAGGAACGCACTACCACCTATACTATCCGGGTGCCCTTCCCCGCGGCACCGAGTTGAGCCACTGTGACGATCTGCTGAGCCCGGAGAACTGCGCGATCTCACGCTAGCACAGTTACCCGGAAGCCTCACGGGACACCGGTGAAGATACTGCATCCCAGCCAGCGCGCGTCTTGAACACACGCGCCGACAACAATAGCGGAGCAGAGGACCGGAGACCATGGCCAGGACGGAGAAGAGGACACCGTTCACCTGGAGGTGAGCAGGAGAAGATGGTGAAGGTAAGTATGTGCACCTGGGGGATACGGGACGCCGACGCACCAGACACATACTGATACACCCCGTGTACAGGACCACGACATACACCAGCTAAATTCTTGGTCTAACCACTGGTGTTATATACTTGACTTACTACAGCATCGAATTGTGTGACCTATCTGTCTGACATTTTTGATTATACCAGGACTAGTGCACATATCTCTTGATTGGTGCACATAAGACTCACATCACTATATAAGAGTGGATGTAACTATTGGATTCCATTTACTGCTTATCATCTACATCACTGCATAGGAGCATTGTGTCTCCAATTTTAAATAATAAAACCATCTATTTATCAAGCATATTTGTTCAGCACACTCAATAAGTGTAGCGCAGACCTCCACAATACAATTCATGCTCCTGATTGGGTTGGGTACCCATGTAGAGGTCCGCAGCAAGCACTAAACCCATCTCCTAGCCCATAAGTCTGAAGCGTAGGTCCCCCATCTCCATTTAATGTACGCCCAGTTAGGATGTTTGGCCAGACATATGAGTGACTAATTTGTAAGTGTGTATGCTTACCAATTCGGCCGGCCGGCCACTGGGTTGGACATGTGTGTACCCCACTTTAAACAACATAATAACTAATTAAGTAAACTTTTTGGAAGCTGGATATATAAGTATCACAGCGCTGCCGAGTCCAGGTCCTTCTTACCTGGTTCAGCGGCGCTGGGGTCCGGACTGGCATGGGACAACGGGCGGGAGATCCCCGGCGCCCGCTGTCAGCTGTTCTCCTCCTTCCCTGGCGGCTGTGTGTAGGTGGCCGCGGCTTCCTTAGGCACGCGTGCGCCGCCCTGCTAGCAGATTTAAAGAGACATGCGCATATTTAGGAAGTGCTGATTGGAGACCAATGTGAACTCTGACCTATATAAGGAAGTTCCTGGGAGCACTCCAGTGCCAGAGAATAGGCTCCATTACCATACTCCAGCGTTCCTGTGCATATCCTGACTATTGGTTCTGACCTTGGCTTGTTCGTGACTCTGATTCTGCCTGACCCCTGGTTGACTACGCTAAAGTATTCTGCACTCCAACCAAGTTCGCCAGCACCTGTATAGGGAAACCTAACCTGAGGGCTACGATCTGTGTGTCGGATGCAGCCAAGTCCATACCTCCTTGTGAGGGTCCCTGGTGAAAACCGCCGGCACATTAGACTCCGCACCTCAGGAATAGGTCTAGCCAATTCCCTGAATACGGGTAGCATCCACAATCCGTCCAAGAGTTTGTGTCAGAGTTCAGCCGGGGATCGGCCGTCCCTTACCGTCTCGCTGGCTTCCTCTGACTTCTCGGGCAGTCAGGCGGCTGGTGCGGCGACGTGGGAGGTGCTGAGCATTCTCCCTGATGCTGGTGTGTCGGGCGGCCTGGTGCGCGGAGATTGGAGTCTCCGTCATGGGCGCCGCCATGACACTTCCTCCTCTGACTTGCCTTCCTTCCCTGACAGTCTGGCCGGTCAGCTGATGCTGTGGACCAATCAGCGGGCTTCCAGGGGTATACATCCGGCTCCTGTGTATCAGGAAGTTGCCTGAACAACCATTGTTGCTACTAGTGTTACTAGTGGTCTCTTGTTCCAGGTTCCCTTGCTTTCAGTAAGCTATCCCAGTGTGTTCAGCTATATCGTCCATCTCACCAGTGCTTTACCACCTCAGCCTGTGTGCAGCTATATCGTCCATCTCATCAGTGCTTTACCACCTCAGCCTGTGTGCAGCTATATCGTCCATCTCACCAGTGCTTTACCACCTCAGCCTGTGTGCAGCTATATCGTCCATCTCACCAGTGTATTACCACCTCGCCTGTGTGCAGTATACCTCCATTTCACCAGTGCGTTATCACCATCGCCTGTGTGCAGTATACTATCTATTTCACCAGTGCTTTACCATCACAGCCTGAGTGTAGTTAAATGTATCCACCTCTCCAGTGTTATCATCTCTGGCCGGGACCAATACCACTACCCACCTCGTTACTGGACCCCATGGTTCCTACCTACGTTTTACAGTATTACACCGTGGTGAACTCCTTCTGACCGGCAACCCGGTAGAGTGCATCCGCAGTGCACACTCTCTTGTACCTCAAGTAGAGTATCCCGAATTAGGGGTTCCACCCCAGTCCCTACGTGCCTCTTACTGGCACCGACCCATTGGGCCACGAGTGTTCATCTCTCCTTTTCCCGCGGGCTTTGGTCACCTAGTCAAAGGACCGCGACCTGCTTACGGGGTGCAGCTCAAGCCCACATCCCGATTGGAGGGGTCACTGGCGAACACCACCTCGTGGGTTAGATTCCGCACCTTTGACTAGGTCTCACCAACGACCAAGACCCGTGGATGCGGAGATCGTACATCCAGGCCCCTCGCCTCCGTTTTCTCCAGCAGCCTCAGGCCTCAGCTTTCAAAGACCCGCCTCCCAGCGTGACAGCTTGTGAAAATAAGAAATTAATTCCGAAACTGTATTCATAATACAAAAAGCACAGTCTCTAGATATGTGCTGTATGCTGGATACTAATATGCTTATACCAGACTGATACCACTCTTACCTACATGAGTCAGTCCATGGGACATTTATGCCAATGCTAGCAGAAGGGTGACAGGTTTACCTGCATTTCTATGCCACATAAGGGCAGCTTAACATACACTATGTAGACAAAAGTGACAGCAAATAGATCATTGAGATTTTATTGACGTCAGGACTTTGTAGGTCCACCACGTGCAGTTATTCCTGCAGACACCCTTCTACGCAAACTCTCCACAAGTTCCTGGACAACAGCAGGCGGTATGTTCTGCCATGCCGCCTTATGTACAGTGACCAACTGTAACACTGAAGAAGGTCGAGTCGGCCTAGACCGCACCCGTCGCTCCAACTCCTCCCAGAGGTTCTCAATGGGGTTAAGATCAGGACTCTGAGCTGGCTAGTCCATCTGGGTTACTGTATTTTCTGCAACCAGTCCAGCGTCGCCCTGGAAACATGACAGGTGACATTGTCGTCCTGATAAAAACATTCGTTGTTTCCGTAGAACAGCAAGTGCATGGGCCTCCCTACCAAGTGTTCTTGTAGAAACCGTCACATTAGTGGCCATTTGGAACCCGTGTGCTATGGTATGCATGGTGTGCATTTCGCTTGCGCAGGGGTTTCCAATCACTTTTGTTTACATAGTTTATAAACAGACATTAAATTCCCTAACTCATCATACCTGTGTAACTGAAAATAGCACACAAAAAATAAACAAAACAAAACCTCTGTAATGACAGTACTACAGACCAATGAAATGTGCCAATGAGATTTGAGGATACTATATCCAATGTAAAAAATTGTTTAAAAAAAAAAAAAAGTCAGTTAATTTTTTTTTTTCCAACCATCTGTCACCAAGCAGTTAAAATATATATCAACTACCTGCCGAGTGTTTGATGTTGTAGAGATTTTTGCCGCATCGGGAGATCCTTTACTGCTACTGGAAAATTATTCAGTAGATTGCACTGAGGATACCTATTAACTATATTACACCGGTTTGTATGGTATGCAGTCGGGAAGCCGGCAGACGTAAGCCCGACAGCCGGCTTCCCGACTGCTTTATCCCAGCGAGGGTTAATATGACAGGCGTCATTTTACCGACGCCGGGAGATCGGCGCCCGGCATCCCGATCGAAGTGATGCCGGGCGCCACTGCGGACAGCCGCGCGGGGGGGTTAGGTTTAGGGCTCCCAGGGGGGACTTAGGGTTAGGCACCCCCCCGGGTGGTTAGGGTTAGGCTGGCGGGAGGGAGAGTTAGGGTTAGGCACCCCCTGGGGGGATTTAGGGTTAGGCACCCCCCCCCCCCCGGGGACTTAGGGCCTGATTCAGAGCCGCTCGTAAGCGGCCGCTCGTTCATTCCGAGCGATGTTTGCACAACTGCGCATGCGTACGGATCGTAATACGCATGCACGAACCAGTCAGTGCGGCCGAAAATCGTTTGTTCGCTAAATAGCGAATGCCTGCTATTTTGAGTGACATGAGGAGGCGTATGTGGGTGGTAACAGGTGAAGGTGCTTGAAAACGGGGAGTGGAGATCCGAACGCAGGCGTGCTTAAAGGTCAAAACGGGCGTTTTAAGAGTGTGCATAATTAATACAGCAGCGTCACTGACCACGTCACTGGGTTATTTTATAGTCAGAACTGCTCGCATGATTGCGGTAGGAAAAACCAACCACAAGAATAGCGAGCAGTTCATACGCTGGTCGATGTATTCGATTAATCTAATAAATAGCGGACATGATGTAGGGTGCGAGCGGCCAGGGGGCGTAGTTTTCCAAAAAACGACCGCATGTTTGGTTCGCTCGTTCAGACCTAGAGCGAACGGTTCATTTGAATAGCCACCCCTTTTTTCTGAACGAGCGAGCGCAAATAGCGTCCGGCTCTGAATCGGGCCCTTAGGTTTAGGCGGCGGGGAAGGGGGGGGGGTTAGGTTTAGGCTCTTAGAGGGGGGATTAGGGTTAGGCACTGGGGGGAAGGTTAGGGTTAGGCACCCCTAAGGAGGGTTAGGGTTAGGGGGGTTAGTTGATACTTACCTGGGGACGATCTGGATTTTCAGCCTTGTCGGCCTGCCCCTGTCGGGATTTGTGTCCGGCGGTAATTCATACAGATTCCGTTTGTACTGTGTGTTAAGGCTCTATTCTCTATACTAGTGCCTACTGACAGAATATTTGCAAACGGCCTCCTTTCAGCGGCCTTTCCTATAATCAAAGGTACCCGACAGGGCTATTCTCTTTCCCCTTTGTTCTCACACTAGCTATTGAGCCCGTTGCAGAAACAATTATCTCTAATTATTTGCAATTTAATTTTTTTTTCTAAATTTCTCAATAAGAAACTTTTGGCCTAGGGATGCCATAAAGAATGGCATCTAGGGCGCTGTAATTCAAGAAAATATGGGAACTACTGCATTGGGTGCTGATTCTCCAACAATATTTAATATGTTTACACACGGAATGTGTGATGTGCATATACAATATGACTCCACCCCCAGTGGGCATAGGGCCTGATTCAGCACAGAACGCAGTTCCTGATACGCACGCAATCATCCGATTGTTGCGTTCTGCGCATGCGTATGCTTGCAGTGCATGTGCGCGAACTAACCACTGTGATCGGCACTGCGATCGCAGAGGCTACGCAGACCCATGGCCGAGTGATTGACAGGAAGTGCCGTTTGTGGGTGGTGGTCGGGCGAACGCAGGCGTGCCAGTGCGTTGGGACAGCGTTGCAGGGGAGCGCATAAATTATTCACTGTGATACCATACGCAGCCTGAGACCTTATAGCGTGCGCTGAAGTAAGTAATTCCTGTGTTGGCCAAGTGTACGGATGTGAGTAAGGGGAAGTGGGCGTCCTCATGTTAGGTTGCGATCGCCATGCGAATACAAACAGCAGAATAGCGATCCTTGCTGAATCAGGCCCAAAGTTCTGTGCGAGTTATACAGAAGCCTTCTCAGATCAGTATGATCTGTGACGGCTTCTCTGTGTTAAAAAATAGAAGTGACACTAACATTTTTTTTTTTTTAAATGCCGTGCCCCCACCCCCAGAAGCATAACCAGCCCCGGGCTCTGCAGAACCTGTGCTGGTTTTTAAAATATAGGGGATAAAATGCGTAGGGGTCCCCTGTATTTTAAGAACCAGCACCGTAAAGCCTCTGACGCATTCTGGTAATTGGAGAACCACAAGTACCAGCATGAGGGGCATTACGGACCCCCTCATAGTTCTACTGCAAAATAAATATTAAGAAAACAACAAGACTCACACACCGTGACAGTACAATTTTATTTAAACATATATGCACACTCACTATCACACATACTCACCTAGTATCCTGTAGCCATTCCCATCCACGTGTCCACGTAGCATCCACGGATACCTGGAAAAAAACAACATGTCATTTAAAACAAATAAAAATGTATATGTACACACAGAAACTTTCTATCCTGAAGCTGGTCTATTGTGTGTGCGAGTTCTCAGGCAGAAATATGTGCGAGTGAAGCTCTCGCACTCTATTGCATTGCCCGAGTTCTACAGTATCTTGAGAATAGGAAAACATCTGGATGCTAGATTCTTTATTGCGGGTTATAGTGAAGCCCGAAAAATGCAAGTTTAGCGCTAAACGCTCAGGTTACGCAAACTCGCACTTTATTACATTAAGGGCCTGATTCAGAGCCGGTCGCTATTTGCGGTCGTTCGTTCAAAAAAAAGGGGTGGCTATTCAAATGAACCGTTCGCTCTTTGCAGTCTGTTCACGCCTCTAGGTCTGAACGAGCGAACAAAACTTGCGGTCGTTTTTTGTGAAACTACGCCCCCTGGCCGCTCGCATCCTACGTCATGTCCGCTATTTATTAGATTAATCGAGTACATCGATCAGGGTATGAGCTGCTCGCTATTCTTGTGGTTGGTTTTTGCTACCACAATTTTGCGAGCAGTTCTGGCTATAAAATAACCCAGTGACGTGCTCAATGACGCTGCTGTTTTAATTATGCACACCCATAAAACGCCCGTTTTGACCTTTAAGCACGCCTGCGTTCTGATCTCCACTCCCCGTTTTCAAGCACCTTCCCCTGTTACCACCCACATACGCCTCCTCCTGTCACTCAAATTATCAGGCATTCGCTATTTTGCGAGCACATGAATTTCGACCGCACTGACTGGTTCGCGCATTCGTATAACGATCCGTACGCATGCGCAGTTGGGTAAACATCGCTCGGAAGTGAACGAGAGGCCGCTTACAAGCGGCTCTGAATCAGGCCCTAAGCCCATTGTCTATAATGAATGACTTACATTGTCCCATAATAAACCATAGTTTGCAGCAATTAAGGAATAATTACACCATTTTTATAATTATAACTAGTAAAGAAAAGCTTTTAGCCACATTATCTGAAAGGCAAAATCTTATAAAAGCCATCACTGCACCGATTTCTTGCTGCTTGCAGGCAAAAAAAAAAAAACAAATTGCAAAATGAGACGTATTATAAAGTAATGTTTTATGTTGTAATATTCCCTGGCATCACATGTATAGATTTGCACTTGCAAAAATAAAGAAATGCAGTTTAGATAGAGCTAATTATTAATCTTACGGCAAAGGAATTTGTGATTTAAATATACTTATATTATTCTCAATGTCTATTTGAATTTACAAGGCAATTGTAATGTGAAAAATACTTTTAAATTAAAAAGAATGTTTATACTTTTTTTATCTAAAAGTAAAATATTGTTTTTAACTTTTTATTTGTATTTTGTTTCTAGCTGATGATATTTTTAATAGGGGTGTGCACCGGCCACTTTTCGTGTTTTGTGTTTTGGTTTTGGATCTGGATCTTTCTTCGTGTTTTGGATCTGGATTGGTTTTGCCAAAACCACCCTTCCGTGTTTTGGGTTCTGGGTTTTGTGTTTTGGATCTGTATTTTTTTTTAAAAAAGCATAAAAACAGCTAAAATCACAGAATTTGTAGGTTTTTCTGCTCCTATGCTATTATTAACCTCAATAACCTTAATTTCCACTCATTTCCAGTCTATTCTGAATACCTCACACCTCACAATAGTGTTTTTATGTCCAAAAGGTTGCACCGAGGTAGCTGGATGACTATGCTAAGCGACACGAGTGGGCGGCACAAACACGTGACCCATCTAGGCGTGAAACTGCAGTGGCAGACAGGATGGCATTGAAAAACTAGGCCCCAAACTGTACATAATGCAAAGAAAAAAAAGAGGTGCAAGATGGAATTGTCCTTGGGCCCTCCCACCCACCCTTATGTTGTATAAACAGGACATGCACACTTTAACAAACCAATCATTTCAGCGCCAGGGTCTGCCACACAACTGTGGCTGAAATGATTGGTTCGTTTGGGCCCCCACAAAACAAGCTGGCAATTAATCTGTCCCTGCACAAACTGGCTCTACGGAGGCAAGAAGTCATCCTCATCCTCCTCATCCACAGATTCCTCACCCTCTTCAGTGTTATGTACATCCTCATCCTCACAGAGTATTAATTCATCCCTGCTGGAACCACAGGTCCCTCTGTACGTTCTGGAGGCTGGTCTCCCTGGAAGAGTTGATCATTCATTTTATGAACATCATCTTCTCCACATTTTGTGGAAGCAACCTCCTACGCCTTTCGCTAACAAGGTTCCCGGCTGCACTAAACACTCTTTCGGAGTACACACTGGAGGGGGGGCAACTCAGGTAAAATAGAGCCAGTTTGTACAGGGACCTCCAAATTGCTTCTTTTTCCTGCCAGTACAGGTACGGACTGTCTGACATGCCTACTTGGATGCTGTCACCGATGTAATCCTTTAACAGACAGACGCACGCTTGTCGCTGCTGCTTTGAGGATTCAAGTGCGGCTACAGCCCACACAATTCACAAAGACAGAAAAAAAAAAAGAATATTTTTATTGTTTGTGGAGCACACTTTGAGGGTTACACCACCCTCTAACAGACAGACGCACGCTTGTCGCTGCTGCTTTAAGGATGCAGGTGCGGCTACAGCCCACACATTTCACAAAGACCGAAAAAAGAAGAACAATATTTTAATTGTTTGTGTAGCACACTTTGAGGGTGTCACCACCCTTTAACAGACAGACGCACGCTTGTCGCTGCTGCTTTAAGGATGCAGGTGCGGCTACAGCCCACACAATTCACAAAGACAGAAAAAAGAAGAATATTTTTATTGTTTGTGTAGCACACTTTGAGGGTGTCACCACCCTTTAACAGACAGACGCACGCTTGTCGCTGCTGCTTTGAGGATGCAAGTGCGGCTACATCGCACACAAGTCACAAACACATAAAAAAAATAGTTTTTTATTTTTTGGAGCACTTTGAGAGTTACACCACCCTTTAACAGACAGACGCACGCTTGTCGCTGCTGCTTTAAGGATGCAGGTGCGGCTACAGCCCACACATTTTACAAAGACCGAAAAAAAAGAACAATATTTTAATTGTTTGTGTAGAACACTTTGAGGGTGTCACCACCCTTTAACAGACAGACGCACGCTTGTCGCTGCTGCTTTAAGGATGCAGGTGCGGCTACAGCCCACACAATTCACATAGACAGATAAAAGAAGAAGAATATTTTTATTGTTTGTGTAGCACACTTTGAGGGTGTCACCACCCTTTAACAGACAGACGCACGCTTGTCGCTGCTGCTTTAAGGATGCAGGTGCGGCTACAGCCCACACATTTCACAAAGACCGAAAAAAAAAGAACAATATTTTAATTGTTTGTGTAGCACACTTTGAGGGTGTCACCACCCTTTAACAGACAGACGCACGCTTGTCGCAGCTGCTTTAAGGATGCAGGTGCGGCTACAGCCCACACAATTCACAAAGACAGAAAAAAGAACAATATTTTAATTGTTTGTGTAGCACACTTTGAGGGTGTCACCACCCTTTAACAGACAGACGCACGCTTGTCGCTGCTGCTTTAAGGATGCAGGTGCGGCTACAGCCCACACAATTCACAAAGACAGAAAAAAAAAGAATATTTTTATTGTTTGTGTAGCACACTTTGAGGGTGTCACCACCCTTTAACAGACAGACGCACGCTTGTCGCTGCTGCTTTGAGGATGCAAGTGCGGCTACATCGCACACAAGTCACAAACACATTAAAAAAATAGTTTTTTATTTTTTGGAGCACTTCGTGAGTTACACCACCCTTTAACAGACAGACGCACGCTTGTCGCTGCTGCTTTAAGGATGCAGGTGTGGCTACAGCCCACACAATTCACAAAGACAGAAAAAAGAAGAAGAATATTTTTATTGTTTGTGTAGCACACTTTGAGGGTGTCACCACCCTTTAAAAGACAGACGCACGCTTGTCGCTGCTGCTTTGAGGATGCAAGTGTGGCTACATCGCACACAAGTCACAAACACATTAAAAAAATTTTTTTTATTTTTTGGAGCACTTTGAGAGTTACAACACCCTTTAACAGACAGACGCACGCTTGTCGCTGCTGCTTTGAGGATGCAAGTGCGGCTACAGCCCACACAATTCGCAAAGACAGAAAAAAAAAGAACAATATTTTAATTGTTTGTGTAGCACACTTTGAGGGTGTCACCACCCTTTAACAGACAGACGCACGCTTGTCGCTGCTGCTTTAAGGATGCAGGTGCGGCTACAGCCCACACATTTCACAAAGACAGAAAAAAAAAGAACAATATTTTAATTGTTTGTGTAGCACACTTTGAGGGTGTCACCACCCTTTAACAGACAGACGCACGCTTGTCACTGCTGCTTTGAGGATGCAGGTGGAATCTAGACGGGATTTGGAACCGAGGACACACTACCTCCATCAATTGTCTAAATCCCACTGCACTAATGTCGGATACCGGACGCACGTCTAACACCAACATAGCAGTCAAGGCCTCAGTTATACGTTTTGCTTCAGGATGACTGCTGTCGTACTTCATCCTCATCGCTAGGGACTGTTGGAGGGTCAATTGTTTAGTAAAAGTAGTGATGTTCCTACTTCCTCTCTGGGATGATGAACAACTCCCAGCAGCAGCAACAGCACTAGTAGGAAGTGGTTCTTGATCTTTCCCTATTTTATTTTTATCAGAGAAAGTTTGGTCCTCCATTTATGTTATATTGATATATATACGTGCGGCTAAAGCGCACACAAACACAGAAAATATTTTTTTATTTTTGCTGGAGAGTAGTGCACTTTGTGGGTTACACCACCCTTTAAGAAATGAGCCAGCCGGCTCTTTACTTATGGGACACAGGCGCACGCTTGGCGCTGCTCCTTTGTTGATGCACGTGCAGCCACAGTGCACACAAGTCACAAACACAGAAAATATATATTTTTTTGGTTTGGAGTGTACTTTGGGGGTTACAGAACCCTTTAACGGTCAAGCCAGCCGGCCCTTTACTTATGACACAGGCGCACGCTTGGCACTACTTTGTTGATGCACGTGCGGCTACTGCGCACACAATTCACAAACACAGAAAATTATTTTTTTTTTGGTTTGGACTGGAGTGTACTTTCGGGGGTTACAGCACCCTTTAACGGTCAAGCCAGCCGGCCCTTTACTTATGACACAGGCGCACACTTGGCACTACTTTGTTGATGCACGTGCGGCTACTGCGCACACAATTCACAAACACAGAAAATAATTTTTTTTCGGTTTGGACTGGAGTGTACTTTGGGGGTTACAGCACCCTTTAACGGTCAAGCCAGCCGGCCCTTTACTTATGACACAGGCGCACGCTTGGCACTACTTTGTTGATGCACGTGCGGCTACTGCGCACACAATTCACAAACACAGAAAATAATTTTTTTTTTGGTTTGGACTGGAGTGTACTTTCGGGGGTTACAGCACCCTTTAACGGTCAAGCCAGCCGGCCCTTTACTTATGACACAGCCGCACGCTTGGCACTACTTTGTTGATGCACGTGCGGCTACTGCGCACACAATTCACAAACACAGAAAATAATTTTTTTTTTGGTTTGGACTGGAGTGTACTTTGGGGGTTACAGCACTCTTTAACGGTCAAGCCAGCTGGCCCTTTACTTATGACACAGGCGCACGCTTGGCACTACTTTGTTGATGCACATGCGGCTACTGCGCACACAATTCACAAACACAGAAAATAATTTTTTTTTTGGTTTGGACTGGAGTGTACTTTGGGGGTTACAGCACCCTTTAACGGTCAAGCCAGCCGGCCCTTTACTTATGACACAGGCGCACGCTTGGCACTACTTTGTTGATGCACGTGCGGCTACTGCGCACACAATTCACAAACACAGAAAATAATTTTTTTTTGGTTTGGACTGGAGTGTACTTTCGGGGGTTACAGCACCCTTAACGGTCAAGCCAGCCGGCCCTTTACTTATGACACAGGCGCACGCTTGGCACTACTTTGTTGATGCACGTGCGGCTACTGCGCACACAATTCACAAACACAGAAAATAATTTTTTTTTTGGTTTGGACTGGAGTGTACTTTCGGGGGTTACAGCACCCTTAACGGTCAAGCCAGCCGGCCCTTTACTTATGACACAGGCGCACGCTTGGCACTACTTTGTTGATGCACGTGCGGCTACTGCGCACACAATTCACAAACACAGAAAATAATTTTTTTTGGTTTGGACTGGAGTGTACTTTCGGGGGTTACAGCACCCTTAACGGTCAAGCCAGCCGGCCCTTTACTTATGACACAGGCGCACGCTTGGCACTACTTTGTTGATGCACGTGCGGCTACTGCGCACACAATTCACAAACACAGAAAATAATTTTTTTTTGGTTTGGACTGGAGTGTACTTTCGGGGGTTACAGCACCCTTTAACGGTCAAGCCAGCCGGCCCTTTACTTATGACACAGGCGCACGCTTGGCACTACTTTGTTGATGCACGTGCGGCTACTGCGCACACAATTCACAAACACAGAAAATATATTATTTTTTTAGCACTTGGGGGGAGCACCCCTGATGGACAGAGCACCCCCTGGACAACACTACAGCACCTCTTTAGGACTGGGACACTGCACAGGACTTTGGAGTGGACACAGCCCCTATGGAGAACTGACTGCACAACACAGTCCAGCCAGCCCCTATGGACTTTGAAGTAGTGGACACAGCCCCTATTAACAACAGCAGCACAGCACAACACAGCCAGCCCCTATGGACTTTGAAGTAGTGGACAACAGCAGCACTACACTACACTACACTACACAGCCCTAACTCCCACCCTCCCTCTTCACTGTCCACAGCCGAGTGAGAAAATGGCGCCGACGTGGGTACCTTATATAGGATCCAAAACCCGCGAGACTCGGAAGGTGGGATGATGACGTTTTGCCTCGATTTCAGATCCGAGTCAGGCGGGAAAAGTCGAGCCTGATTCGGATCGGACTCGGAGCGGGGGGGCTCGGGGGGGTTCGGATTTCAGAAATCCGAACCCGCTCACCCCTAATTTTTAATCAGCTTTATTGGGGCCCATCCATCAGCAATGGATTGCCGTGATCCCGCGATGCCGGCATCGCGGGATCGCAGCAATCCAACATGTTGGATTTTCCCGATTTGACGATCGCTATCAAAAAATGATCGCGATCGTGAAATCAGGGACATTTAACATGTAATATTTCAGTGATCCTGTGATGGATCGCTGACCATCGATGTTGGTCGGCCGGCGTTTCCACCCGGCAGATCGGCATTTCCGATCGCGTTGCGGAATCGCGGAAATACCGGTCAGATGTATGGGCACCTTATCTTATTAACCTTCAATTGGCCAATGAATACCAAAAATGGTAAACGGGCCATTTATATCATATTTAAAATACTTTAATAAATTAATCCATTGGGTGCTATACTGTAATTCTGCAACAATGTTTAATACAGTGCTGCAGTGCTTTCTTTAGGGCAGGGGTGGGGAACCTTTTTTCTGCCAAGGGCCATTTTGAGATATATAACATTATTTGCGGGCCTGGTCTAGGCCATGCCCCCTCCGCGTGATGTCACATGGGGATGGGGCCACAATCGCCGGCGATTACAGCAATGCCCGGTGCATTGCTGTAATTGCAATGCACCCTGAGGATGTTCCGGGGAGCTGTAAGGGCAGCGGTGTGACCATCTGCTGCAGAGATTCTGGCTGCAGTGTGCCATTCTAGGCACCCTGCTAGCCAAATGAGGCTAGCAGAAAAAAGCTTTGAGGGCCAGACCAAATGATACCGAGGGCCTTATAAGGCCCCCGGGCAGGAGGTTCCCCATCCCTGCTTTAGGGTGTCACATTCACAACTTAATTTGTGGTGACTCCTCTCTTTAACAATTTAGGGTGTTGTGGAACTCCATGAACTCCTCTCTGATGGCCCCAGCTGAGATGTCCCCCTCTGTTCTCACGGACAGGAATCGCCACAAATATTTATCTCACTTAGAGACGGCCATCGACCATTTATGATTCGTAATCATCGATGGTTTATGGCCAATGTCAAATGCTTTTACCATCGATAAAGAAGAACCAGATGGTTTCCTTCCATTGATGGTAAAGCATAACCAAATGGTTGTTGTTGGGTTTTTTGGGTTTTTTATTTTGCAAAGTGCTGGGACACGGAGCATAGTTCCTGCGAAGCCCCGTCTCCAGGTTCTGATTGGCCTACATACCAGTCAGTCAAAGAACAGGAATGACCATCTGTTGGTAAAACCATCGTTGATCATCCATTGCATAGTTGGTAACCATCGATGGCCACTTGATAAATCGCCATTGATGGTAACAATCTATGGTAACCACACCAATGGCTATCCCTAATCTCGTCTGCCCCTCTTTCTCTAACAGGGCAAATCACACAGAGCTGTATCACTCCGCACCTCTCCTTACTAACAAGTCACACACATAGCTCTGTATCACTCCACCTACTGTAACAGGGGTGGTGGGGTGGGGGTTACATTATATCCTGTTCTCCATCTTCCACATACCCTTACTCTAAGTCCTGCTCCACATGTACTCTGGTGTCACATTCTGTCATAGTGTTGGACATCTCCCTCCCTCCTGTTCTCTAAGTTTCTCTCTGTGGGCTCTGGGACGATGGTGGCCCAGAGCGCATGCGCACGACGGAGCCGGCTCCGTCGTGTGCATGCACGAGACCCGGATAGCGACGGGCAATCTGACGCTCCGGGTCTCGTGCCAAAGGGGGTGTGCTGTTGATGTTGAGTGACAGCACGCCCTCTTTGGTGGGCGGGCTGGGGCTGCCCAAACGGAGGCGTTCCCATGTGAACGCCTCCGTCTGGGGCCGGCCCCACTGACATCACGAGTGATGTCAGTGGGAGAGATTCCGGCTCTGTTAGAGCCGAAATCTCTCTGGGGCTTGCGGCAACGAGACCCTACCACTAGGGTCTTGTCGCAAGCCCGATGGTCGCGATGGTCTTGACCATCACGACCATCTTCGTGGCCGCTCGCTATAGCTGTGGGTGGTCAACCACAGCTATGCGAGCGGCCAGGAGGCCGTTCTAAAAAAAAAATAGCCTGGCCCTGATTCAGAGCGAGTGCTCTGTCAGAGCGAGCGGCTCTGAATCAGGGCCTCTGTGAAATTACTCCTTAGTGTAGTGATACACAGATTTCATTCAATGCATGATAAATATTGCGCCTCACCCAACAGTGGAAAATATCAAGTCCTATTTACTGTAACACTGTAAAAAGCATTCTAGCAATAATCAAATTTCTTATATTCAGGGGAGTATTAAGAGAGGATGAGGCCCGTGTGCAGTCTCTCTAAGGGGTATATTTACTAAGCAGTGTTAGGATACAGAGGGCCTGATTCAGACCCGCTCGCGAGCACTATGCGCTCGCAAGCGTGTCGATGGTGGCCTACCATCTGGGGCCGGCCCCACTGACATCACAAGTGATGTCAGTGGGAGTGCTTTCGGCCCTACCACAAGGGTCTCGTCGCAAGCCCAATGGTCGCGATGGTCTTGACCATCGCGACCATCTTCCAGGCCGCTCGCTATAGCTGTAGGTGGCCACAGCTATGCGAGCGGCCAGGAGGCCGCTCTAAAAAACAGAAGGCCGGCCCTGATTCAAAGCGAGCGCTCTGTCAGAGCGTCCGGCTCTGAATCAGGCCCAGAGTGAAAAGTGATAAGGTGCCAGCCAATCAGTTCCCAACTGTCATCTCACAGGCTGTGTTTGAAAAATGACAGTTGGGAGCTGATTGGCTGGCACCTTATCACTGACTTATCACTTTTCACTCTGCCTCCTAACACGGCTTAGTAAATAGACCCCTTTGTATTAAAGATATGGGTGCAGGGTGTGCGGTCAGGGCCTCCCTTATTTTGTAATAATACCATCTACCTCCTGGAAGCACACATATATGCAGTGTAGATATTGAGTTATTTATTAATCGCACCGGAATTAGTGATGACCATTAAAGCAGACATGGGGGGGAGGGGTTCTGAGTACCTAGAACCCCTCCCTGCCCACTGATCCATAGCCGCAGCTAACCAATTTCTTTTTTTCTGGGAGAAAGATGGAGGAGCGCAGGCATCTGTGTCAGTATTGCGGGAACTGCCTCTTCATATCCCCACTGAGAGGCTGGCTGACTCTAGGGTTCTGTAACTGAGCATTTGGAAATCCCCCTTTCAAAATCCTGCGTTTGCCACTGACGGCAATATACTTAATGTTTCCGATTGTGCCACGCACGTCAGCTAAGAACGCTGCACTTTACATTTCCCGTATGCCAAGATAATGAGTTTTATATAACATAATCCAAAGGTTCGCAAGCACGGTCCTCAAGGCACACTAACAGTCCATGTTTTAAGTAGGGGTGAGCGGGTTCGGATTTCTGAAATCCGAACCCCCCCGAGCCCCCCCGATCCGAGTCCGATCCGAATCAGGCTCGACTTTTCCCGCCTGACTCGGATCTGAAATCGAGGCAAAACGTCATCATCCCGCCTTCCGAGTCTCGCGGGTTTTGGATCCTATATAAGGTACCCACGTCGGCGCCATTTTCTCACTCGGCTGTGGACAGTGAAGAGGGAGGGTGGGAGTTAGGGCTGTGTAGTGTAGTGTAGTGTAGTGCTGCTGTTGTCCACTACTTCAAAGTCCATAGGGGCTGGCTGTGTTGTGCTGTGCTGCTGTTGTTAATAGGGGCTGTGTCCACTACTTCAAAGTCCATAGGGGCTGGCTGGACTGTGTTGTGCAGTCAGTTCTCCATAGGGGCTGTGTCCACTCCAAAGTCCTGTGCAGTGTCCCAGTCCTAAAGAGGTGCTGTAGTGTTGTCCAGGGGGTGCTCTGTCCATCAGGGGTGCTCCCCCCAAGTGCTAAAAAAATAATATATTTTCTGTGTTTGTGAATTGTGTGCGCAGTAGCCGCACGTGCATCAACAAAGTAGTGCCAAGCGTGCGCCTGTGTCATAAGTAAAGGGCCGGCTGGCTTGACCGTTAAAGGGTGCTGTAACCCCCGAAAGTACACTCCAGTCCAAACCAAAAAAAAATTATTTTCTGTGTTTGTGAATTGTGTGCGCAGTAGCCGCACGTGCATCAACAAAGTAGTGCCAAGCGTGCGCCTGTGTCATAAGTAAAGGGCCAGCTGGCTTGACCGTTAAGGGTGCTGTAACCCCCGAAAGTACACTCCAGTCCAAACCAAAAAAAAAATTATTTTCTGTGTTTGTGAATTGTGTGCGCAGTAGCCGCACGTGCATCAACAAAGTAGTGCCAAGCGTGCGCCTGTGTCATAAGTAAAGGGCCGGCTGGCTTGACCGTTAAGGGTGCTGTAACCCCCGAAAGTACACTCCAGTCCAAACCAAAAAAAAAATTATTTTCTGTGTTTGTGAATTGTGTGCGCAGTAGCCGCACGTGCATCAACAAAGTAGTGCCAAGCGTGCGCCTGTGTCATAAGTAAAGGGCCGGCTGGCTTGACCGTTAAGGGTGCTGTAACCCCCGAAAGTACACTCCAGTCCAAACCAAAAAAAAAATTATTTTCTGTGTTTGTGAATTGTGTGCGCAGTAGCCGCACGTGCATCAACAAAGTAGTGCCAAGCGTGCGCCTGTGTCATAAGTAAAGGGCCGGCTGGCTTGACCGTTAAAGGGTGCTGTAACCCCCGAAAGTACACTCCAGTCCAAACCAAAAAAAAATTATTTTCTGTGTTTGTGAATTGTGTGCGCAGTAGCCGCACGCGCATCAACAAAGTAGTGCCAAGCGTGCGCCTGTGTCATAAGTAAAGGGCCGGCTGGCTTGACCGTTAAGGGTGCTGTAACCCCCGAAAGTACACTCTAGTCCAAACCAAAAAAAAAATTATTTTCTGTGTTTGTGAATTGTGTGCGCAGTAGCCGCACGTGCATCAACAAAGTAGTGCCAAGCGTGCGCCTGTGTCATAAGTAAAGGGCCGGCTGGCTTGACCGTTAAGGGTGCTGTAACCCCCGAAAGTACACTCCAGTCCAAACCAAAAAAAAAATTATTTTCTGTGTTTGTGAATTGTGTGCGCAGTAGCCGCACGTGCATCAACAAAGTAGTGCCAAGCGTGCGCCTGTGTCATAAGTAAAGGGCCGGCTGGCTTGACCGTTAAAGGGTGCTGTAACCCCCGAAAGTACACTCCAGTCCAAACCAAAAAAAAATTATTTTCTGTGTTTGTGAATTGTGTGCGCAGTAGCCGCACGTGCATCAACAAAGTAGTGCCAAGCGTGCGCCTGTGTCATAAGTAAAGGGCCGGCTGGCTTGACCGTTAAGGGTGCTGTAACCCCCGAAAGTACACTCCAGTCCAAACCAAAAAAAAAATTATTTTCTGTGTTTGTGAATTGTGTGCGCAGTAGCCGCACGTGCATCAACAAAGTAGTGCCAAGCGTGCGCCTGTGTCATAAGTAAAGGGCCGGCTGGCTTGACCGTTAAGGGTGCTGTAACCCCCGAAAGTACACTCCAGTCCAAACCAAAAAAAAAATTATTTTCTGTGTTTGTGAATTGTGTGCGCAGTAGCCGCAGGTGCATCAACAAAGTAGTGCCAAGCGTGCGCCTGTGTCATAAGTAAAGGGCCGGCTGGCTTGACCGTTAAAGGGTGCTGTAACCCCCAAAGTACACTCCAGTCCAAACCAAAAAATAAATTATTTTCTGTGTTTGTGAATTGTGTGCGCAGTAGCCGCATGTGCATCAACAAAGTAGTGCCAAGCGTGCGCCTGTGTCATAAGTAAAGGGCCAGCTGGCTTGACCGTTAAAGGGTGCTGTAACCCCCAAAGTACACTCCAGTCCAAACCAAAAAAAAAATTATTTTCTGTGTTTGTGAATTGTGTGCGCAGTAGCCGCACGTGCATCAACAAAGTAGTGCCAAGCGTGCGCCTGTGTCATAAGTAAAGGGCCGGCTGGCTTGACCGTTAAAGGGTGCTGTAACCCCCGAAAGTACACTCCAGTCCACACCAAAAAATAAATTATTTTCTGTGTTTGTGAATTGTGTGCGCAGTAGCCGCATGTGCATCAACAAAGTAGTGCCAAGCGTGCGCCTGTGTCATAAGTAAAGGGCCAGCTGGCTTGACCGTTAAAGGGTGCTGTAACCCCCAAAGTACACTCCAGTCCAAACCAAAAAAAAAATTATTTTCTGTGTTTGTGAATTGTGTGCGCAGTAGCCGCACGTGCATCAACAAAGTAGTGCCAAGCGTGCGCCTGTGTCATAAGTAAAGGGCCGGCTGGCTTGACCGTTAAAGGGTGCTGTAACCCCCGAAAGTACACTCCAGTCCACACCAAAAAAAAAATTATTTTCTGTGTTTGTGAATTGTGTGCGCAGTAGCCGCACGTGCATCAACAAAGTAGTGCCAAGCGTGCGCCTGTGTCATAAGTAAAGGGCCGGCTGGCTTGACCGTTAAAGGGTGCTGTAACCCCCAAAGTACACTCCAGTCCAAACTGAAAAAAAATTATTTTCTGTGTTTGTGAATTGTGTGCGCAGTAGCCGCACGTGCATCAACAAAGTAGTGCCAAGTGTGCGCCTGTGTCATAAGTAAAGGGCTGGCTGGCTTGACCGTTAAAGGGTGCTGTAACCTCCGAAAGTACACTCCAGTCCAAACCAAAAAAAAAATTATTTTCTGTGTTTGTGAATTGTGTGCGCAGTAGCCGCACGTGCATCAACAAAGTAGTGCCAAGCGTGCGCCTGTGTCATAAGTAAAGGGCCGGCTGGCTTGACCGTTAAAGGGTTCTGTAACCCCCAAAGTACACTCCAAACCAAAAAAATATATATTTTCTGTGTTTGTGACTTGTGTGCACTGTGGCTGCACGTGCATCAACAAAGGAGCAGCGCCAAGCGTGCGCCTATGTCCCATAAGTAAAGAGCCGGCTGGCTCATTTCTTAAAGGGTGGTGTAACCCACAAAGTGCACTACTCTCCAGCAAAAATAAAAAAATATTTTCTGTGTTTGTGTGCGCTTTAGCCGCACGTATATATATCAATATAACATAAATGGAGGACCAAACTTTCTCTGATAAAAATAAAATAGGGAAAGATCAAGAACCACTTCCTACTAGTGCTGTTGCTGCTGCTGGGAGTTGTTCATCATCCCAGAGAGGAAGTAGGAACATCACTACTTTTACTAAACAATTGACCCTCCAACAGTCCCTAGCGATGAGGATGAAGTACGACAGCAGTCATCCTGAAGCAAAACGTATAATTGAGGCCTTGACTGCTATGTTGGTGTTAGACGTGCGTCCGGTATCCGACATTAGTGCAGTGGGATTTAGACAATTGATGGAGGTAGTGTGTCCTCGGTTCCAAATCCCGTCTAGATTCCACCTGCATCCTCAAAGCAGCAGCGACAAGCGTGCGTCTGTCTGTTAAAGGGTGGTGACACCCTCAAAGTGTGCTACACAAACAATTAAAATATTGTTCTTTTTTTTTCTGTCTTTGTGAAATGTGTGGGCTGTAGCCGCACCTGCATCCTTAAAGCAGCAGCGACAAGCGTGCGTCTGTCTGTTAAAGGGTGGTGACACCCTCAAAGTGTGCTACACAAACAATTAAAATATTGTTCTTTTTTTTTCTGTCTTTGTGAATTGTGTGGGCTGTAGCCGCACCTGCATCCTCAAAGCAGCAGCGAGAAGCGTGCGTCTGTCTGTTAAAGGGTGTTGTAACTCTCAAAGTGCTCCAAAAAAATCAAAAATTTTTTTTTAATGTGTTTGTGACTTGTGTGCGATGTAGCCACACTTGCATCCTCAAAGCAGCAGCGACAAGCGTGCGTCTGTCTGTTAAAGGGTGGTGACACCCTCAAAGTGTGCTACACAAACAATAAAAATATTCTTCTTCTTTTTTCTGTCTTTGTGAATTGTGTGGGCTGTAGCCGCACCTGCATCCTTAAAGCAGCAGCGACAAGCGTGCGTCTGTCTGTTAAAGGGTGGTGTAACTCACGAAGTGCTCCAAAAAATAAAAAACTATTTTTTTAATGTGTTTGTGACTTGTGTGCGATGTAGCCGCACTTGCATCCTCAAAGCAGCAGCGACAAGCGTGCGTCTGTCTGTTAAAGGGTGGTGACACCCTCAAAGTGTGCTACACAAACAATAAAAATATTCTTCTTTTTTCTGTCTTTGTGAATTGTGTGGGCTGTAGCCGCACCTGCATCCTTAAAGCAGCAGCGACAAGCGTGCGTCTGTCTGTTAAAGGGTGGTGACACCCTCAAAGTGTGCTACACAAACAATTAAAATATTGTTCTTTTTTTTTCGGTCTTTGTGAAATGTGTGGGCTGTAGCCGCACCTGCATCCTTAAAGCAGCAGCGACAAGCGTGCGTCTGTCTGTTAAAGGGTGGTGACACCCTCAAAGTGTGCTACACAAAGAATAAAAATATTCTTCTTCTTTTTTCTGTCTTTGTGAATTGTGTGGGCTGTAGCCGCACTTGCATCCTCAAAGCAGCAGCGACAAGCGTGCGTCTGTCTGTTAGAGGGTGGTGTAACCCTCAAAGTGTGCTCCACAAACAATAAAAATATTCTTTTTTTTTTTCTGTCTTTGTGAATTGTGTGGGCTGTAGCCGCACTTGAATCCTCAAAGCAGCAGCGACAAGCGTGCGTCTGTCTGTTAAAGGATTACATCGGTGACAGCATCCAAGTAGGCATGTCAGACAGTCCGTACCTGTACTGGCAGGAAAAAGAAGCAATTTGGAGGTCCCTGTACAAACTGGCTCTATTTTACCTGAGTTGCCCCCCCTCCAGTGTGTACTCCGAAAGAGTGTTTAGTGCAGCCGGGAACCTTGTTAGCGAAAGGCGTAGGAGGTTGCTTCCACAAAATGTGGAGAAGATGATGTTCATAAAATGAATGATCAACTCTTCCAGGGAGACCAGCCTCCAGAACGTACAGAGGGACCTGTGGTTCCAGCAGGGACGAATTAATACTCTGTGAGGATGAGGATGTACATAACACTGAAGAGGGTGAGGAATCTGTGGATGAGGAGGATGAGGACGACTTCTTGCCTCCGTAGAGCCAGTTTGTGCAGGGACAGATTAATTGCCAGCTTGTTTTGTGGGGGCCCAAACGAACCAATCATTTCAGCCACAGTTGTGTGGCAGACCCTGGCACTGAAATAATTGGTTTGTTAATGTGTGCATGTCCTGTTTATACAACATAAGGGTGGGTGGGAGGGCCCAAGGACAATTCCATCTTGCACCTCTTTTTTTTCTTTGCGTTATGTACAGTTTGGGGCCTAGTTTTTCAATGCCATCCTGTCTGCCACTGCAGTTTCACGCCTAGATGGGTCACGTGTTTGTGCCGCCCACTCGTGTCGCTTAGCATAGTCATCCAGCTACCTCGGTGCAACCTTTTGGACATAAAAACACTATTGTGAGGTGTGAGGTATTCAGAATAGACTGGAAATGAGTGGAAATTAAGGTTATTGAGGTTAATAATAGCATAGGAGCAGAAAAACCTACAAATTCTGTGATTTTAGCTGTTTTTATGCTTTTTTTTAAAAAAATACAGATCCAAAACACAAAACCCAGAACCCAAAACACGGAAGGGTGGTTTTGGCAAAACCAATCCAGATCCAAAACACGAAGAAAGATCCAGATCCAAAACCAAAACACAAAACACGAAAAGTGGCCGGTGCACACCCCTAGTTTTAAGGATAGCCATACTTGAGCACAGGTGTCCTCATTACTACCTCAGTTATTTTGATTTGACCATCTGTGCTCAAGCATGGATATCGCTAAAACCTGGACTGTTGAGGTGCGTACACACTGGCCGATTAGGAAAGACAGTACAATTACGACATCGTAATCGAACAGTCGTTCCTGATCCCCTGTAGTGCCTACACTGAACGATCAAGCACTGTCCATCATTCCTGAACATGGCCAATTTGTCGTTATCGGTAGACTGGCCTGCATGTTCAGGCGATGATCGATGTCGGAAACGACTAGTGGGAGCACGCATCGCTGGTCGTTTCCGACATTATAGTGCACGATTTGTTCCCGATTACTGAGCGATCGCACAATTACTATGTTTGTACGCACCTTAAGTGTGCCTTGAGGCAGAGCCGTAGCTAGACATTTTGGTGCTCTGTGCCAGAATTTGCATCGGTGCCCCCCCCATGTTGTAAACAGGGACAGTGGCCCTCATTCAGAGCCACTCGCTAGCGGCAGTACGCTCGTTCCGAGCGATGTTCGCACATCTGCGCATGCGTACGGATTGTTATACGCATGCGCGAACCAGTCAGTGCGGCCGAAATTAATGTGCTCGCAATATAGCGAATGCCTGCTATTTTGAGTGACAGAATGAGGCGTATGTGGGTGGTAACAGGGGAAGGTGCTTGAAAATGGGGAGTGGAGATCCGAACGCAGGCGTGCTTAAAGGTCAAAACGGGCGTTTTATGGGTGTGCATAATTAATACAGCAGCGTCATTGACCACGTCACTGGGTTATTTTATAGCCAGAACTGCTCGCAAGATTGTGGTAGCAAAAACCAACCACAAGAATAGCGAGCAGTTCATACGCTGGTCGATGTACTCGATTAATCTAATAAATAGCGGACATGACGTATGGTGCGAGCGGCCAGGGGGCGTTTTTAACAAATAAACGAGCGTATGTTTTGCTCGCTCGTTCAGACTTAGAGGTGTGAACAGACTGCAATTTGCGAACGGATCATTTGAATAGCCAGCCCTTGTTTTTGAACGAACGACCGCAAATAGCGAACGGCTCTGAATCAGACCCAGTGTGCGTTACAGGCGCGCGTCCGAAAAAAGGGTGTGGCCACGCTATACTACCCCCCAATTCACATTACGAGACATAGTAGTTCCCCTTATTCAAATTACACTACATGGTAGTGTCCCTTATACACGTTAGTAATGCCCCTTACAGATTACGCCACACAGTAGTAATGCCAATTACACATTATGCCCACAGTGGTAGTGCTCCTTACATATTATGCCCCAGTGGCGTAACTAGGGCAGGGCGAGCTGGGTGCGTGCCCTGGGCGCCGTTGGACCAGCGGCGCGGGGGGGCGCCGCCGGCCACGGTACCGGCCTGCCCTAGTTACAATTGCAATGAGTGCGGTCAGCACTACACATTTACACAGGACCAGCACTAGGCTTCCAGCGCCGGTCCTGTGCTGCATGCCTGAGCCCGTTCCCTCCCCCTGAGCGCTTGCCCAATAGAGCCAGGAGGCGGGCTCAGGCTGTGAATAATACACGCATCGCCGCCAGCGCTGGTGGCGATGCGTGTGTTAAACAGCAGCCAATGAGAGTCAGATAGACTCTCATTGACTGCTGCAGCACCCACTGCAAGGGCCGGACTTCCGTCCTGCTCCTGCAGTGGGTAATGGGACTGATGTCATGACGTCTGTCCCATAATGCTGAGCGCGCCAGCCTGGACGGGAGCGGCGTCGCGAGCGGGACCAGGAGCAGAGATTCAGGTAAGTATATATATATATATATATATATATATATATATATATTATTATTTTTTTTAACCTATCTGCACAACGGGGGAGGGGGGTGGCTACTACTGAGGGGACCTCTACAGGGGGAGGGGTGGCTACTACTGGGGGGACCTCTACTGAGGGAGGGGTGGCTACTACTGGGGGGACCTCTACTGGGGGAGGGGCGGCTACTACTGGGGGAGCCACTTGGAGGACCTACTCTACTGGGGATTACTACTTGGGGGGGAACTACCACTGGGGGCATTATAAAAGGGGCCTACTACAAGAGGCACTGCACTCGGGGGACCACTACTGGGGGCAATAATAGGAAGGGCCACTACAGGGGACACTGGATAGGGGGGATCACTACAGGGTGCCTGCATAAGGGGACCACTACTGGGAAAACTGCATGGGGGGGGACTACTGCTGGGGGCACTATATAAAGGGCACTGCATAGGGGGGGCTACTACTGGGGGCACCATATAAAGGGCACTGCATAAGGGGATACCGCTACTGGGCGCACTGCATTGTGGGGACTGCTACTGGGGGCACTGCATAAGGGGGAACACTACGTGGGGCACTGCATTTGGGGGGGCCACTACTGGGGGCACTGAGTAAGGGGAACTAATTGGGGGCTGTATAAGGGGGACCACTACTGGGGATACTGTATAAGGGGCACTACTATGGGCCTGCATAAGAGGGACCACAACTGCATACTGGGGGTACTGTATAAGGGGTACTACTGGGGTTAAGGTGCATATGGATAGGAATGTTCAGCGTGAAAATAAAGGGGTGTGTCATGTTGACACGCCCCATTTTTAAGTGACCACGCCCATTTTTTTTCGCGCGCGCACATCTCGGGATGTTTGGGGGGGCTGGGCTCCCTTTTCAAATTTGCCCTGGGCTCCAAATAACCTAGTTACGCCACTATTATGCCCACAGTAGTAGTGCTCCTTACATATTATGCCCACAGTAGTAGTGCTCCTTACACATTATGCCCACAGTAGTAATGCTCCTTACACATTATGTCCACACAGTAAAAATTACCCCTTACACATTATGCCGACACAGTTAATATCCCCCTCCCTCTTACACATTAGGCCAAACAGTAAAAATCCCCCCTCCCGCTTACACAGTATGCCAATTAAAATCCCCCATCCCCGCACATAAAGCAGCACTTAGCTTTATAACGAGCTGGGGGTGGGGGCATTAGGGAGCCGCAGTCTCTGTATCTGCCGCAGTAGGGGGAATGGCAGCGGGCCAGCGGCTCCTCATCACAGGGTACCTTGGGACTCACTGAGAGACGTCATGACGTCTCTCCCAGTCCACAGTGATACTACCAGACACAGAGAGGGGGCGCTGCAGCGCTGCTGGCCCACTGTAAAGTATATAACTAGCAGTGTGCCCGGCAGTTAAAGAGCCAAGCACACCGCTACTATTAATCGTTATAGTGGGCGGTAGTTATCATGATCGTAGGTGGAGGCGGCCGGTTCCGCCCTCAGAGCAAGTGCGCTCTGTGCGGACGCACCGGCCCCACCACCCTAGCTACGGCCCTGCCTTGAGGACCGAGGATGGGAAACACTGACATAATCAATGCTTCTATTGTGACTTACAGTCCAGGACAATTGTCACTTGCATTTGGGACCTGGAAATATAAATATAATACAAAGTACGGTAAATCTACTGCAGGTATGACTAAGGGCAATGATTGTCCTCTGCCAATCAATATCTTAGAATGTGGTGAATGCTCTGAAGATTGACAAATGCATTCACATTACATTTCTAATGTGGGTGTGAATGACGGCTTATGGGTACATTGCTACACGGAAGGATGACTAATGTTCTAAGCATGAGCAAGTTTATATTCCGTGTTACAGTGTTTTGTTTTTTAGTATAGAATCATCTGAGCAGATATAACATGATTTAGTGATTGCACTTGGCCATACAATGCTATTGCAGAGATGCTTTAGTCATGGATAACTCAGATTTGTCCACGGTACACTGACTGAGTAAAAGGGTTCTATTCATCATCACTTAATTTCTCCAAAAGCAGATGAAAATTAACATTATCACCTGCTTTTGTAGAAATGAAGTTTTCGGGCCATTCATCAAAAAGGTAATGCAGGAGATATCACAGACATGGCCCTCTGTCCATATACACTAGTATGGGGACAGGAATTCATCAAGCTCCTATAGGAAGGAGTCCTGAGTTACGAAGAGGAATCCTTTTGAATCCCTCCTCCCCTTTTCGTCTCCTTCCGTCAGCCCAAGCCGGGGATCTCGGGGCACCCGTACTCTCACTGTAAAAAATAAATAGTTCAAAAACTACAAGACACACAGAACGTAGATTGGAAAATTTGAATACATGTCCGTGTCCCACTGTGGCGCTCATACGAAGTGACAAGATGGCACTATGCATGTGCAGAAGACCAAATGGTGGCCATCTTGGTACACACACACACACACACATACTGTATATATATTGTGGCAGTATCACCAAAGAGGGCGATAATGAGCCATGGTGTTTTGCTACACCTACTGTAGGTGCTGCCCTTTGCGCAGGGCCCAGGTCAGGCTGGAACAGTCAGACAGTACTGGGGGTAAATTTACTAAAGTTTGATTAGAGATTAATTTTTATGAATCTCTGATATCTCCTGAGATCGAATTGAACTTTAATAGCAAAATTCCTTAGCAAATCTCAAATTTACTAAGAATGGATTTTGCTTTCGATTTCCAACTCGAATTCGATACAGGTGAACTACAGGTACCCTTAATGCCCGGCATGCTGGTACTTGTGGATCTCCAAGTACCAGCATGCGGGGGAGGCTTGCTGGGACCTGCAGTTCTACTCATATAGACAATGTTTACACTGATCTTTTTACACTACACTTTTACACTATCAACCCCGATGCCCACGGGTGCATTAAGATACTGATGTATGCATGTATGTGTCAAAACGAACTGCACATGCTGAAAACTAAAGCATGGGAAAACATAAATGTTTTTCAGAAATTCAATTTAATTTTAAGCTAATTTTTCTGTTCGAATTGACATTCAATTTGGGCTTTAGTAAATTCCTTCATAAAAAATCGAACCAAAATCTAATAAAAAATTGAACAGAAAACAAAATCGAACCTTTGTAAATATACCCCCAGGTGAGATTGCAATTGGAGACCAGTGTGTGCTGGGAAGCCACTGCTGGCTAGGAAGCCGGGGTTCAGACCTACAGGAGGTAGGGAGAACCCTAAAACCTCTAAAAGACTGTGAGTTGAGAATGCTACTGTGGCAGCCAGCCAGCTAAAAACCAGGCCGGAGCCAGTGTCAAAATGTATTATTATATTATATATAATTAGTAATGTTGGAGTTGTGCATTTGTAATTCTTTTTTGTATGTTTGCAACAACAGTCTCCACAGGTAGCACCTCCCATTATATATATTTTCAGGGTGTGCAGTCTAGGGACCCCTTTCCACATGCCTAGTACACTGTATGCAACTTTGCATGTGGCTATGATGCGAATAAGATGCAAACTTCAGGAAAAAGTACAAATTGCCAACCAAGGCAGAGCGTCTCTGTCACGCCAAGTCTTGCGCTTTATTGCGTAAAAATGCTAGGTGAATGAGGACACATAAATTAGTTTGGGCCTGATTCAGAGTTGTACGTAAATCCAATGGTCCATACACATTTAATGATCGGCGCATGCGTAGCATCTGTACTGCATATTGCAGATCACTGACTGCGACAGATACTTTTGCACAGCAGCTGCATACAAAGACGCTGTTACAAAATAAAAGCACATGGGGGCCTATTCATCAAACGTTAAATGACCCAGTAACATGCATAAAAAACATTAGTTTCCGCATATTTAAGTTACCGGCCCACCCATCATCAGGGGTCCGATAGGACCCCCTGATATTCATCAAACTTCAAAAACTGAATATTTTCGGAGTTTGCTGCTGAGAACAAGCGCCATCTTCAGACAGTGCTTGTTCTCAGATTACCACTCCTTCCTATGGATCCCTCCACCGCCTCCTCACTACCTCCCTGGCGGCTTTGCGGGGACGATGTGGAGCAGGTAAGTAATGCAGCTGTTTTACCTACACTAAAAACACAAAAGGCACTGCCAACATCGCCGGTACCCTTCACTGAGGACACTGCCAGCACCGCAGCACTGCCATTCCATGTACTGAGGACACCGTGTGCAACCCCCGCACTGCCAACACAGAAAGCAAACCTGCACTAAAGACACCACTGGCACTGCCGACATTGCCTGTACCCTTCACTGAGGACACTGCCAGCACCGCAGCACTGCCATTCCATGTACTGAGGACACCGTCAGCAACCCCTGCACTGCCGACACAACCAGCAAACCTGCACTGAAGACAACACTGGCACCCCTTCTCTGCTGACACCGCCGATACCCGGCACTGAGGACACTGCCAGCACCGCAGCACCGCCGCACTGCCATTCCATGTACTGAGGACACCGTCAGCAATTCCGCTCTGCCGACACTACTGTCACAGTAAGTGCACTATTGATGTATCCAACCCACACTGTATAACACACTGTATCTGTGTTGGAAATTGGAAGCTGAACTGCCACATGTTAGTGCCGCCCACTGTGTCAGTTACCTTAGTCAGTCAGCTAGCTGGATGCAACCTTTTGGCATTAACTAGATGAAAAAATAATATTTTGAAGTGGTCAAAATTGATTGGAAATGACTGGAAATACATGTCATTGAGGTTATTAATACTATGGGAACAAAGGCCCATTTTATGTGATTTTAGCTGTTTTTTTTATTTTTAAGAAAAAATCCAGATCCAAAACCAAAACCCGAAAACAAAACACGAAGGTGAGGTTTTTGCAAAACCAATCCAGATCCAAAACCAGGGGAGATCCAGATCCAAAACCAAAAAAAGGGGGTCGGCGCACATCCCTAGTCATAGTACACGTCACCTGGTTGAATTATACACTGAAGTGCTCGCAGTGCTTGCGGTAGGGTACAGTCAACCATAAGCGCTGCGGTCAGTTCTGATGGACCCCGATGTACCGATGGTTGCATACACTTCCTGGAGATGAAGTGCGCAAGTGGGCGTCTTAAGACAGGCTGGTGAGCGTCTCCATACAGAAAGCGATCGCTCGCCAAGACATAGTGGGCGTGCTTGTGCCTTGCCGTGTGATCGCCTGCCTTGATGTCACTTAGCTGAATTTGCATACCCTGGGAGCGAGTGTCCGCATCTTGCGAGCAGGTCTGAATCAGGGCCTATATTTAAATGTCAAACCTAAAATATGTAGTTTCATACTTACACTCTATCTAATGAGACTAACTAATCATTATAAACACAATTATAAGCGTATTGTTCATCAGCAGGTACGCTGCATGATCTCTGCATCGCCCGGTCTTGCGGACGGCCATAACTAAGGGTGTGCAAGCAGTGCCTGGAAGGGTGCCCTGCAGCCAGGATCGCTGCTGCAGTGCCGCCATGAGCGTCCTTTGGATGACCAGGCGGTCTGACCAGCCGATCGAAGTGTCCTAAGGAAGCTCCGAGGATTGCTGCACTAACTGGTGCTGGTGGCCCCGCCCCATTGGCATGACATACTTATGCCTTGCGCGTGATATCATGATGCGAATAGATGCAAGATGTGCACAGCATACTGGTGCAGCGCCGTAACAGGGCTCAAATGCACTCACCGGGCCGGCAGCTTTGGTATGTGCAGGGCTGGCCAGAGCGTCCCAAGGACACTCTGATCGACTATACATGACCGATCCTGGCTGCAAAATGCCATTCCAGGCACCATTCTAGCCAGAAGCAAGGGCCGTGGGGCTGCCACAGAACCCTGTACTCTGGGCCTGATTCAGACCCGTTCACGAGCGCACAGCGCTCTCAAGCGGGTTGATGGTCCCCCACTGCACATGCTTGAGACCCGGCCAGCGACGGGCGATCCGTCACTACGGGTCTCGCACCAAAGCGGGGTAGCTGTCGATTGTGATTGACAGCTTGCCCCGTTTTGGAGGCAGGCAGGGGGGGTGGCTGGCCAAACGGAGGCGTTCCCGAAGGAACGCCTGCCGTTTGGGGGCAACCCCACTGACATCACGAGTGATGTCAGTGGGTGAGCTTTCAGCTCTATAAGGATTCTGTTTTTGAACCTCTAAATCCCTCTGCCTATACCTTCTAATATCCTACCTATAAACCTCTAAGGATGATGCTAATTTGCATACACAGTCATACAGTAAATAAAGACTCCAGACCTAGAATCTGTGGTTCCAAAGCACAAAGTATTATTCAAGTAAAAGTACAGCAGTTACACGCTATGATCCTCATATAATCTTAGCGCAAAGAGATTATACAGACCCAAGTACAATAATACATACGCAACGCTCTCTGGTCCAGATGTTAGGCATCAGCAAGAAACCCCTCGTCAATCAGCATTCAGCACAAAGACTAGGAACCCAGGGTCAGAGCATATTTATACCCCCAGAAATAAACAACACAATAGAGAAGTTTGTTGCTAATACCATTGGTCCTAAAGGAGAGGGCATATGTTACAAGGCATTTAACAGGTTGATTCAAATAGACACAACCCAGCCTCTAACAACCGGGGGTCTCTGGTTTCCTGCCTCATGCAACATCCTAACAGTTGTTCATATTCTGTACATTTTGTTGCTTGAAGTCTCTGTGGTCCATAAGTTGAGAATGCATGATGCGATCTCCACACTGATGGTACCGAAATACTGTTGAAAGAGTACGCATCAGAACAATACCAATCACGGCTTACTTATCATGTATAAAACCTTAGTTACCAGATAATCTTTATTTCACAGCATTTATGCTAAATGAACAAACTTAAATCCTATACTTTAAAGCTTATTAAACCTTTTATGTGAATATGTAATGTGTAAGTATGCAGGATCTTATGCATTCGCTAATATGCGACTAGTTAACAGCGCAATTGTGCGTATTAATGTGTGTATGAGAAATGGTGCACTTAAATCTCACTTAAACTAAGTGAACACCTAGCAGTGTGGAATGCTGAGCCTTATAGTTCCATGCCTTGCTCATGCCACAGCAGCCCCCACCCTTTTCAGGCTCCAAAATACTGGTCTTTGTACTCCCAGGGCCTGTGTGGATGCAAATTAGCACAGCTACAGGACCCAAACCTCAGATAACACT